>JACJUY010000064.1:44627-103763 GCA_014220935.1 Platorchestia sp. MABIK
GAAAATTACAATACTGAATCTTATCGACAATGGCGGGATCAGCATCGTACATTGGTTTCTACGACTATCACTACTGGACTCCCACTTCTCAACTTTTGAGCAAGGCTCCGATGGTACAAGAAGAAAAGGAGAAATCTGTGAGATCATTGTACGATCATTAGACGGAGGCAGTGAGCAAGCCACGAGCGCCAACTACTGGCAAAGCGCAGGCCCAGCTGTTGGAGTGCGTCCAGCAAACCATCTGGCACAACGGGTGGCGTAACTGAGGTCAGTAACCCAACACAACCAGCTGTTCATAACACCTTCTAAATTTAAAATCAAATTCGATAGTACCAGAACATAACAAAATGGAATTCGTCGCAGATTTCTCATGCCTAAATTATTTTGACAGAGGTAGAAATTCAAAAATATAAATAAGAACAACTGGTTAGCAGCAAGCTCGAATCTCAACATAAGACTCGTTGACAACATGAACTAGACAAAATTTTACTTTTCATGAAATAATGAGTGTGATCCTTCAAGGAATAATTGAAAAATTAAATTATATACCCAATGAAAATTTTACCATCTTGGATCTTTATTCACAAGTTTTCAAATTTGAGATGAATTCGATATTTAATCGAATTAATATAGTTTTTCCAAGATGGTTTTCTTTAAAATCGGATTTTTCAATCGATTCTTAAATTGATGAGTACAGATCAGTTCACGGAGTTATAGCACTTCAGGCTTTTTTTTAACAGGGTCCAATACTAGTATGAACAGTTCTTTCAAAAGTGTTTAGTTTCGCGAGTATCACAAAACAAAACACAAGATCCAAATTTTTCAAGGAATTATTTCCTGAACTAAAGAGGATGAGCTGTGGTTCAAATAGGTTAAAGTATCGAACTTAACCGATGCTGACATTTGTTTTACGCTCAGACATGATAGAAGCATGACTGCGAGAAGTACAGAGCAATTGCAAAAACTCCACTCAAAACCGGCTTCAGGTGCTAAAGTGACATAATTTAAAGCGCTTTCTAGCTAACAAGGCTGATGTTAAGGTATCTCTAGGGGGTTTCCTTTGTGTCCAACGAGATCCAGACGGGCAAAGACCAACCATTTGACCAGAACGTTTCACTGAGTAAGCTGTAGTTGGAGTTGAATTGAAATAACGAAGGCACCAGACTTCACAGTGAAAAAATATTCAAGATAAATTACACACCCAAATTACACAGTTGTATGTTTTGCAGAACAATCATGAAACTATAGGCATCGTATTAATCATTAAACAAGTCAAATTTTATTTCACATCGCTAGAAGAAACAAGTAATCATTCATCACAGCGATCATCCATACTGACAGTAAGATTATTGCTCGAACAAGAGGGTTGAAACAAATTTTTTCCAACAAATGACCACTACCGTTTTCATTGCAAGCTGCATCGGCCCTAATACAGAATATTGAATTAAAATGACGACCAACGAATTAGGAATGTCACCAAGAGTTTAATTAATGATTTCACGTTCTAAACTTCGTGAACTGCCCAGTGAGTAGAACTTGACGCGTTGACTCCGATACGACCCACCGGTGGGTTGTGCTCAAGTTTTTCCTGCTGCGAATCGACCCATCGATGGGTCATTCGAAAAAGTTTCACAATCTTTTAAAATTAATGGTATTTAATGGACCCAGTTAATGTTTGGTATTTATAAAATTCCTAACAACTTTTGAATTTAAATTTGAGTTGAATACTGAACTTCAGTTTAACCGATCGCAGTCTCCACGTGTTAACTATCTGCAAGGCATGCAGATGATCCGATTGGTGGGCTAACCGAGCCAGACCGGCAGCGTAGGGCTCACAGCAGCGCGGCGCGTCGCCACTCTGCGACGAGCGGACGCCGACCGCAGCTGGAATGCAGCAGTCAGCTGACGAGGCGCCGCTGTTCCGACGCACTCAGCGTCTTTCACTACAGCCGCACTTCGTGCCAGAAGTGTAAAGTAAAGTAAAAATTCAAACGCTCATAATAGAGCAAAATACGGTTAACGTAAGCAGGTAAAAGTTAGGCTCATAACTTGGTAAATATACCGGAATCCGTCGCGAGAAAAATGGAGTTAAAGAATAATTACTATCAATGTATCAAGTTTAAGATAACTCCTCTCTACTCATAAATACACACTGTAGCCGAAAATCCTTAATTAATTCAGATTTTCCATCGTCATTCACCTGTCAACAAAACTCGGGGGGGTTTCGAAACAACAGACACAATCTGTCAATTATGATCGATTAGAGAAATTTTCAGACCAAAAGCTCCGAAATGCTCAAAAGTCATCCAAGCTAAACTTACAACCTATTCGACGAAAGTCCAAGTTCATCCATAACTTGATCATGAGAAAATTAATTGAAAACACACCCGATCACAAACCACTAAAAATTTTACCAAATTAATACGCAAAATTTATTCTTGAAAAACAAAAGAATCCGTATCTCCCCTACGTCAAGTTCACAAGTTCAATTAAGTCTATGAAGTAATTATTTCAAATCATACCCAAGATGTGGGGAATACTAATTCAAAAACTTCTACTACACTTGAGACCATTTCTCAATTTGAAGGAAGGCATCATTGAATAAATAGTTCCAAGAAGACACTGCGAACAAGTAAAGAAGCAAGAGAAAACAGCGCCAGAGCGCCATCCCAGCTGTTTCCGCATTGTGACCCCCAGAGAACGACCCGTACGTCCATGGGAGGCAGCAGCAGCTGAGAGAGCTGGAGTAGTCAGCCAAATGAGTGGAGGAGGAGGAGGTGGTGATGCGTCTGATGGCCGGCGACCGGTTGCTCCTCAACCTGCCGCTCTTTTCAGCTAGCCTCGCACCGGCGCCCATTGCTACACATGTCTCCTATCATCCAGTTCATTCAAATACAACGAAATACTCATATTTTATACAGGCACTACAAGTAATAAGTTACTCTCACAAATTACCAAAAATGAAAAATTATCTATCTTAGAAAATATTCATCCAGGTGAGAAACACAAGTTCTCAATAAGTGAAGTAGCAAGTGCGAGGCTAAGTGGATCGATGGTTGCCATGACGACGACGATCAGCTGTACTATTAGAACTCAACCTATCCAATTGTTTACTAAATGAGCCTATTCGAACGCTTTTTACAGTTATTCGAACGTTCCTTATTCAATACTAAGCCGAGAATTCGATTGTGCAATGAGCGATGAACTTGTAAGAGGCGTAGTAATATGACATGAGAGAAGCGTGGGGTGCGCCGCGCTGGCGACGTCAGCTGTTGCCTGCCCGCCACTACTGAGCGCTTTACTACGGATCAGTCTCATTCATGCCTACAACTTCTCAAATGGAAGCCATCATGACTCCCATTAGTGCTCGACTTACTTCCAACCATAGTTTTCCTAGGATTTTAAGTCATGGATGAGTCAGCGTACCCTACACTTGAACTTTATGGTCTAGTGTATGATAAAATCTTGAAAAATAATTAAATGATAAACTCATCAGCACAGACTTATCCATTCATTGCTATCTACTAGTAAGCTACGAGAGCCTGTAAATTACTAGTAGCCCCTTGAGCTGAGCTTTAATTAGGTATAGCCACATGATTTCTAACGCTGCACACGAAATCGAGAAAATTTAATGCGAGCCCCAATAGAGAGAGTTAATTTTTCACCTTTTTTTGTCAGTTTTAAATAAAGCGTTCCCAAACTCCAAGCTTCCGTCACTTTCAGAACACATTGATAGACATAAGCTGATGGTAAGTAACTTCATAACAATGAAGCCTGAAATTTGATTAACGTTTAATACCTAGCGTGTGACACACGAATTCGGTTCATAATTAACAGAAAATGATACTTCGAATTTTCAAAAATGTTTCCAAAACGTTTCTAGCTATGGCCAAAACAGGTGAGGATCAAACAAGTTTTTTCCTATATCACAAATTTTGCGCAAGCTTGAGTTTTGTACCTTACTAAGTAATTTAAATTTTTACCCAGCTGAATAATTCATTTACAGATCTAGTGAAAGCTATTCTGAAGTTCTTCCACACCTGACCGTTCAATCTTAGGCATAATAATTAATAAAATAAATAAAACGATCTTTCATCTCTAAATGTCAATGCTACCCAGTTGAGAATTTCACAGGGTGCTCTACGTTTAAATTTCTAAGGTTTTTACCATTTTTTCAGCAAAATTATCAAATATCCCATTCCCTGAGCTGCATCGTATTCTGCAATTTTGTATCGAAGAAAAAATATCGACGAAAACTGAAAGAAAAATTTGCGCAGTAACTTTCTAGCACGACTCCCACGGCTAGTGACATTCAAGCGAATTGGCAGAGCAGTGCAATACCCTACCATGACCCCACTCATGCCGCCGCTGCCTACGTGCCTCTCACTAATGTGCCACCACAATCCACACTCTCTCCACCATAAAAGTTACGCGCCTGGATTGATTTCCACACCAAAGATGTGGAAATCAAATTCGTGGGCACATTCCACATTTTTATCGAATCATGGACTAAAAGCGATAAAGCAGTGCAAATAGAACAATAATGAACATTATTACATACATTTAATACGTGGTTTTGCTTGTTTTTGCGGTGCAAAAAGGCAAAATACACAAAAAATCATTTTTCTCTAAGACGGTAAAAACAACTTGAAGTTAAATCTCAAAGTAAGATGCGAAAAAATGAAAACCGTATGAAGTTCGAAAGTTGAGTGAAAATATGGGTGTAAAATAAACGAACGGTCTGAAATACCCTTCAATCTATAGAAAAAATTTACGCACGATTACGCGTATATTTCATCATATTACGCGAATATTCATCAGTCATAGTCACAGCATCCTCCATTCATTAGCATGCTTATTTAGGTTCGATTGTTTGAGAAATGATCTTGGAATGGATCAGTAATATGCCATGAGAAAAGAAGTAAGGAGAGCCCTCCGCTCCAGCAAACTAAAGTACATAGAGCAGGTCAGAATGTATTTTATTTCTAGCAGGAACATCATATCTTCTATTTCAATATAAGCTGATGATTCCTGTGATCTTTTGATCTTGTTCGCAATGATGAATGAAAATTAGCGTTGTATTTTTGTACATATAACGTTTTGGATACGACTAGCACAAACAGAAAAAAAACGCTGAGGGGTTTTACAATTTGTTACCTCATTTGAAACCAATTTAGTTATGTAATATTAGCAATTTAAAAAGAGATTCAATGTCAAATAAAATATTGACTCATCAAAACTTGAATGATAAAATTCAAGTTAAAAAAAAACTACGCTCAATGGCATATTTTTGTGAGAAGTATTGCTTGCATTTTAGCTCATTTATGGCAAAAGTTGCTTTTAGCTCCTATGTATATTAAAAAAAAAAAAATTTGCTGGCGCTTGCATCCGTGTATTTATAATGTTTTCCACAAGAGTTCCTTTCGTGCTAACGACATGCTCTCCTATCTTTCAAATAATAATGAGCCGATGCAAATACTTTAGGGGAAAATGACACCAAACATGAACCAATACAGATACGATGAAAATAACTGATTCAAATGTATGGAAGTAACTGATATACTACATTGAACAATATCTCAACCGAAGCTGCTTCGTGTTAACATTAAAATTTCTTACCAAAAGAAAAATGCAAACATTGACGCTTCAGAAAGCGCCCTGCAGAAAGCATCATTTCCATTTGTAGGAATTTTCCAAGTCAACGTGTGTTTTCACCTACTGAATACGTGACAATTACCTCTTGGAACTCCAGTGAACATTCACTGACAGTTTAAATAGGACTTAATTTTATATCATCTTAAGAAAATGAAACCAACCAGAAAACGATTTCCTGGAATACTTAAACACATGCTACATATTTTTAAACATAATAATAGGTATTTTAAATTTGGGTAAATAATAATCATAGCTCTGATAAGAGTCTGAAAATTTTTTGAGCCAAATTTCGATCAAAAAGAACAAAATTTCCTTCTAACCCTGGGATGTTATAAAAACCATCGTTAGACTTATTAATACGCACGCAAAATTAAACCTTTCTTCAACTATTGTAATTTCTTAATAACTTATAGTAAATTAAGGGTTAGTGTACTTCAATCCTCAGGGCAAATTAAACATGGAAAACTTTTGTACATAAATGAACATACAGATCGAAGGATTATAATTTGAGGAATATAACACTGCAATTCCTGGCGAAAGTATAGAAAATAGACCTAAACACGCTAATTAATCAAGCGGTGAGCCTACGCCACCTTTTGAAGAGAAATTTTCAACATTCCAAAAATATTAAAAAGCAGTAAAAATTTGCGACGATAAATTGTGTAACGTTTCCTGCAATAAAAAATTAAGACATAATTGATAAGAGTATAAAATGAATGGATGAAAAATAACCGATCAAGTTCTTCAACAAGAAAAAAATCATATTAATTCAAGCCCCCCCCCCCCCNTCGATTGGAACAAAGGGGTTCCCAAAGAGGATGGAGGAATGCACCATTTGGTATGGAATTGAAGGAATAGGAATCTACACACCAAGTGTGTCCCCACCCTGCGCATAGAAACAATAATATTAAAAGAAGTTAATGAAACAACACACAACTTGAAGAAGAAAGTAATGGTGCTGAAAAGAGGAGAGTAGAGAACCGAAAAGAATAACCGAAAAATGACAAAAACCTGTTCTATTATTCCAACAAAAGGAAAGCCTTACCTAACTTTCAGCTCGGGACCTCACACCTTTCAGAAAAATTAAAACTATCAAAATCAATCAAGAGTTAAATGAAGAGCATGAAGAGAACCATCACTTACTTTACTGAGTTTTTCCCCATCAGTGTGGGGCAAAAGCTGCTTGAGAGAAGCAAATCCCGCGTTGATGCTCTGCATCCTGCGACGTTCGTTACTGTTAGCTATCTCTCGACGAATACGCTTCTCGTTCTCCATAGCACAAACGGGAGACGTAGGATGTCCTCCGCTCATCCTAAGAAAAAACACAAAAAATCAATGGAAGTTTTATCGCGTGCATTTTCAATTAATGAAGAGGTAAATACCCTCTGCACAAAAAATTAAATTCCTTCCTGAAGCGTATAGCAATTCGCGCCAAGAAGCCAAATAAATGAGTAAGGAACGCTCGAAAGAGATTGAGAGAGCGAGTTGTATGTAGTAAAGCTAAAGAAGGCTTGTGAGCAAGACGCAAGGTCGGCAGCCAAGAGACGGCCAGACGGCGGAATAATTCCGCTGTCTGGGATATTTTGGGAGCATGCGTACCGCGGCACTACTCCAACCCTTACTCGTGCCCCAGCCAAGGGGATCGAGCCGAGAGCAGCTGAGACAGCCTGCGCTTGCAAGAAACCACTCTACCGGACAAGTGAGGAAATACCTCAAGCTTCAGCTATGATTGTGTCAATACCAGAATCTCTTCCGAACATGTTCATTTGATATCTAAACTATGAACAAATCTAAAAGATACTGATCTTCATGTTGACGGAATCTAGCTTAAGAAATATACGAAACTGTGAAGAAATGAGACTGTAACTTCTACATAGCAACCAACCGTACAGAAAAGAAACCAGCAAAAAGATCAACATGATGAGATATAAAAAACAGAAATGCTTGCCCCAGAAGAGCCAAAATTAAAGCCCCCACTGATAAGAGGTAAAGCAAGCGATGAGGAGAGAGAGTAGGCTGTGTGCCGGCACTGCTGCGGCGAATCAATAAACGTGGCGGTGCTGGTGCAAGCGACGAGCAGCTGACGGACCGTAAGTACGGAGGCATACTCGCAGGATACTCCTCACACTCATCAACCTCCACTCTGGGCAGTCACACGGACACAAATAACCACAGAAATACTACCACCTTAGATATCTCACACCTCTCAATCAACCATCAACTCGTTTGCGTTATTGCTCAATTGTAGACTCTAATCTTATACCAATTCGATATCTCGCATAAAACCGGTACTTACCAACAATACGTTTTATTGCAGATTACACTGGTAAAATACACCAGACAATACTACCGATTTTTGTTCACTGGTACAGCGTAAATATTCAAACGTTACTGCTAGCATACCATGCATGAAATTTATTCATATAGTCAGACAAAGACACTTTCAGAACAATTGAATCTGCAGGAAAATGGCATACTTTTAAAACTTATCGTAAATAGAATGATGCCACAGACTCTGGTTTCCATGAATAACATTCGAAACACAAACCCATACTTGTGAAACGCTCTCCACTCGGTAACATAGGATTACTGACTCCTAAAAAAACTCAAACGAGTAAAACTAGCAGCTTAGCTGCTAATTTCAACATGCAAAAATAAATTAAATCTGAGATTTCGGACTTGCGTTAAATCCGTCGCAAGCCCGAACACGAAACTGTTCAATTGACCGTTTTCGCGCTGCTAATTTTCACGGATAATTTAAATAGGAGAATACATAATGCAGAGAAGTGAAAATGAAAAAAGCGGTCAAGAAGTAAGTTTACTCAGAAGATGATGCGGCATCGATCACAGCTCGAAGGTGCACGGCTGCAGCTTTCGCTCGGCTTGTGGCGGTCAGTTCTCTCGCAGCCAACCGGAGAAAAGGGAAGCAACATCAAGCAAGAGAACAAGTAGAGCATGCTAGAGAAAATCGATACGAGCTTGCCGTTGCTGCTGCCATGCCACACCCGCTCTCGGAGGCGTTCTCCGCCCTTCCTTCCTTTCTCCGCCCCGGCAGACCTCTTCTTCCTCTCATCTGTCCATCTGTCGCCCATTATCATCGTGACATATCCGCTACACACTCATCCCCTATTTTCAATTCAGTAACGTATTGAGTACACGAACAGTGATGAAACGTCTGAAGTTTGAGGTATAGAATATTCACAAAAACTTGAAGCAATCATCAACAATCTACATTTATTGATAAGAAACACATTTTCCAATTTTCCAGAGAGGAGGCGGAGAAGCGTTCAATTTGATTCAGGCAAAGCGCCTCATGTCCTATAAATTTCTCCAGGTGAGAAGTGCTGACTTCCGTACTCTGGACGAGAGAGCGTCGACAACTGAAGGTCGCACTTCAAGGACAAACGATCAGTTACTTCGTTCGAGTAACCGAACCTTATTTTTAGCTCTAGAACTCTACTTTACTTCCACCCCAATCAACTTCGATTAGATAAGTTAGTTTAAAGCCTCTCTAACCGCATTCTGATTCATCCAAAGAGAGGAAGGATGAAGGCATCATTTAGAATGGAGTACTGGAAACATGGAATCTATGAAGAAGATGTGTTCCCACACAAGATCTGCGCATGGGAACAGTAAGTTGAGATGGAAGACAATGAAACCAGAAATAAGTTAAAGAATAAAGATAGCGGCGTTGAAAAACAGGGTAACAGTGAAAAAGAACATTTCATTCCATCAAAAAGAAGGCCTCTCAGCTGAAATCTCACACTTTCCTCCTGGAAGCACTTTTTCCAATAAATACAATAGTTGTACCAAGAGACCAAATCAACTTTTTTCGGTAGAAACTCATGAGCACAAAAATTTCGAATCATTTCACTATACAACGTAAATTCTCATTCTAAGCGTAACGCAAACTATTCATTCAGTTAAAATTGGCTTAAACTACAAATTGGCTCATACTCATACTACCAGTTCTTAACCTACAATTTTCAGATGCTTTGAACGGTACTGACAAGACATCTCATCACAAAATAGTTACAAACTTGAATTTGATAGCTTAAATTCAAACTCGTAAAATTCAGTTTTGCATTAGAGCAGCAATATAAATAGAAAACAAGCGAACAAAAAAGTAAGTTTCTTAAAATGAGCAAATTGTTGTGTATCTCGGTGCCCTGGCTATCAAATTAAAATCAAGTTAATGCGATGGTGCACTTCTAATACAACGTCTTCAGAGGTTCCATGAAATATCGAATTAATTTTTACCTCATATAAAAATTACGGAAGTTCCTCTCCGGTTCATTTCTAATCAGTAAAAATCAAAGAAATTATCAATGTTTGAGTCTACAGAAAAAGTTCTAGCTTTTATATTAAAAAATACCGACTTTATAACCATGAAATTTTGACTTATTGAATGTTCTTGAAAAGGATTCGTGAGAAGTATGCAACACTCCTACAGAAACAGCCGTAATCTTATTGAAGAATTTAAAGGATTATAACTATATCTAATTGCCGATAAACATTGTTTCGGTAACATAAGTGCGCACATTTCGCGCGCGAGCTTCTATGGACTCAGTCACCTTACGCTTGCGCGAGCTTCCCAGCTGACTCGTTCCCATTCACACGCATGGTTCTCTTCTCTACAGGTGATCATAGCCATCAAATTTTGACTGTCAATTCTAGTGGCTTGCCTCACAGCGCGGGGCAAGGAATAAAAGCAAAAAACATACTTTTGACTTCTCACCTTCTTGATAATCTCTAATTTGATGACCAGTGCCTGTGGCGCAAATTGAAAGGAACTATAATCAAGAATTCTACCTAATGAGAAATTCCTCTACTCCTTATTCATTCGCTCATCATTTGAATGTATACATTTCAAAATAGACTTACAATACATTTAAGGTGAGTAGGCCATAACGAAAAGCCAAATACGATATTCTGGCTTGTTACTTGTGTAATGAAAGCATGCTGATGTTGTCCATCCATATCATCTGGAACAATGACAGTAACAAATCTTAAAAAAAAATCTGAATTCAAGACAATTTAAATATTTGGAAAATATCTCTACATAAAACACAAACAAAATTGGAGTAAGAGACTCACAGCACTGCCTCTGTGTAGGCATGTGTGGGATAAGCCGAAGTGGAGTGAGGAGAGGGGGAGGGAGTAGGATACTGCAGAACAGAACAGGTTACTCAGCGCATTCCGAGCGTTCCAATGCTTCATACTACAGCAAGTGGCTGCTGCTGCTGGTAGTCTTCTCTTCCCAACACGCGCATTCTTCGGTTCATTGTCGGTGGAAATGCATGCTAGCGTACGTGTGCTGTTATAAATGGCTCCCAGCCTCGATACGGAGAAGTAACATACCTCACAGGTACCGCACATTCCACCTAAGCGTAACTTACAAAATTAGAGTACCACTAATTACGAGATCTGTTCAAACAACTCGAACTCTTCACCAATGTCGAAGAACATTATTCCTGTCAAGCCACTTTCCAAAGATGAAACATAGATTTCCGATGAGTCTTAAAAATCTACAATTTTGACAACCCTGATATTTCTATTTAGTGAATGCTCTCGAAAATAATTCATGAGAATTCTCCTACAGAAACAACCGGAATCTTTATCAAGAATGTAAAGGATCATAATTATTTTACTCGTGTGTAATTCTTTTAAACTACAGAATTTTCTAATAAATCTATTCAAAAGACAATGCATTGTATTCTAAGCAAACACAATTCCTTTACGAATACAGTAGCTAAATATCAGAAATAATCGAACACTGACGATAAATACTAAACGACAAAAAATATTTAACTAACTTTTTACGCAGCAAATGATGGTTAAAACAATATTCCGCACTAATGATATGGCAAGAGACTTCAACTGTCAGTTTTTCCTCTAGTGTACACTAGCGTTAACACATTGATTACAAGGGATCTGCACGACGATTGAAAAAGTGAGACTAGCATTAATTTTTCATGATATATGCATACCTTAACGAAGATGTACTGCAACAAATACTAGACTGAAATTCTTTAAGCCAGTCCAGTTTTGATGAACTACATGAAATTCCACAAAAGTATCATCCCTACGATTTACAGACAATGGTCAGGTTTCACTAATATTTCAGCGAGTATTTGAAACCTTGTGTAACGGGCCGACTCGACACCTCGGACACAAATGAAGTTTGCGCTCCCAGATTAGATTTTTAGTTAGTTTTAACATCCCTATCCGCAACAAATGCGATCAAAAGAGAGGAAGAATGAAAGCATCATTCAGCATGGAGTTAAGGGAACACGGAATCATGCAGTAAGGGCGGGCATAGAAACAGTAAGTTGAGAAAGAAGTTCATGAAACAAGATCTAAGTTGAAGAAGAAAGTAGTAGGTGCTGAAAAACATGACAGCAGTGAATCGAAAAAAAAGATTGTCATTAACATAACAAAAACATTTCATTTCAACAAAAAGAAGGTCTACCTAACTCTGAGCTCGGGCCCTCACATAATCCCCCCGGGAGTGCTAATTCCCATAGATACAACAGTTGTATCCCCCTGAGAGGGTTCGCTCTCCCAACCAGCTTGCCTGAGTCATTTCAAATCTTCAAAGCACATTTTGGCCAGTGACCGGAGAAGCCGACGGATTCGAAACCGGCTGTTACAGCAACGATCACTCGGGCGACTCGGGGAGACATGACCGATTTTAACAAAGTAATGAATGAGATGGAATTTCGGATAAAAACATGCTTGTGACTTACGCATGTGTAATTCCCCCACACATACCCCGTAAATATGGGCACTATATAACAGTAGGCATGGATGCCCGACGGCAGTGTGGATGCCGACGATGGCAGGCATTTGAGGAGGTAGAAGTAGCAGCGGCAGCCAGCAGCAGCATGAGCGGCGACGGCATCTCTCTCCAACCAGACATTCAAGCATAATTGGAGACATTTGGCAACTCAGTCTGCGCCGAGCACTGCCCCTTCCCTGCGCGTCCCAAAGCTCGGCTACACCCTCAATTGCCCCCCAATACTCGCCTCCCAAACCGTCTCGAATGCTCTCCGGCGTTACTGGCAGCCCCTAATTCACCCCCGCCCCAACAACAGCTGCCATCTTTGCTACGGGGGTTGCTCAAAGCCGTGCTCGTGCTCAAGCAACCTCAGCCTTATGTTTCGTCGCTGAAGCATCGCGTCATTCTCGATGGATTATAACCAAATCCACCTTCTCCTATGCGAACTCTGATGACTCAGTGCCTGAACACTGACAATCTCACCAGACGTAGGAACCACGACAGACGATTCATCGGTAATTGAAGGTAAAAAAACCTAAAGGTTTCAAAATATCAGTGCGCTTATGAATTTATCAACGCATAAACAAGAGAAAATGCAAGCAATTTCAGAAAAATGCACTCCGTAGCAACCGCGCAATCAGCTGATTTGTATGGCGCCAGCGCGGCGGCATGAAGTTGGCTTAGTAGCAAACAAATGATAGCTCTTTGGTAAGACGGCATCCATTTAGTTAACGAAGCGGAAATTTGCAAGTTAATTCATCTTTTAAGGACTTTAATGTTGTTTCATAAAATAACTGGGGCAGATAATTCTTGAAAAAATGTCGGTACAAAAATTAAAACGAAAAAACTTAGGTTGTCCTCCTAGTCAGCTAAGACGTGAGAACGAACACCTGTTCCAATATGACCTAGGAACCTAGCTGCACCACCTTCACCATTAGCACGCACCCACAAGTGGGAACACATGAATCACCGCCTTTCATGAACATGAAATGAACAAAATAGCAGTGACACGTTCTTTGGGCTAAATGCAGAAGACGTACTCGCTGAAAAATATAGCCAAGTTGACTAGATTAAGAAATCGATATTTTTCACACACTGCGTCTGAGAGCAACATAAACCACTGAAATAAGTACGTTCTCCGACAATAGCGTTGTCAAGAGAAATGGCAAGGGATTTTTTCCTAACGCATTTATAATTCGTAAATATTTCCTGATTAAAGTTAAACCAAGCACTTGATTGGTAGCGCATCCTAATCAGCTGATACGCTGAGCGGCCGACTGCACCGTTTCCCATGCGTTCAGGACAGACTGAGAGTGGTCATAGAGTCCGCGAACAATGGAAGCCAAGCGTGGAGTAAGATGAGTTGGTCATGAGCAGCGCATGCGGTGACGAGGAACAGGAAATGTCAACTCATGAAAAAGCACGTGGCTCACTGGCGACACGTAAAGATGGACTTCACAATGGCGGGCTTCATCACCAGGTAGAAAAGCTCGTACGTCGGGGTATCCGCTGTTGCCGCAAGCAAGGTCTCCTGTCGACCAATGAGCAATCCGCAGCCGAGCGTACGTTACACACGCAGATCCGCAGGAAATGGTTTAGCCTCGTAGTAATATACCGCACACCTCGTCAGAGGCCCTGCTTCGCGTACAACTACGGGCTCAAAAATATAACATGGCAACATTTCAATGCTAACTTTGCATTTTAGCTTTGAATTCCTTCGCAGAATACACTTTCTGAGACAGTCAAGCTAATTCAAATTCTCTACATATTTCCATTGATTTTATCTCTATGCTTCCAACTGAGCACGCATAGACAAAAACTAAGCTGCGTCAGCCACATCATGGCTACCAATGCAAATCAGTGAGTAAACATAGATCCGACGATTTAATTCGGTAAGAGTCAGTACAAATTCGGGCAATAACCTCGTCAAAACAAGTTTACGTGCCAGTAAAATTTACTCATGAAAAACTAATGAAAATCGAGATTAAAGAAAATCCGGCAAACGCGCTTGTATATCAGCAAGGTCACAGGACACAAGAACTCGTTCGCTATTCTTAGAAACAGGGTACCTTGCTGGCGCCAGCTCACATGACTGAATCAAGTAAAGTGTAAATAGATCTAAACATTAATGCACATTAAATCTATTCTATATAATCCCTTTGAAAGCCGTATCATCTTTGATAGGTAATAAACAAAATCCATAATTGCATATGACCAACGGAAATCCACAGCATAAATCACGAGCGATTAAGTACTATCGGCAGCAAGGATCACTGACTATACAGCGTTAGCAACACCATGGAGAACTGTCCCTGGTGAGCAAGAGCTGCACAGGTGCCAACAGCATATGACCTACTTCTTGCGAGCGATAGCAACAGTTCAACCTATTCTCAGAGGCACACACCACGCTCACTTCATCCCACCACGCACACATGATTGGCATCACTCTCTCAAGAGAAAATTCACGTCGCACTTGCAGGGCGCGGCACTCGATACGCAAGAGAAATTGCCATCCTTCATAAATGAAGATAAGTTATCACCAGAAAAACAGTTTTGAACAAGCCGACCTCGGCTGATGATCCTTCTTTCACGAAGAGTAGATGGCAGAGCACAGCAGGACGGTAGAGGCGCGCGAGGCGGCGTCTACAGAGCGAGGCTGTACCAGGCGCACCATAAATGGCTACGCTGCGTCCCACGATTCTGAGTCATGCTCTCACCTCTACCCACTACCACTCTAACCATAAATTCTAGGTCGTGGAACTTCATAAACTAGTGAGCACGAGCTAATAATATATCCTCATTATCTATAATGCCGTTGTCCACTAACCATGTTCTAACTTTCTAGAGAATCACTGTTTAAAATCAGAAAATATATATCAAGGATTGCTGCTTCTCAGTTATCAAATGAACACATTTTTACAGATGAGTGCTCCACACGAACACGTGTCTGAGATTGTAGCCCTACATAAAGAAATTGAGTCATCGAAATGTATGGGCAGTTCAAATTATTAGCGTGCATTTTCAAAAATTAAAAGAGCTAAAAATCAGTCATAATGCTAAAGAACACGGAAAATTTATGAGCTAATAACGATTAAACTGAAAAAAGTGGAGTAGTCAGTAGAAAGGGTGAGACCGGTAAACAGCTGCTAGGGCGTGTCGTCAGACGTAACTCCAGCCGGCCGGCGGCCCTCAGCTGACTGTGTAAGCCAAAAAACGCGCCAGTAACGTGGAGATTGTCCGTCAGCTTTCACATAGAACACGCAAAAGAACCCTCCAATGGATGTGAGAAGAGTCTGAAGGGCAACAGAGGGCAAACGGGAGGGCCAGCAGGGAAAGCAATGAAGAGGCCCGCGCCAGGTGTCAGCTGATCACTACCACAGCATGGCGCCGATCAGCTGGCACCAAATAACATTCCCGCCAAAGGACTAATAAAAACATATCAATGCATCAAATCTTAAATTCAACCCATTCAAAGGTATCAACACCGATCTTATAACAATAGAAACAAGAATCTAGCCTCAAGACCACTGAGAACGAAACGAGAGGGCGCTCGCAAGAGAGCTCTTCGTACTCAAAGCAGTCCTCTCCATACCTGCACAATGTTCCGATAGCTTCTTCGTCATCGCCGTCCATTTCGTCGAAACGGCGTTTTTCACCGGATTTGGTATACATCCTCATCCGTAAGAGATTTCTCAACACCTGTTAAAAATTTTTGTTTCAATACACTTGCAAACACCAGCACAAATTCGATATATTGCTGCGTAAAACAGCGTAGTCCTTCACCGAACACGCTACACTCTCGTTTGGCGGGAAATTCCTCGTGTAACCCGTGTAGCTGCGCCCTGCCCACCCTGCGCGCCACATTTTAAACGCTTTTTATTCTTGAACTTAAAATGTTTCTCTAAAACCACAGATCAAAATAAAACTTTTATTATTAAATCATAGAGCTTTCATAAGTTGGCTTTTCGTATGTATATTTACGTTATATAAACAAACATGCAGTACTAGTTTTTCTTGCGGGATACTCGGGATTAGGGAGAATAGCGGCTGTCTGCGCGCAAAGTTGCTAAAAAGATAATCATTTTACATTTCATTTCCTACATTTTTACCTTTAAAAACATTGATCTGAAAATATATATAAATAATCACTGCAAAATAAAACAATCTTCAGCGCCTGTTATAGTCATAATGAATGATAGTTTTTTTCCTAGCAAAATGTGGCAACTATCTCGCTAAACGTAACGTATGGGACGGAAGTTACACGGACACGCATTCAAGCAAAGACTTGCGTTCACACAAAGCTCAGCTGCGGCAAAGTTCAAAAAAGCGGGCTATTCATTTCAAGTGAAGAAAAAAGGATAATTAAGTTTGCTTTCTAGCACTGTTATGCAATCTATACTCTTTCAAATGAATTTTACAGGCCCACCAAAAGCATAACAGTTTTATCAAGTCGTGATATGTTTCGCAGGCATTAGTTTCAATACACTCCAGAATGCCATTGAAAAATCAACTTGAAAGTTCATTACTCGTGAGAAGCTGTTTCTAGATTCATCATGAAATATGTAATAATTTATGGTCAAGAACTGAATAACGCTCTCACTCCCAATTACGAAAGAGTTGCCACACATCATCTTAAAAATCTCTCTGTCAGAGGTACGATGTCTGACAAACACTGCAATAGTACCTTGTTACTTACTTAACATTTCACATCTATTGCTATAATAAGAAAATATCAACTAATATAATAAAAGCCGTAATTAAGTTCATTTATTTGAGTAGAGTAAAACCTTTTTTTATTTTGCCCAATCAGTACTTTCACATATAGCTATTCATATATAGCCTCACAAGACAAATGAAAATACATTACTTCTGTCATTAAACCCAATCTCACGTAATTCTAAGGCATAGATAAACCATTCCAAAAAATTCATTTATTGACCTCCAGAGTAGAGGGACAGCAAATTTTAATTTAGAGCAAAAAAGACTACGACGAAGCTCAATTACATTTATAGACCATCATCATAATTTTCCCAAATAGATTGCTTCGTATAGAAGAAGTTCGACAGTCGGTTGTTCTTAACCTGGCAGTAGCTTCTAGATCTTACATTGAAGATGATCGAAAATAATTTCATCACCATCAAAAACGGCGCGACACACCAGTTGTACTGCTACAACTTGCGTATCGTACTCTCTCTCTCACACTCATTCATGGAAATCGTTACCACACGCTACCGGATGAGATATAAAACTTAGAAAAGTGCCTCAACCGTATAAAAAAAATGAAGAAGTCTGATATAAACATCACACTATACATGATATAGAAAGCAGAGCAGTATTATTCAGTGCAATTAGTTGAAAACCAAGTCTCACTGTCACTCGTCATTTTTCTTGCCACTTCAATGCTCACTCTTACTGCTATCAACGTACCCGAGTCGCATTCATGTTCAGTAGTAGGATGGGAGCTCGGCGACTATGTTGAGCCACGTTGTGTAATGGAAGCTATAAAAATGGAGAGCCGAAGTTATTACAAAAAATTGTGATGTTAACTCTGAACCTTCTTTGTGTGTGGGATAAAAATGTGCTGCACCTACGTCACAAATTTGTCACATTGACCACTATGCACCTTAAATATTCAATTTCTTCTGACGAACTATCTTGAAGAGAATAGTAGTAATCACTTTTAATCCTACTGCTGAATAAAGTTTTAATAAATACTTCACTAAGCCCTGTCGAACAGAAAGTAATCACTGGGGTCCGGTAAAGGGAAGCTATTCAAAAAAAGTGTTTGGCAAGCATGTAAATTTCCGGCATTGCTGCAAAACAAACTGAACGCGTAGAAAACGGTGTCGAAGATTATATTATAAGTCAGTCTGAGTTTCCCTAACCACAACAAAGGTGTTCCTAAGAGGGGAAGGAGGAAGGTATAATTTAATGTAGAAAGGAAAAGGGAATCTGTGCACAAAGTACGTCCCTCATACCCTGCACATAGAAACAGTAAGGTTGAAGGAAGTTTAATAAACAAGATAAAAGTTGAAGAAGAAAGTAATAGGTGCTGTAAAAAAAACAGTAGCGAACTAAAAATAGGTATTTCATAACAAATCGTTAAAAAAATTCAAACTTCTCTGTTGCAATAAAACGAAGGCCCACCTAACCTTTAATTCGGGACAACGAAGACGAAGATGACGCGTTAAAGTGGAAGAATTGCGTTGTGTACGTCAACTACGATCTAGCTGTAATTTTGTTTGGTTTCGTTGTCCATGAAAGTACAATAATAAGCAATTTGTTTCAATTGCTGTTGGTTAAGTAACATTGCACCTAGCCATGCCATAATTTCTGGTCATTTCCTCAGTTCAGTACAATGGTTAATGGAAAGATGAAATTAGTGAAATTTTAAATTTCACGGAATGTCAACCCTTGCCGAAATCTGTCCGCATGTTCTCCAGTTGTATGACGCATATTTTCCAGCTGTTCACATTTTGTTTAGGTTGTTGAGTCTAAAAATTTCACTCATTAACTGTTTTTTCGCTTGAATGCATGATTTTTCCGCGCAGATAATCGAGACTACGGAAACAATGAAGACTTTCAATCTTACCAAGGCTATTCAATGTTATGCACAAAGCAGTAAAGTCCCAGTAAAATGCTTGAATTTGAGCTTGAATTTACTTGCTCCTTATCTAGACGCGCAGGCTCGATGAAGAGAAGCGATTTGATTCATTTAATTTTAAAGTTTTTTTGGGAAAGATTTATGAAGCCTTTGTCGCTTCGGAAAGAATAATGTAGCTGCAGTTTTCTCATGACAGCTTAGTAGCTCTAACACACCCTTATTTGTAAAATGTTTCTATAAAATCTCTTTTTTTTGTACAGTTGTTGATCGTGCTACAATTTTAGAATTACATTTCCAGAACAGAAACTGCATTGAGGAATTCAATGACACTAAAGATCAAACTTGAACATTAAATGTAATAACTGGATAAAGTTCAGCTCGGTTCACAAAAGGAAGTACATGAATGATAGATGAAATGTATTTGAAACTCCTATTGAAACATCCTTTTACATTCATTTTACAAAATTTCAAATTCTAAAGCTTTCATTTGAATCAGAGGGTTAAATTTTACTGATCACTAGTTGGTGAAATTTATGATCTAGGGAAATGCTGAGAAATATCCCTCAATGAGCAAATTTGCATAAGAATAGCATGGAGGATGTTCATTCTAGATTTCGAACAGGGCGTTAATGTTTATTTTGGACAGTCTATGAAAAATTAACGTGAATTAGGATACCTAAGTGGAGGGAAATTAAAAGATTTGAGTAAGATAACGTGCTAACCTAATGAAAGTTTCACTGGTGGCCATTGGCAGAACAATCAGAGGGACTGTCTGTGAGTCGTAAATAGGACTTTACCATCACAAAATAAAAGAAGGTAAACTATGTTCGCAGTAAAATGATTTTTAACTACAAGTCGTTGAAGTTAGAGCGATAAATTCGATAACATTCAACAAAAGATACATAAGTCGATTCAAGCCAACGAGGTCATTGAATTTGCCGCAAAGTTATCGGAAAATACTCTTGGCCAAGAGCACGGCTGAGTGGGGACTGTGGAACAAGACGAAAAAGAAAGGCTCTCACAGTATCCGTGAGGATAGGTGATCGCACTTCACTAACATGATACATAAATAAAACTTCAATTTTCGCAAGCTGTTATTTTCACTGCGATTTAATTTTAGTCAGACTCGTTCTAGCGGATTAAGCATGAGCAGAAAGGCTTAGTTTACCACCATATCCGAAAGTAAAATTTGTCTGATGATCAAATAAAGCATACGGGCCACTTCGTGTTGGTTTCATGAGCGTCATGTCTTGGATGAGCAAAGAACACCATTCACAGGCTCAGGGACCTATAACTTGCGCAAAATTTTGTATCAATTCAGGTCGGGCCTAAATATTTCGAAACTTTTTATTTAGTTAACTTTGCTGAAAGAGACCAGAAGTAAGACGTTCAGTTTTGTGAGAGTGATGCAAAAACATGAAAGTGCAGAGATCGTCCTCAGTTAACATAATTATAAGGATAAATCGAAGGAGTCTGTGTGGCAGAGAAAGATGCAACTATGGAGGACTAACGACCTACATATAATTAATTCTCTGTTTCTCTAATTATTGCAGATAGCATTTCATTTAGGACAAAATGCATGCATGATGTTGCATTGGTAGTTAAAACTAATTAAATTTTTGCCTTTGCTTTTCCACGATTTAATGAGTTATGTACCTCTTGAGTAATTCTCGCAATTTCATACCAATCCGACAGTCAAAATTATTCCAGGGACTTTAACACTTTCCTGTAGCAGCAAGGTAATCGTGGAAATCCATAAGGGCAAGCGAGATATGAACCAAGAGCGGTTTGGCGTTTATGTTGCAATCAAGTATTTTCATCATCATTCAGTATGAGTAAAAATTAAAAATAACTCCCATTCATGTTTTGGAGTTCTTGAAATAGCAGCCTTATCACTTGTTATGGCTTCTTTTGCGCGAACTTGATTTGAGATGGGGACGAAAGAGAGACAAATTTCCCATGCACTAAGGTTTCATGACTCATCAACGAGGTGTAGTCACGGTTCAAAACCAAGAGACTGTTATTGCGAGAAATAGAACAAATTCATAATAGGATTCTCCCCAAAGGAGGGCGCTGAAGGGGGTTGTCCTTAAGCACAAGTAGGAACTAAGCACTTTTCAAGGAGTTGCAAGCTAACCGAGATGCACTCTGGGAGTTATGCTGATGGTGCTTTTCCTGGTCATGGTACCTTGTGCTACTAGCACACCTCAGTGGTATCCTTAGCTATTTCCTGGTCATGGTACCTTGTACTACCAGCGCACCTCAGTGGTATCCTTAGCTATTCGCACCGAATCATCACAAGTTGCCGGAGTCTGTTATGGGTTGAGATTTGTGATAAGGTAGTTTCTATCATTTCCCATCTAGCATTCTGAACTTCTCCGACTTTCTTGTGAGGGAGCCCGGCGTACCGTGTAACCGACAGTCTCAATTTGTGGATTGAAATACTTGAAAGCAGCATAAAATTTACAAGAACACAATGTGACAAAATTGGGTACCCATACTTTTAGACATCTTAGGTATTGGAATGAGGAGTATTCTGAAATTCACTGAATTTAACTTCTGAACGTGACGACAGATAATCCTTTACACTATAGCTTCGCGACAGAGGCGCGCATTGCCCCCACTCTGCCCTCTATTGGTACCCGCATGAGGCACAGCTGTGCAAAAGGAAAGGAATGCATTTTATTTGAATCGAGAAAGTAACTTATACCATCAAAACAATAACAGAAACTAGTCCCACATTACCAATGACTGAAGCTTAGAGGTAAAATTTCGAAGTTCTTTGATGTCACGATTTTGCCTAGCATCCACATATGACAGGAAAAATTTAGTTGGTTTTTTTAACACTAATACCGAGAGGTTTCTCTCAGTAAAATTTACCAATAGTTTTACGAAATTCCCTACCTGTGGGATATAATGGGGGAATAATAAATCCTGCAATCTAACTCCTGGGTAAACAATTGCAACTAAAAAAACTTTACAAGCCCAAATCTACGATTTACAATATTTGGTATCATTTAAATCGTAATTTTTCAGAACTATGAAATTTTAGTTTTATTTAGTCCGTATTAGTAACTACGAAAATGATTGGTTTGGGTTGAACTTTATATAGCTATACAGCTAGGGTGTGCTAAAATATCGAAAGTCGATTTTCCCTACCATCTCTTTTTCATGAGTAAATTTCATAGAACTATGTACATGGGTAGTTTAACAAGCTGTCTAAAGAAATTTCAATATAAATTTCATCCATGATCAGTAAAATCGTTCAACTTAACGGTTGGTTTGGTTAGGTTGTAAGCAGAAGAATAGGGAAATCGATTTTCCAGCACGAATAAATTTTAACTCTCCTTAATGAACATGAAAAATACAATTGCACGATAACATTTTACCTCGTGTGATAACTATTTTTTAACTGTCTCGAAGCTGATGAAATGTGCGTTTATACAGGCACGTAAATGGATAATTTACCTGTTGGTACACATGTGGCCCAACACGGGGGGAACGTGATCTACACACCTCTGATAGAAAAGTTTAAATGAGATAGCGAAATGATTGATCCTGTTCTCTTTACAACACCTAGTGAGCTTGGAGGTTATTTTGATTCGATACACAATCTTCTTGGATTTAATTTTTCCCAGAAAATAGCTCCAGTTCAAATAAAAATGTTCTTAGTGCAGTATTGCACCAATGCCTGAAAAACTCTCGTCAAAACCAAGAAAACGAGTCATTTTGTTGTTAGTTAATACTAAAATTATATCTGTAGTCACATAAACCGAATTGTACGTAAAAAATGAAAAACATCAAAACTAGCCAAAAAAAAAACGGAACGTTAGATGGAGATCAAATTTCTTAAGCAAATAAAACGATTCCTTGACGTGTGTTACATTATGAAGTCACACCAATAAAATTTGACACGATGCAATTCTCCGTTTCTTTACATCACAAATTAGGTTTAACTGGAGTATATATTCTATGATCTTGTGGTTGCTTGTACCAGTAATTTTAAGGTCTCTGTTAACATCGTTTGAAAATATAACTTTTAGGATGAAATTTACGTACTTTAGCACTTTATTTTATGCGGAAATTAATCTGTGACTTTCTTCAATCGATTATCTTAATTGAAAGCTTGATGTGTTATTCTGAAATAATATCTTTTCTATTATGCAACTTTGTCGTGCACGAGTACAAATGTAGCCCGTGTCACACAGCTTAATGTAGTGAAACTATTTACCATTTCATTTCCCACATTGCCCATCGCGATACCAAAATGCATGATCAGTATTCTAATTATTCTGATACTAATGTCCATAATCTTACTTACAAATCGGACCAATAAATTCATTTTGATAATTCTAATTATTATGTGATCTTATGCTGAAACTTATTCTTAAAATTCTTGAAAGTATTTTTTATTCTCAACTGAAACTTAATAAACAGCCGAGATTCCTAAATTCTGTAAAAAATTCATGTCATACTGAGATAGTGCACTTGTGCTATCCCTCAGACTCGACTGATTTTAAGTGCATCTCCAGGTATAGGAGATGAAAAGTGTCAAGCTCGAAATCGGGATTTCTGGAGTTCAACTACCCCACGATTTTTTTGAAAAATATCAGGAAAACGTAAAAATACCACGGATGAAATGTGTGTTAAATTTAATTTTATAAAAAGTGTGCAAGTTTCATATGTTTCGGACCATATTTGGAAAAAAACATAATAGTCTATTTCAACAACTTTGTGTTTTCCTCAGATTTTATTAAACGAAAAGGTAGCAGAAACAACGAAAACCTCCCTAATGAAATTAAGCTAATCAACAATTGTATGATCTAAATCCAGTTGTTCACAGATCGCAGTCATAGGAAGTTCCAAGCACAAATAAAAATAAATAAATTTCAAAATTTGTGGGGTCGGAAGATGGCTGCCATCAAAAAAGCTAGGTCAATATTGAATTTAATGTTGGCACGACTTTTATAATTTTATTACGAAATTTAGGTTATTGGAGACATTTTTAAACGTTTTACACGAATGACATTGTGCTCGCAGATGCTTAGTTTTTGAGATATAGCATAAATAAGGTGAAGGTAAGAATTGCATTGCAGGCAGTTTCGATATGGCTCTTGCGGTGGAAGGTGCATGCAAAGGGTGTTCTGCAACCCTATTTGAGTGCATTAAGCATCATTATAATGACGATGGTGCTAGTTTAAAAGTGTTCATTTCGCATTCTGTTATTCATTCAAATGAAAAAGTGATATGGCTCTTCCGGTGTATGGCGGATACGGAACATACGCAGTCATTTTGGCGAGAAAAACACCATCGGTGTCAGTATGGCTAAGTTAAGTTATTTTAAGTTTACTTAGTTTTATTCAACTAATCTAACTTTACCTAACCTAATTTTAGCTATCGTTGTGTCAATACCGTATTTCAGCTAATTTACGTGTCCGTTTGTTCAATTATATCTACGACGTTCCTATAACTTTGAAGGTAAATAACTCGAAAATAACGGATCATCGAGCAGAATGTCGTTCATGTAAACCGGTTTTAAATGTCTTCCTTTAGTGATTCGTTGGAACGGAATTCTTAATTTCCGTGAGAGCATTAAACCCGATATTGACACTTTTTTCTGAAAACAGAGAAGAAAATAAAAAATGGTCGATATTGAGTTTATGGCGCTCACAGGATTTAGAAATTTGGTTTCCAAGAATCGGTAGAAGAGTACATTCAAAGACGTTTCACATGAACGACATTTTGCTCGCTAATGCGTAATTTTCGAGAAATTACATTTATTTCGTTCAGGTAGGAATAACATTATGTAGTCGGTTGCGCAGTCGCCATATTGCTGGAACACGCCCACTTTTTTGGCAGATAAGAAGAAACAGCATCGGTTTGCCTAAGTTAAGGTAAGCTATTTTTAGTTTATTTGGGTTAGTTTATTTAACTAACCTAACGTTACCGAACCTAACCTCACCTATCGTTACGTCAATACCGTATTACAGCATATTTACGTGTCCGTTCCTTCACTTTTATATACGACGTTCCTATAACTTCAAAGTTGAATTCAAAAATTACGCATCAGCGAGCAAAATGTCATTCGTGTAAAACGTTTTTAAATGTGCTCATTTAGTGATTCTTTGGAACCAAATTTTTAATATCCGTTAGCACATTAAACTCAATATCGACCCAAAAAATTGTATGAAATAAAATGTGTTTCAAATTAAATTTTACATATGCTGTGCTAGTTTCATAACAATTGCATTATAATTAAAAATAATAATGCGGGGGGTAGTTAAATTCCAGAAATGCTTCGAAATCTAATAATTTAATTAACATCGACTTTAAAACAAGGCAAGTAAAAATAAGCAAATAATACTTGATTAAATTATCTTGGTATTATGAATCCTCATTAAGTTCATATAGACATAGCATGAATTAAGATTATATTACCACTAAACAGCACTATGTGAGATATTTTAAACGCACCCTATTGAACCAATGCTTCAAGTTTTTTCATGTTACCAACTCAGCGTTCACCACAATGCACCATGATTTTTTCTACATTTATTCCTTATGTGCAAACTGATAGTCGGTTGAACGCGAGACAAAATACTGGAAACTTGATTCTGCACTAAATAATGGTTTACTCCCTGAAATCTTTTGGAACTTCAGATGATTCAATGACGAAATCGGCTACTTTCATTAGTTCCAACAACAAAAATCCAATCACACTAAAGTGTCCTGTTGCATGTACCGGACACGTGGGCAGTGAAGCTGAAGCAAACTTTTTTGTTAAGTAAAACGTTGCGGATTGTTTAAGCCAAGACAATGGAATGAACGAGCAAATGTCGATTCTAATTTAGTAGGAGAGTTTGATAAATTGACAACTACTGATTGAAATTCGGTTTAAGTGTAGCGTACGTGTATTTATAGCCTTTTTTTTACAGCAATGAGAGCGTGTTCAATACAGTGCTTTCCTATACTAAATTACCTAAAATCCAAATTTTTCGCCAATTTATCAAACTGATGTAAAATTCCTTACATCCTTACACATTCCATACACCTGCAACTGGAGTAGTAAAGACTTAGAATACATAATCGCTTTCATTTACGTTAGCGATCACGTTTAAAAAATGCAATGCATGAACTAAAAATTTAATTTAGGAATCATGGTCGAACTCATGGCTATGCACCGTCACATGTTATTTATGAAGTTCTCGCGCCCTTCCACGAGATATTGAATTTGTTCGACTAAGTATTCGTAGCTAATGCATAATTTGTGGATGCTTTTCCTTGTATGTTTATGTTTAAAAAATTGAAGAAGGCATAAAGATACTTTGTCATAAAGAGGGATAGCTCTCGTACAGTAGAAGTAATTCGAATGTTCAATTGTGCGGGAAACTTTTGTAGATCATTTTTCCTCGTTTGCCCAATCCGAGCGCGTTGTACTATACATTACACGGCGCATTATCACGACAGTTAAGAGTGGAAAAAACAAAAATTCTCAGTTTCTTCTTCGCATTACCGAAGGAAAATATACATTGTTCGAAAATACGGTCTCGAAGAATGACGGATATTTGAAAGCCTAAACCTAATTCTACTGTAAATAATCATTTGCGCCTTGTTATCCTAATTAAAGAAAGGATGCGTCAGCCTGCAGTAATTTATTGTAATTACAGAACTCATGCAGTGTAACAAATATGATTCCAAACGTGATTGCCTTACTCCTAAATGTACATAATTAAGATCGAATTTATTTCTTATGAGAAAATATACTGTGGCTTGTTACTTTTTAATTCGTCTTATTTAAACATATGCAGATCAGTCTTTTACTTTCGTTTATTAACATTAGCTTGAAATTCTTGTTTGATTGAATACTACTGTAACTTAGAAAACAACCATACGTATAAAACTCATGTTCTTTCAAGAAATTTGAAATCTGACCTTCCTTCCTTTAGCAACGTGCAGCTAAAACGTATTTCTAAATAGCAAGCCCAGGATGAACATCCAACACGAAGAAATTTATGTTTTCCTGCAATGTGTGAAATTCCTTTTATACTTGTGGGAATGAAACGTGCAGTCAGACAAGGCTGATTTGTCTCCGCGAGGAGGTGAGCATGAAGTATGATGATGTTAACATTGCTTTTGTCATTTATTCTAGCCACCAAACGAAATGCAAGCAGCGAGATGCGTCTCGTACTGTCTAGCTTGTGATCTGCAGCACGCTGTGCGGAGTTTTCATGTTAGCAAGAGAGAGTTTCTCTGCTAACATGTGCGTCATTTCACGGTGCCAAATTTAGTCACGTTTTTCATGAAGAACTAATTCAGAAAGACTACATGGTAACACGAGCGAGGGATTGAAATGAAGTTGATGCTTGTAACTCGTGAGATGATTGTGAGAAAAAGTTGAAACATGATCTAAAATACCTTCGCTCGTCGCATCATCCATTTTCAGGGAAGATGGTCACAGAGCAATTTTAAAGCAATTACGGATTTCCTGTCAGAAAAATAACGTTGACAAGATTGCAGTTTCAAATAATCCATTCAATGAAGTCCTCCCATCTGCTTGTGTGTATTAAGTGTTAGTTAGCCAGTACTTTATCATATAGAAAAATAAATTTAGGAATGATATTGAAACAAAAATTAAATTTCATCGCATCTGACCACAAAATTTGTGGATAAAAAATACATAGAGCTATATTAAACGGACAGATCAGCCATGTGAGGAGAGTGTAAATACTCATCTAACGACTAAAATTAGAACTACCGATACAGCTCACAGGGGGCAAATTAATCATTTTCTATAACACAGCACACGCTATCAGGAATGTGCCTCTGCTTGCTCAAGAATAGGTTGCCTGCTATGGAATGAATTCTACCGAGACATAAATCAGTTGCAGGTACAAATGTACGGAGTTTTTAAGTATTCTCATTCATGTGTAATTATATTTTGGCCCTTAACGTAATTGCGCAATGACTTGAGCTAGGTGTTGCAATTCACCAAATTGCTTGAGAGCTACTAGAACAAATTGATTCGGTAGATTATTTTTTAAAAAGTTTTCGTTCGTCTCATGAAGAAGGTGGACTTCATTTCTGAGAAAATCCCTACGGCCGGTGTCTGAGACTGGCCCCAACACACAAATATATTAAAGACAAGATATTTACTAAGTATTATTCGACTGTTGGATCAGCAGGCGCAAACTCAGGTTTCAGGAATTTTTTAAACGAAACGGAATCTGTAGATGATATGGTATTATAGCAAATTTGTGTTGGATTTCATAAAATTTTATTCAACTCTTTCATTCAACATAATTCCATTTTGTTGGCGTTCTATACTTTGGATTGCAAATTTTCACGATCTAACCATGGCTGTATTTCATTCCGTTGTATTCGCGTCACCAAAAGTGTGTTTCAAGTAGGAAGCGGAGTCAACTTTATTCGTCAATCTGAGAAGGTTTACTACTAAAATACTTCAAGGCAGCATAACTAGGTAGAAGTAAAGATGTCAAAACAAATTGGAACTTTGTATCAGCTAGGTAGCATGTGTTACTAAACATTCGTGTGTATTGAACTCCAGGAATAATTACACGGAAAAGCAGCTAGGTATGGTGGCGCGATGTTACAATTTAGGAAAATAAGTCATTCTATATTTCAAAAGATATCATTTGCCAAGTGTGAATGTGTGTGAACCCAGCTTGAGAAACATGGCCAAATATAAAGGATCCAGGTCAGAATTTTCAACCAACTCACCTCGTTGTGGCTGTACAGCTGTCAGCTTAAGCTCTTCTCTTACCTTGGCTACAATGCTTGCTGTATGCTACTGTACGTTGAAGCGCGTAGAGTAGCCAAGTCGACTTGGAAGAACTTACGCTGCCTGCTAAATCACAAAAATTATGTAAATTGTTTGACGATTCGGCGACTGATGTTTAAGGAGTAGTAGACTACTGTAAATTATTTTACTTTCACAAATTGGTAGAAAAGTGTCCGAGAGCGTCTGGGGGGAGAAGAGCCAAAATGATGGCAGGCAGACGAAACACCTGAGTAGGGAGAGCTGGGGACTGCCTTCGCCTGTAGAACTGGTGTCATATAGAGGGCTCTCAGCCTCATCTTCGCTTAAATTCCAGCGAAATTGTTCAGTAGGCTAATCTGGTATGATTTTCATTAAAGAGGTTGCCAATAAAATCTTTGTACTAACGAGTTTTAGAGGAAACCCTTAATGACTGAAGTGTTTTGCAGCTTACGTCGCTTCCACACAAACTTGATACCAAACCAGCCACCTCGCGAAGAAATAGCCCTAAGCCACTGTCGCTACCCTGCTACTTCTGATGTCAATTCACGTTGTTACCGTTAGCCCTCAGTGTAACAGAGTAAACTACTGCATTGTAGGGAAGATGAAAATATTCCATTTGCTTGTATTACAGTATACTTCGTTTGCTCAAAATTTCATAAAAATACTAAAATTATGTTTTTATAAGAATATGAAATCTATCAACTTATGCAGTAATGAAATCAAACAAAAATTTAAAATAAATACACTTTTAGATTTGCTGCTGAACAGGCTAAATAAATAAATAATTATTCATACATGCAGTAAGTGTTTGCCAATGATGCAATGCTGGTGAACAACACAGACTGGAAATGAGGATGGGATGGCAGCACAGACTCAGGCCCCCAAGAGAATTTGAACTCACTCGTGGTCCCCTCCCTGCACAGCCCTAAGTCCCCCATGCCAACAACACAGCACAGGTAGCACACGGTGTCTGCTTCGTGCATCGCAACTTTGGTTGGTCTCACTCCACCCTGCACCGCGCCATCAGCCCTCGCCACCTATGCAGGAGTGGCCACAAACCAACGCACTCTCGGAAACAACGAAGCTATCATTGAACGTTTAAACTTCACGTTCTCGATCACTCATTTAGACACACACCTTGCAGAACACAAACATTTAGTAATGAAAAATGAAAACAATACTGATGGTGCACAGGTACCTCGATTTGCCTGAAATGATTTGTCAAATAGTTGTTTTTACCAATATTACACAAGAGGAGCCCATCGTGACTACAACGAGTGAGTTAATAAAACTAAGGCGGAGTCTACGTTAACGACTGTACTATACTAATGAACAACCATGAATGTACACTTAAAATGCGAGTGGAAGAAATCTTGCATTGTATTTGAGAAACAGAAATAGCTCTCGCATTCAGACTACTGCGTAGAAATTAGAATGTACAGCAAAATTCTTATTGAGAACAAGATATATATATAAATTGATCTTTACTAATCTGAAAAACTAAGACATATTTTTAAGAAAGCTTAGGAACAAATATAAGAAATGAAATGTTCATAATTGGGGCCATATATTTTCCAAAGTATTGCAGCATAATAGAATATTTTGAAGGTGCAAAATTGCATAAGATTAGCATTGATCGATTACAGCTTGGTGTTGTTGTCTGACTCGACGTCCAAAGCTTGGTTGTGATAGCCTCTTTCTTCTGAGCCATTCAGCAACACTGCAAAAAAAATAGGATGGATGGTAAGCAATTGGCACGCCACGCAAACCAAATAGTCTTAACCTCTAGAGTGCACTCAAAAATGAACAAATTAAGTAAAGTAGGTCCAGTAAAAACTCCATGATGAAACACCTGAAATTATCTACTTGAATGCTGCACAGCAAATTTCTAAGAATTACAGTAACAATAAAATGCAGTCTCACTCACTCGAGCGTCATTTCTCAGAACACGCCGGTGACCATTTACAGACATTGGACTAAAATTCTGAATGTTTCAAAGGTAAATATTTCCTGCGCATTGGTTGAAGATTGAGTAAGACCGTAAGTTTTGTAGTGTCGAATATTAAAACTAGACCTCGAGACAGTTTGGCTGCCATTACTTCTGCATCCACATCAATAAATGGAAGGTCTCAGTTACCAGGATAAGATGATTGTACTCTCAATTTACTTGTCAGGTCATCTCACAAGTAATGTCCGATTTCAACAGTCGCTGGAATTATTCTGTAACTTATAATGTCCAGAAGTGTCAAGTAGTGTTAAAGTGCTAGTGAACACGGCCCGTCAAAAACGATGGGATTAAATATTTTCCACGAAAAATTTTCCAGATGAGGATGACAAACAAAAATATCCATCTTAATAGTATCCGCGATTAAAATATTATTGTACTTGTGCACTGATGAAACTCTGATCATAGATACAGTCATTAAGCATCCTTAAGAGCGTCACAGAGAAAGGGAAGAAGCGGACACCAAACAAGCATGTAAATGAATAAACAAACCGAGGATATTTTTAACTACGATTTCTAGACACTAGAATTTATTTAAATATATTGTGCAGTATCATGAGAATCATATGCAAAACAATGTGAAATTAAAGCACCTCGAACATGGACCCATGTAAAAAGCATTTGATGAACTCAGTCATGACAAATGCCTTTATAGGATTGAAACAAATTAAAATATTCATTCAACTTATGGAGGAGATTGCCTGATTAAAAGAACTGCTGAAGATGCTGTGTGATATTCACAAGTGGAAATTTCTGACATGAGGATGAAGACAGACTAGTACGCCCAATTGAGGATGTTGACCATGTCCTCGTGGCATCACTAGATGATGAATATTTTACTGCATCAGGAGGACCACCCTTCGGACCATCCTTTTATCTGTCGTTAAAAGAGGAACTTGATGGCGGTAACTTTCAAAAACTAAGAAAAGAACTTCCAGTAACTTTTCATCGTCAAGTTAGAAATTAAAAGCTAATCAGTAGGTGGAAACTATACTGAGGATAAAATTTCTTTAAAATGAAAAAGTTAAATGAACACTTATGTACCTTATTCAAAATTTCGACATTACTTGAAAGAAAATCTGATACAATTGTCCATGCAAAATTGTGACTATACATTAATAGAGCCTGATAACTGACTTACAGGTATGATGCACATGATGTAAGTACTAAGCTATCGTTTAGTTAAATTACTAATTCCAAAAATATTTTTTATGTGTTGGAGTCTCATCATCAATTAGTACAAACGAACGAATCTTATCACAGGGAGCGGTATTCATAGTCAGAAAACAAACTAAGCCACTAATGTGATGCATGAGCAATGGGTCAGACGATGCTCAATTTTGTTGCAAGACGAAATCGAGGAGAAAGTTTGAAAGGAAGACACCATTTTGAAAAAAGGGCATTAATAGACACTTGAAGTAATATGGGTTGACATGATGAAACCAACGCAGATTTTTCCATCGGTAATGGTCTCTATTCATTCACAGAGAAGTTTACTATAATTTTTATACCTCGGTGACTCAGTAACACGAAAGGCCAATGAACGCTTAAAACTGATGTCTCACTGACCGCCAGCAACTTGTTCGATTTTAAGAAACGTTTGTTCTAGTTTGCGAGCGTTAGGTTTTGTTAGCCCACAACCATGGCCGTAATTCCTCTGTGGAATGTTATCTTGAAAAAAACTGAGAAACCAATCATTCAACAAAACTCCTATTAGAAGCATGCTGCCTTTGGGACCCATAAAAATGTGCACAAGTTATTTTAAAGTTTGAAACTCATTAATGAATGAAACAAAACACTACGACAATCGTGTTTGTTCTTTTTCACACAGGGCTCATTCATTTACTTAATGTTTTTACGATTCTCCAGTATCGTTGACGAATGACTATCAAAACAAATTAACCGAACGATAAGCATAAATCGGATGTCAAATCAAGCGACCGCTGAATTGCGACAGCGACGACGGTGCGGCAGAGCTGCGCGAGAATGCCTGAGAAATCATCGCGCGAGGGTTGTCAGCGCTGTATAGCGCAAGTCTCACGTTTATTTTCAGAGAAAGTATTCTTTCCCATTTAAAAATTATACTGCCCAATACTAAGATTATCTCTGGATATTTCTTGATGGTGACACTTCCTTTGGTGGTGCACAACCGCTTAACTCTTTGCCAAAGTGGACTTTCAACAGCACAGAACGTTTCATGAACACCTCGCAGTTTTAGTTCAATCTCATCATTTAGAAGAGAACAAAAGACTTAAGAACTACTATGTCGTGCCTCGAATATATTTTGCTTAGAAGCTCCCGTCGATCAAACAAGTCTACTTAAACATGGACACCAAGCGTTGTGGTTGCTCAGAGCCCGCCTGCGAGAGCAGAATACAAAGATGGTCCACAGGGACGGCTCAAACGACGGCAGCAGTTACGATACTCAATACTTGAATGAATCATATCCTTGAGATGCAGAAGGGAAAGTCAGGCCGAGAGACAGACACCCACCGGCCTTGGGCTCCCTGTAGCGGAAGCGGAAGACGAGGCAGCCCGCAGTGAAGAGCACAGCGCACACCAGCGCCGCGATCAGGCCTGTGATGAACTGGGCCTGCACAGGATAGTTGTGTCAGTGTACTGCTGCAGCACTGGGCCTTGGCACAGGATAGTTGGTCAGTGTCATGCCGTGGTCAGTGTACTGCTGCAGCACTGGCCAGCACACAGGATAGTGGTGTCAGTGTACTGCTGCAGCACTGGCCTGCACACAGGATAGTGGTGTCAGTGTACTGCTGCAGCACTGGCCTGCACACAGGATAGTGGTGTCAGTGTACTGCTGCAGCACTGGGCCTGGGCACAGGATAGTTGGTCAGTGTCATGCCGTGGTCAGTGTACTGCTGCAGCACTGGCCCGCACATAGCATAGTGTGTCAGTATACTGCATGCAGCACCTTGGCTTACACAACACAGTTGTCCTCATACTGCCCCACCTCCAGATTTGAAAATAAATACCACTCGACTAAAGACTCATCACAAAAAGGTTAAAACAAGAACAACACACCTGTAGTAGTAGCAACACTGATACCTGTAAGTGTGCTAGCACTTCAGCAGGACAGCACAGAAAAAATGGTAGATACAATCAACGCTGTTGTTTGGTTCGTTGGTTCCTTCATCGCAACACAACACTAATTCCTACGAGATTAGCTCTTAATATTCAGTTGTCATTCAAGTCATGCACGTGTTCTTGAAAAATCATTTACTCGTTATATTACATTAGACAAAAATGCAAAATCTTTCCAAAAAGAAGGCAAACGATTCCATCGGCCATTTACGAATATTTACGAAAAGATGTTAGACTATTGTATACACCTAATCGCTTCATTGTAGATTACTTCAACATCACGATGCATTGGTTGGTTCATGTTTTGCTGAGCAACGCTGTGTGATGTCCTGCATGTAATGCCGCACATCAAAGAAAGAAGATGCGTCTCCGCCGATTGTTTAGAAAATCAGAACGCCTATGTGTGGGTGAGCTATTCCTACCAAAGATTGGTTAGGGAAAAATTCAATGTGAACTCATTTAATAAATAAAAAACTTTGAAACCATTTGCATCGTGCTTAGCAGATCATACACGATCAGCTGCCAGCTCTCTCACCAGCACATCACTACCATAACATCTCATCAACGCGACCTCTGCGCACGAACTGAGCAGGCGCTTTCTTCGTTAATCTGCATTGTCGTTAGAAATTTTATGTTGATTCGTTAAAATAAGTTTCAATTAATACATACCATAGCAGTACTGTAACTGTTATTGTACTGTGACTGAGGAAAATATTCCTGTAAAGGGTCTTATTTTGATCATCATAAAAGTTTTTTTTTAGCTCAAAAATGAGTTCAGCTAATTCACTTTTGCATTCTTATTTCATATGTTTAAACCGCACTGAATTTATATTCATCGTTACCACTTCTATGAGAAAATAGGTGGCAATTTTTAACATAGTGTCGACCTTCCCACCAGACATTTTGTCTTCGTTTTGTAGACGTTCTACCGGGTGACCGGCAATTTGTTGAACAAACTTTAACACAAGGCAAACTTAAACTTAAAAGATCGTTGTAAAAGGCACTCAATAGCCGTTTGGTCGGAAATGTTTCGTTAAAGAGTTGAAAGGAGTTGAAATTCGAAAATTATTGGATAAAAATTCTTATTGACAGGAGCAGGGAAATGGAATGTAGAACTTTAGAAAACATTTTTATTGTGAACACAAGAAACAGAATAACAGCCTTCATTATAATAGCCTCAAGAAAAAGACATTTAAAATAGATTAGGTATCTAAAAATGATGTTTAACATGACGCCCATCTGTTGCGATGCAGGCGTTCAAACGCTGGTGCAATGATTGCAGGACGCGATCGAAGACACCAGGAGTTCCTCGAATCTTTGCGTAGGCTTCATCAATTCTACCGAATACTCGGAATGAATCGGTGTTTCGTGCACCAAACTCTTCAAATGTCCTCAGAATTAAAAATCTAAGGGTGTAATATCAGGAGAACTTGTAGCCATGTGATGGGACCGCCACGGCCAATCCAGGGATTTTGTGTCGGCATCCAATAACTGCCTAACAATAATCGCAAAGTGTGTAGGTGCACCATCATGTTGGAACCAGATTTTTCTGATGTAGGCTAAATGAATACTTTTTGATAACTCAGGCAATATTCATTGAGAAAAATCAAATAATTACATCCGTTCATTGTTTCTGGCATTACGTATAGCCCAATCAGATGGTTGCTAAGAATACTTGGCCATACATTTACGGATAATCTAACCTGATGTTTACCTTGTCGAGTAACTTATGGATCAACATCAAACCACAAGTACAGATTATGGACGTTAACTTTTCCTTCACACGAGAATGATGCTTCGTCTATGAATAAGACTTTTGATGGAAATCAAGGTTAGTGAACTGTTGTAAGAACCACTTCGCAAATAAACATGATGTGGGAAATTTTCATCGTTCAAATCTTGCACACACAGAACGTGAAACGAATGTTGGCCATTAGTGTGTAGCACTTCCCACACACTAGCTTGACTTCCATGTTAAGCACGTGCAGCAGAACCAGTGCTTGTGATTGAATTTTTTTCGAAAATGTTATCATCTTTCTACTTCCATGTCTGGATCTCCTAATCTTCTACCGCGTCCTCCTTCAGGTTGCGTCATGAGAAATGCTCTGTCTTCACGCAACCTCCTGTGTGCGGCTACGAATGTTTGGTACGATGGATATCTTGCTGTGTAAATTCGGATCGACAGCTTCCATAGAATTATCATTTTCTGCAAGGTAAGCTAGGTGCATCTCTGTCAATTCAGCAGTGGATACTCGTTCCACTGTCGTTTAACAGCTGATTAAATGTTCAATATAAAACTAACAAATTTCACTCTTTGATGTAATAGAACATTCAGAAAACCAGATGAAAGTGTCATGTCCTTGTAACTCTTTAACGAAGCATTTTTGACCTCAGTTAAAAGTGTTCATTTCAATAGTCCTAACCTTACGTTAAGGTTTATTCAACACAGTGCTAGTCACCCTGTATAAAATTCTAAGCCGCATTTTAACTGGAAAGGGCAGTTGCGAATTATTTGGATTTCATTTGAAATTTTAAACTAATTTTTCATTTAATTTACTTTAACGTCATGATGAACATAAGCGGTTAGGAAGAAATTATATTATTTAATGGTTAAACCGTTAGACTATAGCATTCAAGAGGTCCATTATTGGTTCTCATGAAGATAAGATCGCTGCTCCACACCAGCTTCCAGAAGCTCCACACCAACGCACCGCACCACTGCCGCCCCTCGGCCCGCACCCGGACCTGCGGCGCAGCGGACACTCTGGCCTCTACGGTCCACGCTCTACCAGGGTCGCTTGTTTTCTTTGGCCAATATCTTCAGGGTGTTTTTTTTTTTAATTGAAAGAAATCTTAAAATAACTTAGTTTCAGTCAACTCTGTCGAGCTACTAGATGATGAATGATCTTCTTGACCTAATATTATATGAATAAAGGGAGAAGTGGAGAATTTTGCAAAAAAATCCTATTACATTGGGTTAGGTTGTTTAATTTACACGCAGCTTCTTCGCCATTTCACGTTATTATACTTAATTAATTGCTAATGCCCAAATTTTCAGGTGAAAATACTCCGCTACTGTTAACTATGGGGGTCTTTAAATATGGTTGTCAGCATTGTGTTAGACAAGAAATTTAAACATGATCGTTTTCCATTAACTCATTGACATGCAAAACGTCGATAAATCTCGGTTAAGGATTTTAGTAACTATTGAAGCAGTAAAATTATCATGTGAGCCTCTAAATTCTAAAAATTTACGTCAATATTACTTATTCAGCTACTACTTAGCTTTTCCGTGTTTACAACTAGCATTCAAAACTTGAATTCAAGTCTTTTTTTAAAAGTTCATGACAAAGATTACGGTATTATCATCCATCCTTGAGTAAGATACATTAACATAATGAAGGACTATTTTTTGCGTCTTTATGCAGAGGTGGCGAGTACAGTAATTCGTCTTTTCTCGGTCTCTATCGCCATGCTTTTTCACTTTAAAGAGCAATACTTGAATTGAAGCATTTCGATTGTTAGCTAAAACACACCGTGGTCATCAGCAGAGTTTGCACTTCATACGCACGCAATCCATGAGCGTTTCACTTTTCACGCAGAACGGAAAGCTGTGCCAGTTCCCTTCCAGTGCCAGTTCCCTGCTCTCGCTCGGGTCCTACACCCGGGATGTGCGGCAGCTCTACAGAGTTTGCTTTACCTTATACATGTCCTCCCACAGGTTCTCTGAAGGCTTAGGCCGGACCTCCATGGGCACAGACACGCCTTTCGTCACGCCAGACACGGTGGTTACGCAGAGGTGGTCGCCTTCGTGTTCTTTTTTCACTTCCTGCAACACAAACACAATTTTACTTCCTGCAAAGAAACACATTTTTACTTCCTGCAATAGCAAAGCATCATTAGAAAAGGGGTTCGTATACGCACTTCTCATATAACATGCAATTCGCAGCACGTACATGTCGCGGCTATCTCCAAACTGAGCTGGTGTGGAGCATGTCATTTCATTTTCTTGCAAAATCAATAATTGTGTACTTAACTTATAATTAGTAATTAACTCCCGAAATAGAAGGTGCTATCAGACAGTTCTAGAGGAGGTCTAGTAATTTTTTGCTAATTTAGGCCATTAATGACCCCAATCTCCTTCTAAGTAGTCTCCTCGCTAACCTATACATCGAATCCAGCATTTTCCCCAAGGGTGGAAAGTTAAAAAAAATGTTTTCTTGATCCTGATGGCTGTGAAGCATATCCTGCGTTTTTCTTAATATCTTGTATGATGTCAAAACAGTGATCTTCCATGATAATTTCCGTTTTCGAAATACGAGCATAGCCCCAGGGGGCTAAATCTGTTAAATTTGGAAGGTGCGAGACTGCAGCGATATTGTTTACATCGAAAACTAAGTCGTTTTTATTGAAACGTGAGCAGGTGCATTGACGTGCTGCAACAGTCAATCATTGTCTATGCACAATTTGGGCTTTTCGCGCACTATCATCCAGTCGCTTCACAACGCCACAAAACAAATCTGCGTTCACTGTTACACCAGCCTGCGCGATGAAAGTTTGATGTAGAAATACACAATGCGCGTTGTTTTTCTTGCACTTCAGACTTGCTGTGCTTTTTCCGGTCTCGGTGATAGTGGGCTTTTCCACACTGATGTCGGCTGTTTTGTTTCTGGATTATTGCTATAAAACTAGCTGTCAACACCAGATTTAATATGCCCATCATCGGCTAGAATTTTTTGAAGACGTTTCCCTGTATGGGACGAATTTCGTTGCAACACGATGCCTGCTTAAAATTTCCGTTACAATTTTCTGGTAGGTTCTATTTTTTAGTTCATATACATGTACACTAATCCTGGGTTGTTTTTTCCGGGTGATTTGTTTCACAATGGATTTGTTTGAAGAGTTTTCGAATTTTATTAACACTCTCTCACTTGTTTTGTTCGTGGATGGTCGTCCTGAACGATGATCATCTTTCAGTGAAATTCACCCGGTCATGGAACGAGCGTGGCAATCAAAACCTGTGTTCTGGTTAGAGAATGTTTTTCAAAATCCTCTCAAAGAATTGTAAATGTTTAAGTATGCAATTTATCATGTTTAAAACATAAGTCGATGCAAGCCCGTAGCTCTAATTTACCAGCCATCATGAAATTTTTACACGAGAGCGTTAAAACACGATGTAAAAGCACAACTCGTAAATTAAACACAACCTCACAATGAATTAAATGTCACAGCTCAATAGATATTACGTAATTGGACGTTGGCATGACGGTTTGGGCAGTCAATTGCAAAAGCCATGACAAGTGCAGCCCGGAAATGTTTTGATGGTACCTCGTCGTCACTGATGTGTTTTTGTTCCAAGAGACATTTTTTGATTGATGTTCCGCGATGGCTGATTCTCAAGTTTTTTGAACGGAAATTATTTACGTCTTCCCGTGATAGTTCTCTCGGTGCGGCATGTCCAAGAAATATCATAAAAACCCGTTCTTTTAACAAGGACTGAATTTTATGAGAAGTGCCAGTTCTGTACTAGAATCAGACTTTGAGCATTTTGTCAAACATGTGAATTCCATCGTGGATTCATTATGTGCATCGTGAGAAGAATAACGGAAGAAAAAATATTAAGCCCGCTTCAAAAGCATGGATGAAGAAACCTTTCATTCCACTTAGCAACCTACACACTAAAGTTTCCTTTCAATTGACATCACGAATACATTTCCGTAAAAAGGCAACCATCCATAAACGACGACATCACGGGTAGCATAAAACCATGAGTCGAAATATTTCTGTAAAATTTGATTCTGAATTAACAGAAAATCGCCACAAAGTCAGAACACTTGTTGTGTCTAGCTCACTGAGGTGACTAAATCGTGAACAGATCGTTCATCAGTTCGATACTTGATTTCAATAGTTGATTCTCTGTGACTGACGCTTCTCATTTCACTACGTAAATTATTCACCACAATCAATGCCACTGTAAACACATTCTTGCTAACTGAAATCAAAAGCAGATCCCCCTTTTTTCGAGCGAAACTCTTTCTCAATTAGATGATTTTTGCTCAGTCTGCGGAAAAGCTAAATTGTTTCTATACCTCTGTAGAAAATGACGAAAAATGAAAAACCTTGTGAAAGCACAGATATTATTCTCCTTAAGTACAAAAAAAAGTAAACACTGTATTTCAGAACTGTACTTGAATTTTTCAAGCTTAGTCATTTAATTTCGAAAAAAGTTTCTTTGGAATAAAGACGACCATAGTAAAACGGTCCCTGGCGTTCTCTCCTTCTGTAATGAAGGACACTGCACTGCGCACGTGTAATTATTAACTTCAAGCTAACTTAGACATTGCACATCTCACAGTCCAAACATCTCGTAACGCTTACGATGCTAAAATTAGCTTTGAAAACATCAGTAAGTATAAATTTAAACGATGCAGTCCATTCGAATAGAACTTCTTCCTCGTCCGAATAGAGGAGGATTCAACGCATTCTTTCCAGCAGGTATTGTAAAATAAAATGTAAAAATGCATTGCTCTTTCTGACAAGTCCAAGAAACGCTTCTGAGGACAATTGTTACTGGGCGTTTCTTAGCAACACAAGACGTTAATATCTGTTTGAAATCACGAGAGAAAAACTACAACATGAAAAACTGTATGGCTATTCAGAAGTACATAAATAAAGTGCTAGTTAGTAGTACTCTAACTAGTAGCTTAAATGTACATAAAAATATTAAAAGTTACTGCGTAAAAGTGACTGTACAATTGTCACTTAACTGCTAAGGCTTTAACAAGTGTTTGCTTCAGTTTAGACATCATCGATATATCTATCCCCTAGAATGACTTAGGAACACCCACATTTTCATGTGAAAGCCAAGAATCACAGCACTGCCCATAGAAGAGACTGAAGCGCAGCGCCACCCAGCACTCACGGTGAAGTGCAGAACTCCGTTGATGTCGACCTCGATGAATTCCTCCTGAGAGGTGGTGCCCAGCCCGTACGCCTGGCCGCGCCCGTGCAGCATCCAGTACTGCACCGGGTCCTCAGACTCGCACTTCAGGGAGTACTGAAAAACGACGCGGTTTTGGAGGTTGGCAGTAGCGCAAGAACATTGTTGAGCTTCTGCACAAGTTCAAAACAATATGCCCGGAGCAAAAGCTTGCAATCGAATGAACATCAATAAATCATTCGGAAATCAAACTATCAAAATTAGTGACCAAGTGTTAAATTCATTTGAACTTTGATAAATATTTTTAGAATAATAACACAGAGAAAATTGTATACAAGTACAATTTCTGAGCAGATACGCCTCACGTTCGACATGCCTCACGTTTAGCGGTTGCGCTCTGTGCACAAGAACAAGAAGCTTTCTTTAATGCTTAAAAATTTCACAGATTTCACAAAGCACAATATCGAATGATGAACTTTTGATGCTCATTCAAGTTTTTGCATTTATCCACGAAATCGCAGACACCGCAAATGGACAGCTATATTATCCTTTACAAATATATTTGTATTATGGTAATTTCACTTACGAAAACATGTTCTTTTTTTAAAACAAAGAAGTTATAAGGTATAGGTTCTTTTAGTAAATTCTCCACTGAACATTCGCTATGAATTCTCGTCAATAATTCTTGGCTAGTAATTCAAGTAAAAAGAGTTAAAAAACAATACTCATCCAATAAATTGTTTCAAAGAAAATATTGACAGCTTTGTGAACTAAGTACATCCCGTTTTAAAAACATAAGACGAAATTGAAAACTTCTTCTGTGGGTTAGGTGAATTTAATTACAAGAAACGTTTTCAGAGAGACATTGAAGAAGGAAAATGAATTTTTGAAATAATTTTGAAACAAACCACTCGAGAATGTTAATTTCATTGAACCCCAACGCCAAAAATTTGTATAAAACTTGCACTTGACTAAGCTATACACCGGCTTTCTTTCGGGTGTAGGTTACACATAGCTGTTTAAAATTGAACGAATTAAGTTTTCAGTGTGAAGGGTAGCGTTCCCCATAGGGATCCAATAGGAATCCATGGTTTGGAGACATAAGGATTTGTGCTGCTATAGGAAGTGTGAATGATCAGGTACATCCTGTGAAAAAATGAGACTCGCACGTTCACTCGTTCGCCCGCTATGGGGGTTTGAAGAATCCCCGCTATGGGGGTTTGAAGAATCCCCGCTATGGGGGTTTGAAGAATCCCCGCTATGGGGGTTTGAAGAATCCCCGCTATGGGGGTTTGAAGAATCCCCGCTATGGGGGAAGTTGGATTTTATCATGTTACACCTCCCCCTTGGCACTTTCTTCACGGCCTGACGTTGCTATGTCATCTTCTATGTCTATTTATTACTGTACAATTATTTCAAGGGTCCTAGCTGACGCTACAAATAAGAACGAAGAAAAATTGAGTTTGTTTATGTTTACCTGTTTTGCCTTTTTTTAGAGGTTCGGAATGTGGGGTTTCAAAATGCATCTCTTCCTACAGTTTTTAAGCTACAGTAATGATTTTGATATCATAGGATGCGCAAAAGCGTGTAAATTACGAGAAGTAAAGGGTTACTTTAAAATTTGTCACGATCGAAAGTTGTGACGTCACAAATGAAAATTTTTACAAAAAAATGGGGCCTCGAAGAAAAATGCTTAAAATTTGTATAATGACTCTAGAGATTTTTTGTTTACTTCCTGAAATCTACACGATATTCCGCATCTTATGATACCAAAATCATCACTGTTGCTTGAAAACTGTGGAAGGATTTGCATTTTGAACCCCCCAAAAAACTCTGTTTTCTATGAATATCTCGTTTTCTTTGAAGAAAATTGCATTTTTTCATAGAAGACAAACGATTTCAAATTACATTTCCTATTATATCCCAAATTTCATTGCTCTAGCTTCAATAACAAAAAAAAGGTCCGTAAATGGAACGCCCTCCTGAAAAAAACTTATTTTCTGGAATCCGAAATTGTTTGAGTTTTTAATGAATGTTTAGAACGAAATGCAAAAAAAGTTTAGCCAATTTTATACATTTACACAGTTTAAAATTACTACGATGTACAAAGCTATCAAGAAATTATTTCAAGAAATCAACCACTATGTTGAAATAAAACTCATTCACCTCATTTCTTAAACTGATTCGATGTTCATTGCTCAGTTGTCATCAAATATTCAGAACGAGAGTCAACATAATTTTGAAAGACTAACATTGTAAGTCCATCTAACTCTCCATGGATAACACAATGAAGACTCGCTGGCGTTCAAAAAAGGCTCACACTCTCTCCCTCCATGGCATAGTCCGCCGCCGCAGCGCACACCACTCCCGCCAGCAGCAGCAACAGTCCGTGCGTCGCAGCCATCATTCCACTTCGCGTATTCCTGCACGGGACAGCAATGTTGTGAGTTGTGTGCGATTACGTTTAGCCTGTTGAGTCAATTTGCTACAGAGACTAGAAGAATTAATACTCTACCACAGTAGTGGCTCGTCAAGCTATAGGACACACAGTTCGTGCCCTACATTCGTTTGATGAAGCTGTAGTCAATAAGTTACAGAAACAAGAAAAAATAATACTAAACTAGTGTATCGTAGCTGCTCAATTTCGCCTGCTTTTAGTCACTGGGCCAGGGTGATTGACGCAATAATAATTAAGTCTGTGACCTTTGGGTACGGAGGTGAGAAAAACTGAGGCAGATGTGAGAAAGGTAAATGGTCAAAGACAAAATGAAATACTGTTGTATGGTTCACATGCCTGTTGTATGGTTCACATTCAAAACTCGCGAATCAGTAGCATATTTGAATGCCCATCCTGACGATGTTTTTCAGCGAAATAAGAGAAACCAAGAAAATTGTTCTCTTTTATGCATTTTCAAGATACTACATAAGCTTTCGACACAAAAGCTCTTTAAGAAGTTCATCAACAGGCTTGGATTGGGAATTCCGCTCACCTCAGCGATTGTGTAATGAAGGGTCACAACGTGAAGAGCTGTATTGCGGTGGTCATTTCAGGGAAATAAAGACATTTGATAAGCCGTAAGCTCGTTCACGTACTCTACGTCGATCTCGAAATCGCAAAAGGGAAAAAAAAGTTTAAAAAATTTATTACTGCATCATAGCCAGGGCCGTCGAAACATAATCATCACAAACAGGCAATGCATACAAAATTTGATGAAAACCACATCGATCACCCAATTCTGACACCTTTGATTTCTCGATACCTTCATCCCATTCCAAAAGTGCAAAATCAATTTCAAACACTTCCCCCGCCACTTTGAATGCATAATCGCGCAATGTATTTTTAAATTCTTTTTAAATTGTGTATAATCCTTATCGAGAAGCTGTCATGCGTTTGATTGTGATACGTCATGAATTTATGTAGACGGATCACTCAAACATCACCAAACTGCTATGAAGGTAAGAGAAAGATGGAAGCTAGCATTTTGACTTTTTTGGATTATTTTTTGCTCAAAAATTAATAGAATTTTATCTACTCTGTAGTAGCTCACGTAAAGAGCACAAAATCGTGTTTCACAAACGAAAATTTATAGAATATGTTGCATTGAGTCGATCTAGTTTTATGATTATTTACAAAAAGACATGGAACATGGAAGATTTACAAAAAGAGCATCCATAAATAAAAAGAACCAAAAATAATTTGCCTCGTGACATTAGGATTATAACAAAGAGGCAAATTGAAGCGGTTTTATCATTTTTAAACTTGCGTATTAAATAATGCTCAAAACTTTCTCCTGCACAATCCTTAAGGCTAGTTTATTGAAAATATTTGGTAGATGTTCATTCCATGCTTTTTATCGCTAAGACAATATGTCTGTTACAAAAATTTTCTGCTACATCTGATATTAGTCAGCTGAGCTATTGTCAAGGTTCCCTGAATGCTTTTCTTTCACATCTATCAATCAACTTGCATGAGAGAAGTATTGTTCACGAGTTAAATACTACATAACTCAAATGAACAGGATTATCATCTACGTTGCAAGTAAGGCAGATGCTTTTTTCCTTCCGAGTGAATCATCGAAGTGATTTTCGGAATTGATATTTTTTTAAATTCAGTGCAGCCGCCATTGACCTTCAAATTCAGATAATTCATCGTTGTCAAGGAATATCTGCTTTTACCCTTTTATGGATGGTGACTTCAAGTGAAAAAAATAACAATATCAATAACAACTAAATTACTTCAATTTCGTAAGAAGCGTATTTCTCCTGATTCAGAATGAAGAAGTCAAAAAACAGGCTCAAAAAGGATGCAGCAGGCGACTTTACACTATATGCGTCGCCTGATGAAGCTGTAGTCAAACTGGTGAATTAGATAATTTAAAATTACACACACTCATCACAGCTCGACACAACGCACCTCAAACCAATGAAATGTTTTGATGAATTACTGAAATTTTTCCATGGAATTAACACTGGTAACGTAGCCAAACAACGCATCTTTCTAAACTAAATTGAGACGCAAGACTATACCTAGCAAATATACACAATATTACCTAGTTGCAAGAGGAAGAGGTTTCATCATTGGTTTATCAGAGCCAAAATAATAACGTACTGTGGTCGTGAACGCCCGCATCAAATGCTGTCAAAATCATTCTTCTGTATCATCCTGAATGCCAGTTTATTGCAAACATTTGCTCAGACAAATACTCTATATTGCGACATATATACAGCGTATCCTCACACTGAGTACTTTTTTATTCGTAAGGGTTTCTCAGGCTGTATGGAAGGCCTTCATGGATGTCAAAGGAAAAATAATCTGAATTAAAATGCTCAAGAAAATACTATTTACCCGTTCAACAGAGAGCTGAGATTTTCATGAAGTTCTTCGCTTTCCCACTGGGACGTGAAAGAGCGGGACGTTTCGACCAGCATTTCCTAACTGAACAGGTTTTACAAGCAAACCGATTTCTACAAGATGACCGCATTATCAGAAATTAATGTTTTACAGTCTAGCAGTGGGGCTTGTTTCATACCAGCTCTACTTAGAAGTGTTCTTACTTTACCACGCAGGTAAACTAAATCTCTTCGCTCGCTCATTTAGCAAAAAATTTCTATGTCGTAAGCATTCAAAATCGGTTGCAAATAAGCTCAAGCAAGAAATGCCGATTCATACCACCGTAGCACTGCCAGACTGACAGAGCAAAATGTCTTCATAATTTATAAGATAGATAGAAACTTCTTAGATGGAAACCCCAAACAATTAAAGTTTTTTGTGCTATTTTCTTACAAAACATTTGTCCAAAGCGTAAATTTTTATGCGCTTTCAAAGGTATCTTATCAATTCTAAACACAAGTCTTGCGAGTGGAAGGAACGCTTATTTCTTAAATGAAAATCGTCTTGATTTTTTCTTACATCATATGATCAAAAAGTTCTACATAAGCTGGTACTAGTTTTTCCCCACGATTTATTTCATTAATGTTGGAAATCAGTTATAATTAAATGCAAGATGCAATATTCGCAAATGGAGAAAATCAGGCCCATAGATTTAATTAAATGTTTTTTTTACTTGACGGGTAGTTTAATCCAAAATATGTATGTGCCAATATGGAATCATACAGGCAACTGCTTCATAAATTTCAAGTAAATTTCTTACTTTTCACAGTCGATCAATTGAAGCGGAGAAAGAAAATATTTTAATACATTTTGGAAATAATTTACGATGTTCGTTAATTTTACCATGCACAGAGAAAATACTGAGATGTTAAGATCAACTAACCTGAGGCAATATAGAGCACTGTGGCACATGATCATGTGTTGCGTGCTAACACCAACAAAAGATATGGAGGCATGTTACAAATGTGGCCAGCCTTAAGCCGGATTTCCTGCCAAGAGCTGCACTAAATATTGCGTCGCACGTAGTGATTTTCCCTGAGTACTTGCGCTGTTTCTAAGATTTGAGTGTGCAGTAGGTATCTATTTCTCATGAAAGCAACACAAATCTGTCGCGTTGGCGCAAGAATGACTGTTAGCGCGGCTCAGGGCCGGTGGGCGAATGCTGCGACACGCGCGTTGTCCCGAACAGCACCAAACAATGCTAGCCTCTGCATCGCATGCCTCCACTCAGCTCCATTGTCCTACTACCAGCTAACCCACAAACATACCTGGTATGACACACAACAATTATTTACACGAAATTAAACACGCAACTAGAACAAGTTCGAAAATACAGTGAGTTAAAATGATTAAAAACTACATGGCTTTACTAAATGATGAGCTTGTAAGGAGTACTGAGCCTAACAGAGCAATTGTGTGGTGAGATTAACAGAGCAATGTGTCACAGCACGGCAGTGAGGTGACGCCGCATCAGCTAAGGATAGAATAATTATCAAGTCCGTCAAGTCAACAAGCTCTGAGTTTCCAGCCGACTTTTGCTCCATTTCAATGCACCCTGAAACGAGCTCAAAGGCTGCTTCAATCATTTCAAGACACTTCGTTGTTAAGTCACTTGAAAATCTACTAAGTTGATGGGAACAAATTGTTTGTTGTAATGGCTACACTTTCTCTCTTCTCCAGTTTACACGTTTGGCTTCACGATATGTCATTGTAAACGTGTCCCAGGTAGCATATGAAAGGCACATTCGCCACGAGCTGTGCCTGGTGTTCATCGCGACGGCTTGTGGGTTCACGAAGTCCGGTGCAGCTGCTGCCAAATCGTACTTTTTTGTTAAGCAAATTAGAATTATTGTAAATATTCGTATGGAAAACTTGTCCTCCTAAGGAATTTGACCCTTAATATCTGTGACAAATTCGCCTTCGAAATTGACGTGAGAGAAAAATCTCTGAAAGCTCACTTATTCTTCGTACGCCTGTCGTATCGTACCGCAACGCACCTCAGATGCTTCCTGGGTACGCACGTAATCCCGAATTTTTTTTTATTTTTGTCATTTAACTGAATTGTCGGCATGACTCATTCGCCGACCTCTCAAGGTTTATTAGGGGTGGCCGTTGTCGTAATGCGTCACAGCTAGAACCTTTGGCCAGCATGGGCTAGCGTGGAGCTTCGGCGCTGGCAGTGACGGGGGCGGAAGACAGGATCTCTCACTAACGGCCTATTCTACTGGGTATGTCTATTGGCACTATAAGCCTTTATTTGAAGTTGGTCCATAGACACGACTAACCACGGTCTTGATCCGAAGGGAAAAGATCCCTCAAATTCTGTTTACTTTCGGGACGTTAGGACGGTTTTCCATTTCTTGTAAACAAATGTAGATACTAAGAGTAATGTAGATACTAAGTTCAAGAGTAATGTAGATACTAAGCACCGTGTAGCTTAATTCACTATTGTATCCGATTTTCATTCTAGTGCTCGGAATGTACACTGTTTTTTTTTCGTGTTGTCTTCCAGGAGGTTTCTCGATGTAGGAGAGGCGGAAAGCGAGTTGAAGCATTTGTAACTTTTCATTATAAGTTTAAAGCCTAACTTTAACAATTCTCGTTTAGCTCCATCACGATTTCCGTATGCTATGCTGAGGAAACTATTTGTTTACGACTCAGACGAAGCCTCTGTTCGAAAATTTTGAATAGGCTCAACCTTACGGTATGCTCAACCCAAACTGCTCAATTCATTTGCGTATGCATGAGCCGTCAACGAAAAATCAGCATCAAAAATACAGATCATGTCTTTCACCACTACGCAACAGTCGTTGAGCATAAAATTTCGATGACTAATTCTAATGAGCTGCGTAGAGTTATGGTGTACTCATTACTATTACAATTCGTGTTTCTTTATTTACATCACATCATTATTAAAATTTCCTTTCAGTCGAATCCTACAGCGTTGACTGGGTACATTTGAATATTATTAACCTCACTAGTGTGCACGGCCCGCCAAAAATGACGGAATTCAAATCCTCTCTCGAACAAACTATCCAGACGTGGATGACTAACAAATATATCTATCCTAACAGTACCCGTGATAAAAAATATTATTGTACTCGCGCACCGGTGAAACTCGTATCACAGATACGGCCTTTATGGCTATCTTTATGAGCATGCCAGAAAATGGAAGAAGCGGACCCAAAACAAAAAAACCATGGGTATTGTTAGGTAGCAGCAGGACCCGTGAAAATTCCCGGGTGGACCATGAAATAATTTTGTCAATATAACCTAACCTATCGTATCCTATTCTAACCAAACCTATCCTAAACGAACACATCCTGATACAATTCAAACATATCAATGCATGTAAATAACATCTTTTAATGTTATACTGAGAAATTCGGTATCCATGATACCGCAAACTCAGACATCCCATGTTTCTTAAGAATCGGACACCAAACAAATATATATATCTATATATACAAATAAACACACAACGGGTATTATTAGGTTAGATAACATAGCGAAAACAAATTCATGCGCTGCCCCCTGACAGTGTTCATTTGTTTATTACATTTTTGTTCTCGAGAATCCGTAGGATGAGCAAGGTCTCTCACTGCATTTTATGTATATTTTATTCGAAGATTTAGCTTTACAACTTGTTATACGACAGCCATATATTTTGCTGTGATGCGATGAACAGAGTTCGGTAAAGACAGTCGCTATCTCATCTCCTGCGAGTGCGGGATGAGTTGTGAACTCGCGATACCGCGCGAGCAGAGTTTTCGGGCGAGCTGACGCCTGCTTCTGCGCAGAGACCGTTCTCAGGTGCGAAGATGGAACTCCGAGTTAAGGACAACAGGAGCATTTGAAGGGATTGAATCAAGGAAGATCTAACAACGGGCTTCGAGTCAGATCATGAAGAAAACATTTTCTTTAATGAAGTGCACGCGTTGAGTGGAGAATATATTTGATCACTAATGTAACTTCATATGTACTTGCAGAGATGAATATGTATAGTTATTATGTGTTTTTTTCTCCTATAACCTTTTACTCAAATTAATTAAGTAGGAATTATTATAGCTAGTGAACGAATTATTTTAGCTATATTTTTGTGATATTCTATAGTAGGCTTTAGGCAAATTTTACACAGGTACTAATGATAGTATAGGGTCGTTCGGTAACTTCATTAGCTCGTATTTAAGTTTAGCTGAAATTTGGCTGTGCAAAGGGCTGCTTGAAAATCTTGGAAATGTAAGATTATCTCTTCTTTTCCAAACTATTGCCATAGCACTAGTGAATTATCAACATATCAAATATAGTTACCAATTATCAAAAGTTAAGAAACAAACTAGACGAGTAAGGCAAAAAATGAACCAGGATACGTTGAGTTAATCTCTTCTATTGCCACGAGGATCACACCTCAATTAGACGTTAATGCGCTGAGCGACATCAAAACTATGAAATGACAAATTCAATTTGGCTTCCATTTGCATCATATTAAATAAAAAATTCCAACAGCTGACAATTCAACTGACAACACACATCGTCTGTGGCTTGTGGGAAATTAACTTTTTTTTGTTCTTTTCATCCTCTCAACAGAATCTTGTGCTTTTGTGCCTAGTAAACTTTTATTCAAGAAGATCGACCATGTATTGAACAATTTTTAATTAAATAATAGGCTGCAAACACCAAAACCTGGAGAAAAAACTGTGGTATTCAAACCAAAAATTGAGTTTAAATTCTGACCTTTTTATTTTGCGGTTGCGCAAAATTCCAATCTGAATGGGAAGGATACCCATCAAAACAACAGCCTTTAAAATAGTGAATTATTCGAAAATGAACGGGACGTTACATGAATGAGACAGGGTTTTTTAATAGATTTCATACAGTGAAATTATTGCTAAAACACACAGTTAACAACGCTAATAAATTCTTAAATCATGACAAACAGAATTCATCCAAACAGTTTGTGCCTAATAAGAGTAAGGGTCCGTCGAATTCGGGCATGATTCAAACACAAGGCGTATAATTGAAAGAATATGCACATTTCTTGAGACGTCTTGAAAGGAAAGCTACATAATTGTAGGACACTGAAGAGAAGCAAAATAATTCTTTCAGAAGAACTAGGAAGATATGACACTAATTTCAGTTATTTAAAGAGAACATTGTTTGGGAAAGTGGTACATTAAGCAGTAAATTTATCGTTCAAAATAACATGTGAAATTTGAGCGAGTTCCGGTGAGTTTGAATTAAAATTTGGTAAATTCCTACGTGCAACGTACTGCGTCAGTTTTCAGATAAGCCAGGACGTCATAAAGCACTAAAGATGAAACAGAACCTGCCGTGCTCAGTAAAATGAGAACAGACCTCCTAAACAAGCGTGAACTCGGAGTAGGAAAAGATATGCTTCCACAGGGCGTTGTCTGAATTCCACATCGTCTACCTCGGTATACTCGGTAATTCGTTAATGCATTATTTTTGCTCGCATGCTGAACACCGAGAAGGAAAAATTTTAAGTTTCAAAGTCCCACTGACCTGAGAAAATGATTTTTTACCTTTACGAGTACAGTCGCTTGGACTGGACGTTGAAAGTCTTTTATGATATATAGGGTGGGTCGTATGTATCAGAACAACGAAATAAATCATATAATGTAAGATCCTATAAAACCTTTCACATCTCATTTGAACACATGTAATGATTCATATACAGATAAAACTTCATTTTAAAAGTATATGTATTCAATATGATTGTTGTTCTTGACTACTACAGCTTTAAATCGGAGTCGCACACCACTAGATGCGGCATAAAGCAATTCCTGAGGAATATTGTTCCATGCACGGAGAAGTGAAGACGTCAAATTTTCAACAGAATAGTGAACGTCCAAACATGCTCTAGACTCAACTATCCATCTTACTAAGAAGTCCATGGGATTAAGATCTTACGAACAAGAAAATCATATTCTCTTGCAACAAAGTCTTGGCAAATTACCTCTGCTCTAGGAGGTTTGAGCGATGTTCGCAAAGTGAGCAGTCATGCTGCAAATCTCTACAGTTTACTGTTAGCCAAACGCAAGCAGAATCAACAAAAGATTCAAAACGACATTAACGTATGCTTCCGCATAGATTTTGCAATTTTGTCTCTCAAAAATGAGAGAGGACTCAGTGACGAAAAACTGGTCATCTGAACCACAATAGAATTTGTTCCATGGTGTAACAAGGACTCTCCACAAGCAATTACAGAAGCGTTCATTCTCTTTCGCATCTAATCTTGCTGACAGTTTGTTTCTTTTTAGGGTAAATAAAGACATTCCCAAAACATTGTAGACAATCCACCTTATTGCTCTAGTATACAGCAGGTCCCACACTCTTTTGCCCTCTTCCTTGAGGACCTCTTCACCTTCCACCTGATGCATCTCTAACAGCCTAAACTCAAGATGAAGTTCGTTGTAATCGAGGCCAATCTTAAGGTCTTCTCTCTTTTTACAGGGCGGCACAAAATACTGGTAGATTTTTATTACTAGGTAAATTTATTTATTAAAAACTCTCAAACTTTATATTTCCAGAATCTGTAATAATTGAAATAAGCCGTCATTTGTTACCAGTAAAAATAAGCAATTTACTGTAATTTTAGAGATATCTCAATGGAATTTCAAGGAAGCACAATCGTAGAGCTTCATCTGACATGGCTATCCCCAAGAGAAATCTCAAACTCTCTAAATTCTCAAATAGAAACCGAATTCTTTGTATCATGTAATACAGTGATAGAAAGATCACTGGAAATGTTAAATTTCGTAAAAGAAATGACGGTCCAAGAATTACAACGAAGCAGAAGATGAAAAAAGATCTCATTAACGAATTCTAGAAATCTAGAAGGAAATGGTTTCAAAACTTACAATCTCAAGAGAGTCTGTTCATTGAGCTATGAAAAAAGACTTGTGACCCTCCTCTGATATTAAAAAAAACTCACAGCCTCACAGTCTCACAGATGCATTATATGAAAAAAGACGCACGATAAGTCTACTTTGATACGCCGGCTCTCAGTAATATCCTCGACTCCGCTGTGTTCACAGATGATAAAATTTTCAATTTTGAACAGAGTTTCATCAAAATGACCAAGCTCTTGTACAAAGGGTTTCAGCAATACCAGAAAACGTTTCAGATGTTTGCCACTCGCAAAACCTGCTTCTGTCACAGTCTGGAAAGTAGTGTCTTCAAACGGGAAAACCACTTTTGTTTCTGTTCCTTGAATGGAAAAAAAGAACAAAATTTATGAAAAACAAATCCTGGAACCGATGGTGAAAAACCTTAGCGATATTATAATCAAAGGAACACCTTAGGGCTTAGGAACAATGCCCCTAACAAGGATGAATGGTCTCCTTCAAGTCTTGATCTGAATGTCATGCATGGACTTCTGTGTCTGGTCTATTTTGGAGAAACATGCTTACAGAAACCTCATCCAAGAGCAGGAGCCTTAAAAAAGTGTTTGGGACACGAATGGTTGATTAATAGATTATTTGTTGACATTCGCAGCTTTGAGGAAATGGCGAGGGATATTTACATTTTCGTTCATTTTTCACGTAATTACCGTGAAACTATTTTCCACGCATTGTTGTAAGTCTGTCGTTGCATTCTCATTGCATTCTCAGAGTCGGGGATCACACGTGGGAATCATTTCTACTATTATTTCGTATTTCAGCGATAGCTCTACTGTGATCAAAATTCAGCAAAGCAAAATTTCAGCATAGCTAGTTCAGCCTTAGAAATACTCTGGGAATACGAAAAATTTATTCAACGGTTCATCACCCATGTAATTTATAATAGAATTTGTCTATGGATACCTATGCCCCACCCTACACTTACATTTACACGAGCTAAAAAACACTTGATGCCTTGAAAAAACATGAACTTTGATAAATCAGTGGGGAAAAGACGATTGATTGCACAGGATGGGGGAAATCAAATGCCCGAGTTTTGACAACGTGCATAACGGCTGTGGGTGGTGATGGTAAGATGAGTGTGGTCACCACTGTCTTCCTGATGCCATCTTCAAAAAGTGAGCACACAAACGGCATTGTGTACTGATTCGAATAAAACAACAAATAATCCTGTGAGTATGGTTTTACTTTTCCTTATAGCCTTTAAAAACGCGAGCATTTGAGTTGCCCCACCCTGCATTTAATTTAATACAACAGCTCTTCATGTAAAGGAACTCAGGGATTCAGGTTTAGGAAAGGGCTTGTAATGTCTGCTTATATTAGAAAATCTCTTGGTGAAAGAGAATGTTCACTACTTTATAATTTTAAACAGGAAAAGTGAAACAACACATAACATTCCAATGACATTACTAAATATCAGAATTTTTGAAAAATTATTTCTTAAATGCTACTACTGAAGGAAATCAACGACTGCTTACATAGAAAGGATTTTCGTCTATAATTCATTTTATAAATTTTGAACCATTCAACAGAATCCTGATTATTACATTTTATATTTTCAAAGTTATAGTCTCATGAATTATTCTGAATTTCTTTGAACCACCACACATGTACCTATCCCATTGCTTCACTATTTGAAGCCCACTTCATAACATCTGCAACAGTTCTTTTGCTGCAGAGAAAATATAACTCTTTCTCAATCAATATGCGTAAGTCGTCCAGAATCGTAGTTTGTTTTCTCACCGTTTTAAAGTTGAAGATAGCCTATTGTGTTTCCGAGAAGAAATCTTTTCCTCGTCTCTCCCTCTACTGAGAATCTCTCTCAATGATAACGCTCCTTGAGCCAGTCTACTCTCATTTCAACTGAGGAACGGTGAAGAAATCATTTGAAGGAATTCTAATGATCCATATTCTTTAGCTCATTTTAACAGGGAACTCGCCCCTATTTCAGGAAATACGCTACACGAGTTCATGAAAATTCTGTCAGGAGTTGACAAATGTTCAACTTCTACTTCGAAGAACAGAATTATGAACCTGATTTTACACTCAAAACATTACAGGCTCCATAAGTGATCCGAACTGAATCTATCATGTTCACTTTTAAGGGCTTTCGACTCAATCTCCGGGATTCAAAAATTGTCCTGATGAGACACTGATTACGACACCTCCGATTGCGAGGCCTAAGTATTGTACTAATCTACATCCCGGTCTTACAAAATGGTTCTGACCACGCTTCCAGGTTCAACACATATCCCGATTTGCCATAAATTGACTTCAAAATAACTTCAGTTACATCAACCTTCATTTCAATACCTCCTATCTACAGTGTGTAAAAGAATAAGCACGCTCATACGAGATGTGTGCAACATAATCAGGAATGAAATGTTAATTTTTTGACAAAAACAATGATCTCAGTAACTCAACGTTACACTGACCTGGTTATGTTTAAATGTGACTGTGTCCATTCTCTCGAGAGAATTTTTATGAAAAATGTGTAATTCGCGTGTGTTTCAGTACTCTTGTGTTATCCGTGACGAAGTAACAGGCAATTTAACAGTACACGTTAGTAAATTGATGAAAATAACAACGTTACAGAAAATATTGTAAACTGAAAAAGTTAACTGGTGCTATTATTATTATTATCATCGCTGATATAAACTAAAATACTGTGAAGTATTTTAGTGTGTGAATATATTCGCCGAATTGACGAAGAGTAGCAATTCTGACCTAAAATCATTACATTACATGCATTACAGAAAGGAAGCAAAATTGAGCATTTTATTTAAAAAGAAAAGAGGATTTGTAGCGGTGGACTTATAAATATTTTCAGCTACAAAACGGCATGATACTTCAGGGAAGCAACAGGAAACACGGCACGCTGAAGCACGACGTACAACTCTCTGCACCTGTAATATTATAGAGTACGGTGGCCTTGAGGAAAGATCACTGTCACATTGTGAGCTAAGAATATCAACTCACTTTTTGAGATGCGGCCAAAGATGTTTATTTTCTGCAACAAAAATTTATCATCAATCTAGCAACGGTTTGAATTTTGGCAACTACACACACTCGCGAACAGCGCCTGTTGTACTCACTGGAAGGTTGGAGCTACACTGCAGGCAGCAGTCCATGCACGCACTGACACACACGCTCTGTTCGGACGACAGCACTCACCCCGCCGCGCCAACTCGCTCTGCAAGATGGTAAAACTCGGTTCCACCTCCACATGCACTGTTAGTAAAATTAATGCGCATTTGATGGTTTAACGTCTCATCTCGCACCAAGAGAGCAAGTGAGTTTCCGGCAGTTTCAAGCATACTCTTGGTAAACAAAAAACGGGCTAATCATCGCCATTAGTAGTGTCTTTTGTAACGAAAATAGCGGGACACTTACTTGAAGCAACAAGATTGGCGACAAAAAACGAAAACTGATAGCATGTAGGGCAAAGCTGCAAATTTCTTCTCAATTATGGGTCAACATCAAGCTAAAATTTCGCGGTTTATTAATACAGATGTAAATCTATACCAAGTCCCGAAATTGGAAAATTTTCGGTCCTAAAGTGTTGAAGTCATAGCTGACAACCTTAGAGTAAGGTCAACGCTATGTTTTAAGACAATATTTTCTAATGCCGTCAATAAAATCAGTGCTCAGATAATAAAATTTGATTAAACTGATTCAGTTTGCGCCGTCTCTAATGTGAGTGCCTACCTATTCATTAGCTAAAATTTAACTCAGTTATCTGTGGTACATGGGTGACCACAATTGTAGCATTTTAATTCTTATTGTATGAGAAAAACATTACATGGAGATCGAGTTTCCATTGCACGCCATCCTTATCAAACGGTGGTTAAAAACCCTATCTTATCAAGAATTTATCAAGATTTGTTTATGCAAAATTTTACGTATGATTTAGGCGCAGTAACAAATGACACGTGAGTAAAATTAGCGCACTTTCCCACTTTGTGTTGCTCCCTTTCTGATATTCGGCGGCTCTCTAATATTTCTCGGTAGCCAGGGAGGACCACCCTACGATGGTTAATTCAACGCAAGTTTTACTTTGAAATGCAAATTATAGAATACGTTTTTTACAGCGTTGTCAAGACAGTCCAATGTCACCTTCTGGACGCTCCAGAGACACACTATGAGCCACAATGAGTCACAATGAAATACCGTAACGGGCAAATGTACAAGGTACATGTTCAGCGTTACATTGAAACACAAGAACCCTTCAGTAAACGTGGTTAGGATTTCGAAATTTATCCATAATTTATTTTGGAAAATTCTTGTGCGTTTGAAGATTTCTGAAAGAGTTCGAATCTTGTTTATAAATGATAAGAATATCCGTGAAACTCTAAAAATAGGTAGTACTGTTACCTCAACTTCACAAAGCTAATGAGATTTGACCTCAGGACAAAATAAAACGACTCCAGCAGTAGGGGATAATTTAGAGAATCACGTACAAACTCTTTCCCTTAGTACGCTGATTTTCTTATTTGGACATTGTCTTTTAATCTATTTGTATTGTAAAATATCATAGGTGTAAAATTCCATTAAAAATTCAATATATTTAAGATTCGATTTTAGATAGAGTAAGATTTTTCTTCTACTTGTTTTCAAGTCGTATTATCTTTTAGCACTGAACTGATCGAAAACAAGCTCTTCAAATGAAAATCCATGGCACACATGAATCGCATGAAACGTACGTAACAACACGCTCGTATTTACTGGAAAATTCATCCCCGGTTTGCCCAGTTGAAAATATTTTTCTTAGACAAATTGATCATTATCGTTCGAGAAACTTGTTCGTTGGGTTTCCAAGATAATACTACAGTTATAACAGCCATACACGTTCGCTTCTCAGAATCGTACTACTAAAGAACTTGAAATTCTCATTTTGAAATAACATCCGCAAATTAATCCCAGAAGGATTTTCGCAGCATAGCTTCAATTATATTAGTTTTTCCTATTCACTGACCGGAATAGGAATAACGAATTTCGCGAAGTTGCATGGTTCATTAAAACAGATGTAAATAGATAGAAATCAGGTGTTTCAAAATTTTTGAACAAACTTAACTTAAAGTTTTTGCAGGTTAAATACTCATAATAAACTACATGCGGAACATTAAAAAATGTTTAGTTTAAGAATTTCGGAGACTTGAAATGTTAAAGTGCGATTCAATCCAAATGTTCACATTTCCATCTCAAATCACGGTTTAACTCATTTTGATCATTTAATGCGAGAAATTCACTCTATTTGTGGTAGAAATTGATAAAACACACATCTTTGACTCAAAATTTCGCTCAAAAGTGACAGAAGGGGGTACCCCTTCGATTTTTTTCAGAATATTTACTTCGTGATATTTAAAGGCTGCTGCACTCGAGAGCGCAGATACAGATGTATTCGTGCAGTGGCATTTTACCTTGACCAGTCGATGTACAGCACAGCTTTGAGCAACAAATTTTCAAATGAAGTAAAAAAATTAGAGTAGCTTTGGAAATTAACGTGTTTGGAGCGAATTGCGGACGTGTATATATGCATTTAATTAGCGATATGGCGCACAGCACGTCTGGAGGGCTGCGAGCGTGCGCAGTGGTGCGTATACCAGCAGACACGAGCCCGCGCTGCGAACGTTTGCGGCTGCGTGCATGAGGCTGCGGGAAAGTGGACCATTCCGCGTTACACGACCCGATGCAGGTCGTCCTAGGGCCTAGATGAATGAGAGATCTGGAGATGGAGGACGACATACTTCAGCATTTTCTAAATGACCCAATAACGAGCACACGCGCGGCAGCAAATGCTTCTCCTGCAAGTCGCAGTACGGCGGGGCGTTAGCTGCACGACATACTTTAACATCCATTTAGCTTCCCGCGCGTTCAGAGCTTAAATGCTGACGAATATTTTCAGCATGTTCAACTTACCACGAGATTTTTACAAGAACTAGAGCTCGATTTTATACCAAAGATTTTTCCCCGCATGAGGCAACATGTAGGTCAGAGGAACATTTAACACGTATAATTTTGCGTTTGTGGCCCCACATCAATTACCACGGGACACGGCAGAGCAGTCGCCAAGTTGGGTCGTCGGCAGGCATAATTGACAATTTTTTCATCCGCCCTATATATATATATACATCCTACCAGAAAGATTCACTGGGTGCAATAATTGGTAATTTCTTGATAAAGTATTACTCGGGCTGCTAGAAGAAATTCCCCTGGTTATTCGCCGAGAAATGTGGTTCCAACGCGATGGTACGCTTGCACACTTTATAATCACTCGTAAGTTATCACTGGATGGTTAGCATCCAAAACGCTGGATTGGTCGACGCGGACTAATTTCTTGGCCTCCCAGGTCGCACCCACGTCAAGTTCGCACATTCTGAGTGTGCGTGCGCTAGTCCGTGTACGTGTACGGCTCGTCACCACCACCGAGAATCACTACCATGCGCATTTCAACAGTGCC
>JACJUY010000064.1:104197-156190 GCA_014220935.1 Platorchestia sp. MABIK
ACAAGTATCTAATATTTTAAATTTGCTAATGTCAATAATCTGTTCACAGGAACCAATACTACAATGTCGTTTTATACTAGAATGAGTAGAAGTAAGCAAGCGACCTGTACGATTTACGATGCAGGTTAGAGCAGAATCTAACTGGATTGAGACATCTCGTAACGCATTATAGACGATGCAGCGACTTCTGGCAATGAGATAAACTCTGGACCAGTGGAAAAGACGCATCCTTCACGCACACGGACACTGCAACACACGTACATGAAAATGTGCGAACTTGACGTGGGTGCTCCCAGGTCCCCTAACATGATGCCCGTGGATTTCTGCCTCTCGGAAATAGGAGTGTTCGTAACACTCTTTCCGTGCGAAGAAATTATCGGCAGGATTATTTCTTCGTGTATGAAATACTGTAACTCCTGGTGTTCACGACCGAGTTCGGTAATCGTTCTGCCGGCGCCTCCACGAAAGCATCGCAAAATATAGGCGGATACACTAACTCCTATGGTAACTATAAGCTAAATTCAAGCTCAACTTCTTTTACGAAGGAGACCTTTTCAGAATTTCAATTCCAATTTTTCCGACGATACGCTCTCGCTTTTAAGTCTTAGCAACTTTTAAACTAAATCATTTTGAATACTCCTCCATAGATTAAATCATGCTTATTAAACCTGCGAAATTCTGAAACACCCTGTATAGAGTAACGTTTAACGATTTTATTATCAAGAATGTAAGAATTAATACTCCTCGCACAATCGTTCTGCAATTAAGAATGAAAAACTAAAATATTTAAGCAATTATTTTATTATTAAAACTTTAACGAAGGAAGAATATAATTCAATCGGTTAAAATTTAGGGATTAATAATAGTCTGTATTTATGATGCGTATCCAATTTTAACACTGCTAAGTATACATCGCGTTTTAAAAACGGGTAAGTCTATGGTGCCACATCTCCAGGCCTGATCCTACACTTGGCACAAGCAGTGACGTCACACAGCAGGCCAAAACAACGCCACTAGTTCTGAAAGAATCCTCTGGAAATAAATAACTGGGATCCCTAAATTTCACCCAGAATTTTGCAATATTATGTGTGAGTGATCAAAATTTACAGACGTGATGCAGAAAGCTATGCAGTCTTAATATATACTTATTGGGTCCATCTACTGAGTACTTATGATTTACATGTTAGAGGAGAGAACCGCACTCCGGACGATACTTGAAACATACTCTGTTAATGGAGATTAACATTAATCTGTTTCCCACACAGATTGTAGTGATAGCGTGCAATTTTGATTCTTTTTCCATTGGTTTGTTGAAACACGCGAAACTTCTGTTGTAAATGACAATTTTTGATGACGTCGTGTTTTATAGGATCAACATGAAAAGGATAATGGTGCGAAGAACCCTTTCCTAACGTAACTCGAATTCTCTGATGATAAAAAGAGGTCCCTAATTAATCTACCGATATTGCAAAACAATGGATGAGTATGATGCTTTTTTACTTAAATATCCTAACCTAATACCGTTGGCAAATGCTAGGCCCAAATAAGCTCTACAGCGCTTCTGTATCCGTCCGCACCAAATATAAATAAAGAAAACGGATTTTTAACATTCATTTACACTAAAAGTATTATTGCACCACACCTACGATTTTTCGAAGCATTGTCCGCGATGTTCTATGGGAAATCAAAGCTAGATTGGAGCTATATTAATTTTACCCCTTTCATTCATCACAGAAAAAGCAAAATCTCCGACCACGACTTAACGTCGTGATTTCCATGCTCAGGCCGGTAGATGTTGAAGACATTGGTCATGCAGGACGACACAGAGCCAACGGCGGGGCTTAAATGAACACGGTCAATCCAAGCAGCCACTCGAGAGTCATCTACTGCCTGTTACGGGTCCTACGGTCCAGGCACCGAAGGCTAGCTTACTGAGGAGGGCAATCCAAAACAAGTCAATGGCAAGTCCCAGCCAGTCAGACTCAGACAAAAACGAGACAAGCACTGAAAAAAAACTTAAGTGATTAATCTAGTACAATCAAAGGAGAATCCTGACCTCCAGGTTACATGTAAGACGATTTAGGTATCGGAGGGGAAGTTCCAGCAAGGAGGGCCATCCACAGTCATTGCAGAACAGAGACGGAGAGATCCATGCGAAGGGCACTGTCAGTTCTATAGTGCCCTCAACAACACTCGACAAGCTCTCTCGGCAGCCTGACCGTAACTAGATGAAAGAAATAGGTGCTCTTAAGCTGAACTTTGGAAGATTTTCACACTTTCAGGAAGAAAACACAATTTAATTTTTATTCACGTTCAAGTCAACGTTTTTAACATAGCCGTAAAGCCAAATACATATATATTTTAGCTTCTAAATGGGGTATTTTTTATTATATTTTGCTCATTTTATTTTATTAATAAACTCAAAGAACGCTGGTAAAATAGAGCTTCGGCTTTAATTCAAAAGTGGCACATTGACATGGGTGCTCGAAGGGTTTTAAAAAAAGTCAGACAAACAGCAATGGAGCAGGGCAGAGCAGAGCAGTTGCAACCCTCTTGGTAGCTAGCTGCTAGCTCATTCTAGCAGGTTATGTGGCCAAACAAACAGCAGCGGCTAGTCTCGAGTCCGCAGCAGTCTCCATGTCAGCAGTTGCAATCTTGGCGCCAATAAGGGCGGTGTTTTGTGACTAGTTACCTCAAATTTTGCTTTTTAAAAAGCTGTAGACCTAGTAATATTTCATCGAACTAAGTCTATTTATACATATATATTACCATGCTGTGCATTATCTTGTAAGCATTACAATAACCTCCGTACACAGTCGTATAGTACTTTTAATTTGCCTGGAATATTTCTACCCACAATGATTGAAGAGGCTTTGGTACTGTTTTATAATTGCTCCAGGAAATTCCACAAAAAATCAATTGCCTGATAGCATGCTAGTTATGATTGCTGATAGAATAATCATGCAAATAATTCACTGACGAAAGACTTGAAACCTTATAACTACTTGAATGTGGATTATTTTGCAGTGCTGGACGTGTAGATACATTACAGAACAAGGAACATATTCGTTCAGGCGTATAAATATCCACACCTCTGGACATAATAACCCGAATTTTGAATTATTAAATTGATAAACGGTATAAAATGATCTTTCGTATTCCGCACTCTGTACTAAGTTTCAAGTTAATTGCAATTTTTGCGTAGAACTCGAACATCACAACCGTTTTTAGGAGAAACTCACAGTTTTTAGTAGCATGCTTTCAAAGTTAGTTTTAAAGATGTAATACTGGAAAAACGCATACTTAAATATTTCTGCATCGGCCTTGCCCAGTACTTTGCGCTGGTCCAGTAAAAGTAAAAGATTCTCCCTCTCCACATTTGAGTCTCACAGATCACATAACCTGTGTTTTTTCAGTATTACTTGGGAGAAAAAAGATTAATGTTTACAACTAAAAAATTATGAATTGATACATAAAAAAGGTATATTTGAAGTCAATATTAGTGCCGTGCGCCAAACACAAAAGACCTGACAGAAAAATATTCGGCAGTGGCAAACTTTAATTAAAGTGTAGGTATTGACAAAGAAAATGCTTGATATAGCTTTAGTTTTTCAATTTATGAGGTGGAAAATACCTATTTACGTATAAACGATCATACAAGCCCTCCTACCACCAACTTCTATTGCGTCTGCTATTAGTGGCTGTCACGAGACAAGGTCCTGCATGCCCCTCATTAATTTACATGAATGAGAAGACCGGACACTCGTAATGAGGAATTGGCACACCCCCATAAAATCATTAAACACACGAGGAAAAACACAAGAGAATATGGGCAACCCAAAGTACACAAATAATTGAATTTAAAACATGTACGTCACAGATACAAAAACAAGGGCGGTACTCAGCGTTATGAAGGGACACCACTTATGCAAGTGCGGTTTCTGTGCGCATCTGTGACGACGAGAGATGTTGCTTCCGATATTGGGTGTATTACACACCGCATAAATTTCGCATAATTTTATGATTACGGCAGTAAGTTATCCAACACGTTTAAGAGGCTAACATGCAATGGACATATTATAAGGAATATTGCAAATATCAAAGCCTCAAACCTACTCCCCTTTGCAACACTCTAACCCTACTAACGGAATTGGAAAACAGTAAAACGTGGTGAAGGGAATTCATGATGATGCTATTTCAATCAAATTCTTGGCCGACCAGCCCCCTTTACGTTAGCTACACCTCAAAACATGATAGAATAAAACCTATATTTTATCAGTGCGCTTCCAGCAGCACCGAACGCGGTCATCACTCAGATCACAGGTTCACTCGCACAAGCACAGCTTCAGTTCAGACTCCCTGAGTTATACACTGTTCAGAAAAATGTCTTTCGACGACTGTATTCACAGCTTCTCGTAGATTTCCTTTAAATTGAAAATGTAAGCAAAAGCGACCTCCCACCTGCAAGAGAAAATTTATAACCTCGTTACTTTTAATCGCGCCAATCACGCTTACTAAAAAAAATTTAAATCTTTACGTCAATAAATGACATAAAATTTTACTTTTGTTTCACTTATATCTCCTCCAAAGAAAAACTGCCTCTGTTACCCGCCCAACTGACGTTCGATCTTTATTTTAATTTTATTTCTCGACCACGGAGGTCTTTGTGTGAGACTTCTTTTCTTCTCTCAGACGGTCCTCGGCGCCAGACTCAACTCATTCCATAAGCTACATCTAAATGTGCTTGAGGGCTGTCCTCTACTTTTTCCGTAAAACCAATAGCACTCTTCGGCATTCGGACGTGATTGTCCAAAACCCCTTTTGTAAGTTGTTTCGCTGTATTATTGCCGGTTCTACACTTCAAATTTTCTTTCTCATTGTATGCCTGTCCCTCATTGGCAGTAAGCCCCTCTGACGCGAGCTTGACTAACTCCACCCATTTTTTAGGTCCTTTCTGAGATTTTCCCAGTGAAACCGTTGCTGGGCAACGCTAGCCTTTCGAGCGTCTCAAGTGTCGGCGATTTATGACTGTCAACTCTCGCGGTTAGTGTTTGCCTGTTCTGTCCGCAGCGTGGGCACCCTTATCCAAGCCTCTTCCAAAATCCTTAGTAATCAAAACATGTTTCTCACGCCTCCAACACAGGGCTTTTGGGTTAGTAATAATTTTTCGCCGTATGTTGTTCGACCGAGGCTTCTCAAGTTCCTCGACCAAAAATTCTTGCTGACCAACAGCTCACAACTGAAACACCCAATTCGCTCGCACCATACATATAAACATGTTGAACCCAAACATTCAGGCATACAACATGTTTAAGCGACCCATCGGTACTGCTGGACTGCGCAATTTTTTATAAGTGCTAAGATACAAACGAATCTTACGATGTGCTACAAAAACGCGAAGCAAGACACAATTAAAGGACACAATTAAAAAAAAACAATATAGTGAAATATTTCGTCGAATTCTCCAAAAATTCACCAAATAAAAATGTTTTCTAACATATTCCATGGAGGTGGGCCAATTCCTCATTACGAGTGTCAGGTCTTCTCATTAATGTAAATTAATGAATGTAAATTAATGAGGGGCATGCCGGACCTTGTCTCGTGACATGACCATTAATCATTGACACAGTCATGATCGAAATATTGCGGATGAGATGCACCCCAGATCGCAGGAATAGCTTGTGCTGAGGAGATCAGAAGTTCGACATCCTCCCGTATGAACTTAGAGTGCAACTGACTGCTAGCTTCCGAGGGATGTTTTATCATCCAAGATAAAACGCCCCTGGCGACTCTTCCGGACAGCGCTGCCCTGCTTTGCTCTGTGCTACTTGTCTGGCCACCCTAATAGGAATACCACTAACATAAAACACCGCGCCAGCTCTGCTCTACCCTGCTCCACTGCTGTTTGTTTGGCCGCGGCCTTAGAGGCTCGAATAAGTTAAGGAAATTTGTTGGCAAAGGCTCTTTACTGCAGGAGTTTAGTATAGTATTGAAACAGCCTGCTTACAGCCTTATCTTAGTGAAGATGTTTAATTCTCTTAGTGAAGATGATTAGGATGATTTTGTTCGTTTAAGTTTCTGGTAGGGTTGAAAATAAAGCAAACCATTGAAATCTTCAGACATATTACTTAATTTAATTGTTACATCGAGTTAATCGTTTGTTATATCAGTTTCGTATCATTTATTGTTCAGTGAAACATCAAAATTGATGAAAAGCATTTAGAAATTCTATTGTAGTTTTTCGATAACCTCCTCATTATAATTCAGCCAAGAGCATGACGCATCGTGGGTTATTTTCTCATGGCTATTCTATCTACACTCAATGCATCAGCGACGTCACTTCGTTTGTTTTTAAATTTCTTAATAATTGTAATTTGCACAGAACTTGCCACGAATATTTAAGTTTATTTATATGTTCGGCATTACTTGAAATACTCCTTGCAAGATATTTGAGTTGAAGAATTTTTTCTTCGTTTTCGGCTCCATGAAGTCTAATGATGAAGCAGGGGTTCTTACTGATGAAACGATTCTTAAGTTTATTTCCTTTAAAGTAAATGCCCGTATTTTATATAATGACAGCTCAGAAATTATGGCCTTTGATCTTTTCATCGAGTTAAAGGATTGTTACCCACATGTAAGTCACAAATATTTTTCATTTGTTCATGAAAAATGTGTTTATTTATTTTTTTCCGTCTTTCTAATAAATCCCAGATGTTAGTCCGTCTCATTCTTTCACGAATGCATTAATATTATGGTTGTGTTAGAAGTCAAAATTCACGGTTCAGAAATCAATTTTCCTTAAAAATTTACCGACATTATGTATAACCGACTAGCTTACGAAATAGATTTTAGATTTGACTTTCATTTTTTAATTACTGTCAAAATATATTCCTTAGAACAGGTGATTATTCAAATGAACACCAATTCCTGAAAACCTCTCGAGAAGTGAGCCTTTGATTTTTTTTGATGGAGGTTCCTCCTCAAGAAATAACGTAAAAATTTACGCAGGTTGTCACTGTAGCATCAATTTACCATCGATTTAAATTTTTTTTAAAGTAATTGTTGATTCAATGACACTGTTATATCATCTGATCACGAGTAAGTTAAATGAATAATATATATCTGAAGATAAAATTTATGTCTAAAATAGGTGATCTTACCCTTTTTCTTAAATATTCGTCTATCACCACAGTACTGTAATCCTTTATTCCTTTTTCCACTCTGTATCGATGTTACGTTGGTTCCGAATGTAACGTCTGAAATTGCACGTGAAGAAAAAGAAAGAATCTAACGTTGAGCGGGATGTAGAGGGGTTATGTTGCGCCTTCGCCTGAGCGAAAGTAGTTATAATGCTGCAGTCAATTCGCTAGGTCAAATTACCGTAATATCGTAACGTATGTGTAATTTCCTAATATAATTTAATTGTTTTTTATTCACGAATGTAATTTTATAACATTAATGCGAAATTGATACGACCTGCTACCATAAAATACTGGACTTCTAAATTTTTACTTCATTGTCAAATACGTGAACCTAATATTAGTAGCACTAACATTGAAGTCGCAAAATAAGGCTATTGTTATTTTATATTGGAAAGAAGGTGAAATTAATTTTATAAATAACTCTTTTTTTTATTTTGAGTGAACTTCCAGAAATTGTACCTATGCTATATGGACATCCCAAAATGGAAATTTATTCTACGGGTAACAAACATAGTACTTCATGTAAATGACTTACCCATGCTTCAAGTATGAATTGTAAGTGATATTATGGTAATATATGATGGTACATCTTTCTCCATATGTAATAATATGGTAATTCCTTCTCCATATGTAATAAAGCTCATCAAAGGTTTCAAGCCTCTCAAGCTAATGATTGTAAATATGCTAAGGCTGATCGTGCAGCAAGTTTAAGGTATTTACTAATACATGGCATTGTGTTGCTAGCTATTGGTGCTATAGGTGGACATTATGAAATAGGTTTTAAAATCAAATGCACTATTAAAAAAAACAAAAAATTTCTGTACATGAAAGAGTTCCTCTGAAAATTTCTTAGCTTGCATATGACACAAATTGATAAGTGCCATGGTATATGATTTTTTAAGTTATTGCTTAGGTATATGCTTTTCTTCATTTTTGGTTCAATGAATGCATTTTATGTTGTTTGCTATTATTAATATTTATGTTATAAAGCAGTGATGTACATTGGAGTCAAGGTTTTTACAGTTAGAAGAACAAAGTGACATTTGAGTTAATGGAAATTAAAGGTCCGATTTTGAGGATGAGCTAATTGGTGATAGTCATGGCAAAGCTGGATGTTGTGTGCTTTTTGTACATGCATTGTATTATTTCTTTTACTAAATCTTAATTATGTTGATTCGAAAGGAAGAGTTCATTGCAGTGTTGCCATACAACGCTATCGATAAATTTCTTTCCGCTTCAAAGACCAGAGTTGGGGTCAGTAATTTACTGCTATAACTCGTTAAATACTCATTTGCGATGAAAAGTGCATAGCAAAAAACTTGTTCATTTTGATATAACTATGTATCGGGACCAAAAATTCGAAACTCGATTATTACCAAATGCTAAAGATTAACCAAAATTTGTTTAGCATGTGAATCCACTAATACTCATTCATTTATACAATAATATTTATATATATATATATATATAGTATTATAATCGTAGAATATAATTTTCAATCTAATCATTCATGAGAGATTTTGGTTGTCAACTTGATTTAATCCTTTGCCTCCTGATGGGAACTCTAGTTACCAGATGGCTTGTGCTTCCAGTTTAGGTAAATTGACAAAATTTCAAGGTGATTCAACTACTAGGAAAATAATTTAAACTAAATGACAAAATTAGGGCAATTAATATTATTCCTGCAACTATGTTTTAAAATGTTCCAGAAGTTTGACACATGAAATTAGCTATTGATATCCACTCAGTGTAAGCTTCATGCTGTATGCAATACATTTAAGACCGTTTTTATTTAAATTGAACACATTTTTCATACATACTTATATTTGAAGATAAAATTAAGCAAAAACTGAAATGACCTTTTTTTTTTCAGATTTTTCAATCATATTTTTGGCATTGAAGCATACATTTTTAAAGCATATTTTTTTAAATTTAGATAAAAAGTAGGCACCTGCTTATATAGAAACAAACATGCTAGGACAATTTTGCTGACATTTCCGGATAATGACTACAATTATCTTAGGAAACTTTTCCCTTAATTAGTTGAGAGTTGGGAAGCAAAGGGTTAATTGTGAATATAAATCATAAGCCAATCTGGGCTAACTTGTGATTTACTAAATAAAAGGTTATTCCATTGTGTTTCTTTGATCCCAAGCTTAGACTTAGAATATCAGTTTAGATACCAAGCTTAGACTTAGAATATCAGTTTAGATACCAAGCGTAGACTTAGAATATCAGTTTAGATACCAAGCGTAGACTTAGAATATCAGTTTGGAGACCAAGCTTAGACTTAGAATATCAATTTAGATACCAAGTGTAGACTTAAAATATCAGTTTAGATACCAAGCTTAGACTTAGAATATCAGTTTAGATACCAAGCATAGACTTAGAATATCAGTTTAGATGCCAAGCGTAGACTTAGAATATCAGTTTAGAGACCAAGCTTAGACTTAGATACCAAGCTTAGACTTAGATACCAAGCTTAGATTTGGTAAATAAATAATTTTAAGGTACACATAATTGTTGACCAGGTAATAAAACCAAATAGGTAACCAGAATAGGTAAAACCAAATTTCAAAATTCTGACAAATGAGAAACAAATTAGTTACTAATCATAATAACAGAATGAATCATCTTACCGTGATCTAACTAAATTAACCATTAACTAAGTGTGGAAAGTTAAAGAATTGAACTACAAAGTTTGACCGGTAACAATAAATAAATGCAGTACTACTTCAATGAATTAGGTACTTATATTTTTGTCAGCACCTAAATTTATCAATTGTGCAATCTTAATGTTTGTCTTTTAATGCACAGTAGGTTGAATTATGGAATTACCCTTGAGTTTAACAAGAAGTAATTATGGGTAACAAATTCTGTTTCTTCAAATCTCACTTATGTAATTTGCATCAAATTGTTAGAATTTTTATTAAATTAGAAAGGAAGTTGACCTAGATAATCATCCTTGTATCATATCAGTAGCCCAAGTATTATCAATATCTGACTTGTATTGCTAATGGAGTCAATCATTAAAATGTGATTTTCATTTTGATCATTGTATTTTAGGAATTTTCAGTAATACATGAGAAAATGTCTCAATGACTGAAATGTTGTCAACTTGAGCTCCACTGAATGCTGGGGAATTTGAATTGTTGGAAATATGTATCAATGGTGATAGAAAATAGTTGATGTACATTTACTCAAAGATGTGTAGTTTATTGAAATGTGTGCACCAATTATTTAAATGTTAAGTATATTGACCAAATTTAGGATATTTCCTGGGAAATTACCCACAAGGAGCATTACGAAAATTATTTCTGGGACATAAGCAGCCTTCTTTGAGAAAAAGTGTGAATGTGACCCTATGAGAGAATGACCCTATGAAAGTGTGACCCCCATAGAAATGTGACCTCCTCCTCCTCCCATAGGAGTGTGATCCATCATGTGAGGGTGACCCAATTTGTTCATTTGTCTGTATTCTGTTTTAACAAATTTCCAACAAAGATTCTTAAACTCTAAAATATCAGATTTTTAGGGAATCAGTAAACTAGGTGAAGTTCTTAAAAGACAAGAGTGAAGCTAATCAAAAAAAATACCAAGGTTTAACTGGTAAGTATGAGAATAATGGCTTCGTTCTTATTTTACCCTCACGATGACGCTGTTCTAACCAAAGTCATAGGATTTATTAGCTGAACCCCAAAGATCTTTTGTGCACATTTGCCTTAGTGACAACTTGTGCAGCATACAAAGCTCTAACTTGTGACTGATTGGATGGCCAGAATGCTGCTCAATAACAAGACCATTCTCTGCAGTCCTCTCTGATGATACTCTTTTCTTATTTGTTCATGGTTCAGATTCACAATGATCATATCAGGTGTTTGGATGTGGGTCTAAAAAATGTACAAAAAGTGATAAAAGCTGAGTTCATTTCCATTTTTGCACAAATATGCTGTTGGGCTTTCTCTTCAGCTGTTGTTACTCAATGCTTTTCTCTTACATTATCACAAATGTTACTTCTTTGATAGGAATGCATTTCAAAGTTTTCTGTCTGCAGGTGTGCATCAATATCTTTGCTCTAGGCTGAGCTCAAGGTGGCTTTTAGGAAGATACAACTCTAGTATCTTTGGAAATTGGGACTCTTGGGGGGAAAATGTTAGGTCTTGAGTTGAATGTCAGATAGGACTTTTTCTGAAATTAAATGTTTCTGATTTGTAATAGATAATTTGTTTTGGTTTACTGCTGTTCTTTTTCAGCATCTATTACTTTCACTTTTTCTTGTTTCTCACTTTATTCAATCCTGCTCTATGATTCCATACTTCATCGTGTTTCCTTTTTTACCATCTATAGTAACATATTTTGCGTAGTTAAGGAGGCTTTAACTAACTGGTAATCTATTATAAGCTCTAGAAGAGTGAAATAATTTTTACCAATTCCCAACTTACAATCTATTCTGAGCTCTAGATGACTGGAATAATTGTAACCAATCTCTACCTGGTGAAGGTAATCCAACCAAATGGGTAATGTGACCAGTATTCAAAGTGCAATTCCAGTTCTTGGCAAACAATTATTTATGAAGTAGTTCATAAAATTTACCTATGTCAAATAAATTATTAAAATTTACTATTAGTTTTGTATAGTTAATAGAAAAATTTCTGAAATCCTAAATATAGTTCAAAACATTCATTGGCAGGCTCGAATTTCTCTTGATCAGCACCAACTTGAGTAACATTGCTAGTCATTGAAAAGTTGCTCACTTGATACTGTGCCTCTCAGGGGGATACAACTAGTGTGTCTATGCAAATTAGCACTCGCTGGGGAAAATGTGAGGGCCCAAGCGAAGGTTTAGGTAGGCTTTCTTTTTGTTGAAATGAAACAATTTTGTTACGTTAAGAACCGCATTTTTTTGGTTCACTGCTGTTCTGTTTTCAGCACCTTCCACTTTCTTCTTTGACTTTGATCTTGTTTCATAAACTTCTTTCTCAACTTCCTGTTTCTATGCCCCTTTTGCATGGATTCTGCATTCCCTTATCTCCATTCTATATGGTCCCTTCCTTTTTCCTCTCTTTGGAACTTTTTTTTTTATCAGTCAGGTAGGCGTAAACTGACATCTAATTTAATCTAACATGAAATTCTCAATTCCTTGCTTCAATTTTTATTAAATAAGGTATTTATTCAAATCAATATTTAATAGTTTTCTCATGAAGAGATGCATTTTACAGGTACATAGTTTATTGTATATCGTGTCATTTCCTTGGTCTGCCAGTTATGATATTGGACTGACTATTGTTCAAAGGTATCTCACAGTTACCTTTTGTTGCTCCCTCTCTTAGAGAGTACAGTGAAGGGGATCATCTTGCAGCATACCTGAAGAGGGGAGGAGTGGGCTTAATGATGTTAGTTTATAGGATACCCAAGTGGTATTTTGAGGGGAGCTTGTAGGGCCTGTGAGAGATTATGCTGTAGGGATTCAAGTATTTTATAATCTGCAACTTGAGGTTGTTGTGAGTTGAGTGTGCCTGTTGCTCATTTCAGGTTATTGAGCTCATTCATGTGGGCAGGGGCACAGAAAGGTTGATGATATATATTTATAAATACATACAATGAAAACATTCACGAGGTGACTTACAATTATTCTTTTCTACTTTTTGGGGTGATGCTTGTTTCTATTTTAGTATGGGATAGTTGTTCTTCATCAAGGCATAATCAATTACAGGTGGTGAAAAAAGATCCTCCATTTGAGTGATTTAGAAAAATAAGCTCTATGCATCAGCATTAGCCTAGTGGAACACTATTGCTGAAATCAATTTTTTGTATTGTTAATTATAATTTTGGCATATTTTATGGTAATATAGCTCTATATTTCATATATTTTGTAGTGACACTATATTACTTTCACATTATTACCAGTAAGATAAGATACTATTATCTGATATTTTTTAGTATGAGATGCTACAGTTGTGTCAAGATACTTTAGCACAGTTGAAGTATACCAATGAGCAGAGTCACAGCCTGCAGGATCAGGTTTAGCAAAGCTTTATTTGTTGATGCACAAATGCAACGTGGACCTCTGCATTACTTCTGTGTGGATGTTGAAGCCATGGTAGGTCACTGGTGTTCTTCATTCGATTAACCTGAATCTTCTGCATGTCTCATTTCAGTCAAATCTAATTCTTTATAGAATTTGCCAGTAAGTCAAGCAAATATTGGTTCCTATTGGTTGCAGGAGAGAATGGGAGGGCCCGAGCTGAGAGTTACGGAGGCCTTCATTTTGTTGAAATAAAATGTTTTTATGTTACGGACCATCTTATTTTTGGTTCACTGCTGTCCTGTTTTTCAGCATCTACTACTTTCTTCTTCGACTTCGATCTTGTTTCATGATCTTCTTTCTCAACTTACTGTTTCTATGCTCTTTCTGCATAAATTCCACGTTCCCTTTAACTCCATACTAAATGGTGCCTTCCTCCTTCCTCTCTTTGGATTGCCTTTGTGGCGGATAGGGAGGCTTAAACTAACTAATGATCTAATCTTCCTATTGGTCAAGAGACCAGTCTCTTTGTCCAATCTCTGAGAGGATGCAACTCTTTGTATCTGTGGAAATTAATGCTTCCAGGAGGAAGGTGTGAGATCACCAGCTGAAAGTTAGGTAGGCATTCCATTTGTTCAAATAGGATAGGTTTTTGTTTTTATACAAACTTGGGGAATAAACCTTGTGCATAGATCCCAGTCTCCATAAGCTCCATGCTAAACGATGCCTTCCTCTCTTTGGAGCACCTTTTTTGTGGTTAGGAAGCCTTAAACTAACTTATAATCTAATCAATAGTTTTCTTTCACCAGGTGTCCCTTTCTTTATCCCAAATTACAGAGAGTGTTCAAATTTGTAAGTGCGATTTTTCAAATTTGGTTTGGTGGATGAGATGAGTGCTATAGAGACAATTCTAGTGCTTTGAAAACTCGTGGTTATTGCTGCATCGGAATTGCGGAGCGTCATCCAGCGTCCACATCGCAAAATGGTGAGTTAAAGGGGGTCACCTCAGGCCCCTGTCGGTCCGTTGAGCATTTCTTATGTTTTTGTTGAAAAAGGACCCTTAGGTGGTGGACTATTTGGTCCTAAAATTTTATGGCGCTACGAACACTAGATCCCCCCTTCCCCGGGGGTGTAAGGGGACCAAAAATCTTGAATTTTTTACCCCAAATGAGAAGAAAACAAAACGGGAAATGGAAAATTTGCTACCGTAACTTTGTTTACAATGTTCAAGGATTCTAAAACTCTTTAGTTTTGTTCTAGCATAAAAACTTAATGATTTCTGTTCTTTTAAAATATCAATAGAGTTGAACTAAAAAGCCAATATGTCCAATTGTTTCAAAAAACTCAGGCCTGAATTGAAAAGATGAAGAGAGGAAATTGTGTTTGTTTTTAAAAATTACGTATAATAGTAAAATTTCAAAAGAATCAGACTACAAATATATAAGTTCATAATTTTTATGAGAAAAATATTTTTTTGTTGTAAATTACAATTTACAGTGTGAATATGAAGGTATACATGGAGATTATCAAAATAAAAATGAAAACAGCATTCAATTACATAAATTGTCCATTATGTTACAGTTGAGATAAAACTTTATTTATGCCTTATAACTAACAATACTTATTTTCAACATTCAAAAGAATAGAAGTCAGTGAGTTTTTGTGCTAGGAAAAAAAAAGATAGTTTTAGAATCCTTGGAACATTTCCAGCACAAAAATGGTAGCAAACTTCCGAATTGTACAAAATTTTCTTTTACCAAGCTCAAACCCTAAAATTAGTGTATATGCGAGTTAGTGATCAAATATCGCAGATAAAAAACGAAAAATTTCAAATGTAAAAATTTTCTACCATATTTTTGTTAGAAAAGTTTCAAGGTTTCTTAAACTGTCTTTGTTTTTGTTCTAGCATTAAAAATCAATGACTTCTATTCTTTTGAAATATCCATAGAAATGTAACAAAAACTAATTTTTCGTACTATTCAAAAAACTAAGGCCTAAATCGAAAGAGTTACAGGAGTAAAAAAAAATTAAAGAGTTTACTTTCAACAAATAAAAATACTGGTCAAATTTCAAACGAATCGGATGAGAAAAATTGAAATTTTAAGGTGACCCCCTCAATGTGAAATGACTCCTTTAATGTTTGTTGAAGGGTCGATTCCGAAATTTTTGCTGGTACTTGATAGCTATACTGATACTTCAATATTTTATTATTTAGAAAAGAATTCGCTCATCAAATGTAAGAATTATAAATTTCAGCCATTTTTTAATGGTTCATTTAAAATGTAAAACTGAAGAAGTATAAATTGACCAAAATTAGTGCTTCTTCCACGGGAGATTACATTACTTTTGTTTGTTGTCTGATGTCCAAACTGATGCGTGACACCGGAGTGGCCGTGACTGCCCTAGTAGCCCAATATAATAAATTATAGCTGGCTAAACAGTAATATCCTTCTCCCCTGACAATGTTATTTACTTTCTGCAGAATTTGTATATTTCTACTGATTTCATTTATTCTGTAATTACGTTTTAGTTCATGTACCATTCACAACAGTTGTAATCTTTGATATGCCTTGAAGATTTCTATGACTAGTTTGCAAATATTCGATTTTATCAATGATCAGTCGCTTCTTTTGTCTATATCGATATGTGATTCATATTAAAGTATGATGCTGCTACGTTGCTACGATCCACGTAATGTGCGTAACTCGTAAGGGTCAGTTCACGGTCTTGTTAGGGTATTGCAATGAATAAGCAGTAATGTAGAGGGCTTCAAATTTTCGTACATGATTTTGTACAAAAAACACATAAAATTCTGTATTTTCTACAATTTCATGTTACGTATTTCTGTGTAACACTAACTCTGTTTCGAAATAGTTGTCCCCTCAGGGGGATATAGCTATTGTACCTATGAGAATTAGCACTCCCAGGCGGAATATGCGAGGTCCCGAGCTAAAGGTTGAAATGGAATTTTTTTTTGTTTTATTTCAAACCATTTTTTCTCTGTTTACTGCTGTCATGTTTTTCAGCACCTACTATTTTCTTAAACTTTTATTTTGGCACATAAACTTCTTTCTCAACTTATTGTTTCTATGCCCCTTCTGCATAGATTCCTCGTTCTTCAATCTCCATACTATATGGTGCCTTCCTCTCTTTGGAACGCCTTTGTTGCTGTCAAGGAGGCGTAAATTAATATCTAATCTAATCTTCGAAATAGTTGCACCGAAACCATTCTCGTGTTTTGAAGTGTTTCAATAGATCGAAATAAGCGCTACAAAGTTAGAAATTTTAGTCCCCAGAGGAATGAGTAATAGAATTATAAAAATAACTTAGCGCTCCCAGGGGGACTATGTGAGGGCCCGAGCTAAAGGTTAGGTGGGCTTTCTTTTTGTTAAAATAACATGGGTTTTTATTTTGTTACGAACCAACTTTTTTTCGGTTCACTGCTGTCCTGTTTTTCAGCACCTACTACTTTCTTCTTCAACTTTGATCTTGTTTCATGAACTTCTTTCTCAACTTACTGCTTCTATGCCCTTTCTGCGCAGATTCCAAGTTTCCTTCACTCCATGCTAAATGGTGCCTTCTTCCTTCCTCTCTTTGGATCTCATTTGTTGAGGATAGGGAGGCTTAAACTAACTAATAATCTAATCTAATTATAAAAATAACTCCTATTAGTGGACTACCTGGAAATTGTTGTTGTACCACTATTTCTTGGCAGTATGATTGCATGCTATTCATAAAATGAAACATATGACCGAAACGAAACCTATTCAAGTTTCGCTTACTATCGTTGTACGTCGTAATTCTTCTAGTTCAAGCTAGTAAGAGTTGAATGGTTTCAGAAGAGTTTTTCTCGGCAATCGACGGGAAATTTAAAATGTTCAATGGGTGTGCTCCTGTGACAAAGTTTTGACTATTGAAATAGGCAAAGAAACGGTAATTTCTACCGTGTGTAAATGCAGATTCCCGCAAAAAGTGATTTTTGTCGATGCCGATTATTCGGCACGTCACTGCACCTGTTGAACTCGCGTTTTACAACCTTTATGTTTTATCAAAAAAGAATTGAAAGTTTTACGATTTTGTAGGAAGAATTTTTCAGTTTGTATTTACCTTTGAAATTTAATATACTTAGTGCAGTATCATGGCAAATATTTAAGTCTTTATTGACCAATAAAAATAAAATAGTAACGCTGATCACTTCCAAGCGTTTCCTGTTACAATTGAGTGTTTTTACTAAATGAAGTAGTGGAGGTCTAAAACAAAGTATGAAATGGACGTTTCGACTTGGAGTGTTACTGTTGGCATCTGGAAGAACACAAGAAACGTACAGGACAAGCTGATGACGAAAAACTATTGTAAGTGCGATTATTTTACTTGCAACGGGAAGAGAGATTTACTTTAATTTCAAACTGGTTTGTTTGCTATGATGAAGAAAATTTCTAAAATACGGAAAACTGTGGGACTAGAAGTAGTTACCATCATCTGGAAATCATCTAAGCGAGGAGGTACGTCTTGGTTCTCTGCATGAGAGCGCGCAGTACAATGAAAAGAGGCGTCATGGGAAACTGGTACGGAAGCTCCTTCTAGATGCTGTACCACACGAATGCGGAGAGCTCTCTTTGACGACCCAATGTATTCGGCGCACACCGTGTACAACATTTAAACACAATGGTAGGGAGCGTGGCCTTGGGGAGCCTACCTTCATAATAAAAGAGCAAACGAATTCTTTACTTGTTGACTAAAATGGTCCACGTAGAAACATGCATAAAATGCCTCGATGGTAGCGGAAGCTAGTCCTTCAAGTTTTTCAGATTTTATTTTCAAGTTTTTATTCATTAGTATGTTCTATGAAAAGAAAATTCTGTGTTTTACAAAATGTCATGTCTAACTGAGTGCATTTCTCGCGCTGTTTAGAAATAGCTAACTGATTCAGATGTACTTGATGCAGATGTCTGTTGTGGGTTTAAATTTGTAGTTAAGTAGGTAGTAAAAATAATTCTTTACTTCAGAAAACAGAGTGTAGAATTAGGCCCCCAGGGGGATACTTTTAGGTTACCTGAAAATTTGGCTCATGAGAAAAAGCTCAAACGACTTGTGTCCACTGCAGTGTTCAGTTCTGGGATACCATTAGTGGTCCTCAGCTTCAGCCCGGTGGTCGTGCTTGTCGCACGTCTCTACATGCTCTCGGTTGGAATTCTTGCTTATCTGTTGATACAAGGTTAGACCCCCCCCCCCCTCCCCCCCGAGGCGTGCGGTGAAGGGGGTAACCGGTTGTTCTTCAGCGCATTTTGGAGACTGAGTGCAGTTTGGGATATATGGGACATGTGAGTCGCACTCGTTTGTGTTTATATACAGTAGTATCTTCTCGTCAGAGTACCTTGAGAAAGTAGCGTTCCTCAGTGGCTGCTCGTGTTACCCTCCACAGAAACAGCAACACTTGTTGCAGAAGTCGTTGAATTTGTATTTGTAGTTAGTAGATCTTAGATTTCATTCTATGTTGAAGCCCGCGTACCGAACATCCGACCTCCTACACGAGTATCTTCATTGTTTAGTCTTTTTTCTTACTCATCTTTTCGTCTAATTTAGATGCTTACGCCTTCTTTATCTTTGGACAGCGCAGCGAGGTGCGGATCCACAGTCATTTACTTGACACTCATCAGTACAACTGACAGCACTTGGGGGGGACTCGGTGCTAAGCTAAAAAATGCTGATCCGTTAGTAAATGTTTGTCTTTACTTTTAGGTAATCAACTTAACTAATAGTAATATGTTGAATTTTTATAATTACTTTTCACATTTTCACAAATTCACTTCGAACTTGAAGTCTGTGAAACATTAATTTTCAGTAATCCTGGATTAAATAAGTAGGTACACAGGTGCTATGGTAATTTTAAGTCATGTGAAATATTTTCACACGAACTTAACTACGATAGCATTTCATTGTCACGAAATTTTGCCTCAAAAACGTTGCTCCACATCCCGAGGAAAGGAAAGACATCAATGATCGTGATGAATGTTTACTCAAGATGAAGAAGATTATTTAGCATCAAAAGAAATTTAAACAGTATGTAAACTGAATTCTGAAGTCCTCTACATGTATTGAAGATAAAGTGATAAACTTTTTGCGCAAAAATTATCTCTCAGGGGAATACAACCATTGTATTTATGGGAATTTGCACTCCCAGGGGGAAAATAAGAGGTTCCGAGCTGAGTTGGGCAGGCCTTCTTATGTTGAAGTAAAACGTTATTTTGTTATGCTAAGGATCGTCTTTTTTCGGTTGACTGTTGTTCTGTTTTTTCAGCACCTACTACTTTTTTCTTTCACTTTGATTTTTGTTTCATAAACTTTTTTCTCAACTCACTGTTTTTATAGACGTTGTGCATAGATTCTGCGTTCTCTTAACTCTATAACTTCTTCCTTCCTCCCTTGAGAACGTTTTGGTTGCGGTTACGAAGGCTCAAACTAACTTCTAATCTAATCTTGCGTGAACATTAGACTTTTGGTTCGTAATCCGACGAATTGTACAAATCCTCATTTGTGCCTGGAAGTGCTCTTGTGTTTTGGATGGCTTTTGAAAAATTCGTAAACCATATATTTTCCCTTACCTTAAGTTATCCTTTTAGGATGATTTTTGAAGCTTACTCTACTACTACTATGTTCAATCTTAATTATTTTTAGTGCCGTGACTTGAGGGATAGGATAGGTATTAGGTTTAGGTTAGTTAAGTTTGCTTCCTGTGTGCTATGGGGACTGGTGCTCCAGGGGCGATACCGTCAGGCTACTTCAGTTATAGATGCTCTGCAGGACTTCTATGATTGGTGCCCACTGTGCTTCTTCCAATTTTATTGCTTTCTCCTCTATCTCTTTGTCTTTTGTTCCTCTTCCTTCCTGACTGTTTCTATGCGATGGGCATCCTGTATATGTTCACACCTTTTGCATAGATTCCTAATTCTCTAGTCTGAACTAAAAACTTCTTCTCGTTCTTAAAAATCTTATCTATTGTGGGGAGGGAGTCTCCTATTATAATAATAATAATAATAATTTTTGGTTTAGTATCTACTGCGTTTAATTTGCATTCGGTTGTACGTTTCAATATTTCAGAAGTGATGTAGTTCCTTTAGACAATGCTGATAATCTCAATATAGCTTTCGACATGGAAAGTTAATTCACTCGTACCTGTATCCCGATGTGCGAGTCAATTCAGATTTGTCAAGATTACCTTTTCGCTTAAATTGACGCTGTCAATGATTCAAGTTGATTTCATTTTTTATCTTTGATATCATTTTTATCAACTATTAGATGGACTATGAATGAATCTTTCCTTTGGACCGACCTATGCAAGTATATTTTTCTTTCACGGACGAAAGTAGTTATTATTGTGCCGTATGAAATATAAAGACGGATTTTATGAATGGCATATCAATGACGATGTCATATTATTTTGCGAGTGTTTACTGAAGTCGTGATTCATTCATTTAAATTCCCTCAGGTGGATACAACTATTGTATCTATAGGAATTAGCACTTCCAGGGGGAAAATGAGTGAGGACCCGAGCTGAGAGTTAGGTAGGCGTTCTTTTTGTTGAATTAAAATAGTTTTTTTTTGTTGACCATTTTTTTTCGGTTCACTGCTGTTTTTGTTTTTCATCACCTTCTAGTTTCTTTTTCAACTTTTACCTTGTTTCATGAATTTTTTTCTTAGCTCATTGTTTTTATGCACCTTCTGCATAGATTCCGCATTCCCGAACTCCATACTAAATGGTGCCTTCATCCCTCCTATCTTCGAACATCTTTGTTGTGGTAAAAGTAGGCTTAAACTTTCTTACTATAAATCATTCATTTAAATCAGGGCTAGGGATTCGAAGTCGAGGAGTCGGAGTCGGGCCGACTTATGGACTTGAGGAGTCGGAGTCGGGCCGACTTATGGACTTGAGGAGTCGGAGTCGGGCCGACTTATGGACTTGAGGAGTCGGAGTCGGGCCGACTTATGGACTTGAGGAGTCGGAGTCGGGCCGACTTATGGACTTGAGTCAGAGTCGGGAGATTTCCACAGGCTCTGGCTTGGTAATAATTACTTGATATTTTCATGCCACATGCTTATTTGATGACATACTTACCTATCAACGAAAATGGCATATTAGCCCTTCCAAGTTAATCATCCGTCTATTTGTAAAATTATAGATAACTTTATGACTATAGCTATGCCTTTTTGTTTTTTTCAATAACATTATTGAAAAAATACAGAAGGTAGCTCAATACTGATTGTTAAGGAATAAGTGACAGTTATTTTCATACATTCTGTTGTGTCATAGATAATTATAATTTTGAAGTTTATATAGAAAAAGAAAAAAAATACCTCCTACTGGTGAAAAAGTTTGTTAACTACTAAAACACCTGCTACACATCTTTGACATGTAGACCATTATGTAGAAGTAGAACCATATGAAAATTTCATCAAGAATGCACAATTATCAATACTATATAATAAAACGCCAGGTGTTTCCTTAGCACTTTGACTGCGTGCGTTCCCCTCCGGTGGCCACGGAGGGGATTTTCATAATGCTGCTGACTGACCAGTAGTCACCAACTCAATTTCTACAAATACCTAATTAAAGCTAAATGAAGGCACAATCCAGTTCATGTTTGCTATTTTCAACATTGATTATTACAATTGATTTTAAATTTGAGTTGAATGTTAAACTTCAGTTCTACCCGCCGCAGTCTAAGTGTTGAACTTTTATGAATAAATTAATTTTTTTTATGAAATTTCACTGATGTTATTACAGTGGGAACCTGCTTGCTTGGTTGTACCATAGGTACCATTCAAATGTTATGATAATTGTGCGTTCTCTATGAAATTTTCATATGGTTCTACCTCTGCATAATGGTCTATATGTGAAAGATGTGTAACAGGTGTTTTAGTAGTTAATAAACTTTTTTGTCAATAGGAGTTATCTATTTCTTTTTCTATTTAAACTATACATTTTTAATCATCTATGACACAACAGTATGTATGAAAATGGATTACTGTTACTTATTCTAAACAATCAGCATTCAGATAACTATTGCATTTTTTTTAAATAAAGTTGTTTAAAAAGCCAAAAAGATTTAGCTATAGCCATAAACTTTTTGATAATTTAAAAAATAGCCTGATTTCATCACTTAAGAGTGCCATTTTCGTTGATAGGTAAGGTATAATTGGTATATGGGGAGAAAATATCCATTTACCATCACCAAGTCGGATTCGGTCCTTCAAATATTCAGGAGTCGGAGTCGGATGTTCAGAGTCCCGACTCCCCAGCCCTGATTTAAATAATATCAAATGCTCAAATATTAAGTTCATTATGATTATTAAAAAGGAAAACGCATCTCGTTGGAGATTATGCGATTAGGCGTTCAGGCGGTTAAGTTTAGGGGTCCACTTTTCATATCTTTCTAGTGTTGGATGTGAGTTTTTATAGTCTTTGTCGCTTCTGCTTCGGAATGAATAGCATTAGATGTTGTACTCTCATAATTCCAATAATTCATGCTGTACTTTCAATGGTTTTCATAAAAAATATTTTTTTTTGCTGTGCTCGTTACCAATTTTCGCTTGTAGATGCCTCAATGAAAAATATTTGAACCTCTAGTTTTTAAATCAATTATAACTCTAAAAAAAGTATGCCCCGTCTTATCGTGTTTGGCTACCAATTTGAAAAAACTGAAGGACGTAATTTCACTTTTTTCCTCACATTCTGCGTAAGTCGATTTTCGAATAAAATTAGTGAACAAGGACAAAATTTGTTAGCGCTCATATTTTAAAGTCCAAGTCCAAAGCTCTCGGCATTCTTTTGGCTCAGCATCTTGATGGAGCTACCGTGTAAATTTCCTCTTGAATCTCAGAGCCGTGCACTGTCATGTAGAGAAACGAGACTTTCCTTTCGTTTGGTTGACATCCAGTTAATGGCAACCACTTCTAGTCACGCAAATCTCTGTATTTTAGGATGCTTGATCATCATCGGAGACAGTGAAATGAAACTCAATTCTGTTTTGCGTTTCAAATGTTGAAATCTGAATTATGATAATTTAGTTTTGCTATATTAGATTGTCATGAATGTTTGTGTTTTTGTGTGTTCCCTTCTTCAGGCATCACGTTACTGATGTTCTGACGTGCACTCAGGTGATCTTGACTTAATATTTCAGGTTGCGGCTTCAGAAAACGTGGTCATTTATTAAATTTCTAGTTGAACACCGATGCTGACTTATGGAATGAGATAAACCTCCTGAGTGTTTTATGATTTTGTACAGGGCGAAAGGATGTCTGATGCCATTTACGGCCTTCGCGACTGCGTAGACCGTCTTCAGGCAGCCGAGTTTGTGAGTACCAGGGGGATTTCACAACCTAATGAAAAGCAGTTAAAATTTTGAGTTCTCGTGTTTGTGCACGGTCATCTTGTATTTTGCCCTTGGATTACAGGTGAATAACTTTGAGTGGTGTATTGGTCTTATTTTTGCTATTAAATGAATATGGTATTATGAAGTGGGTGTCGACATGAACGCTCAGATCCACTTGTATTCTCAGAACATAGTCGACTAACGGTCATGTCACTCATGGTCATGTAGCGTTCACGGAGTTTCCCGGGGCCTGGAATTTTCAATTGATTTGCTTCACTTAGCGTGCACATTTTTTTCTTTGGCATCGAATGTCAAATTTTGTACCATGTTTTTCGACCAGCGCACACCAATTTTGCGTTTCAAAAGTATGATTCAGGTCTCCTTGCATAGCAAGCAAAGTTTTCTGTTGCATCATTTGGTTTCATAGAAAATTTATATTTAAGAGATACTCTTTGCTTCTGTTCGGACTTTCGGAGAAAATTTAGGTTTCTTTCTCATGAGAGAATAGAATGAAACAAATTGAAGCTTAGGAATTTTTCCGAGTTCATGCATTTTTTAAAGTTGAATTATTGTCAACATGACACCTGGTTCCAAGTTCTTTCACAATTTTTTTTTAGTTGAGTGGACCTCGTTCACATATCAAGTGTGCTGTTAATACATGTTATATTAATATAAAATAATTAGTATGTAATTACTTACTATAATTTGTAATAATTGGGTTTTCCATTTTTTCACGCCATTGAAAATGAAGGTTGGAAAGAAGAGCTCAATAAATTTATTGTGTCATTTCTTTAAATAATATGCTATATATAGGGCCGTATTTTCTCAGCAAACCGGATGCTTGCGACTGTCATAGTCCCCTGCAAGTCTACCAATTACTTTCAATTTTTACGGTATATGATGTGGTTTGATTTAGCTCAAGTTTGCCCGGGTTAACCTCATGGTGTAATTTGCGTGTCAAAACTGCACCGGTCTCTAATGTTTGTAAACTTTTTGCAGACGATTGAGGAAAAATTTGGTTTTTATACAAATGTAAAGCTCATCAATACACATGGTAGTGTTCCGCAGCATGGAGGCTCAGTGCCCGAAGTTGCGCGTGAGGTGCGGAGCTGGCGTGCTCGCTGCAAGGTGTTGCTGACGTCACTTCCTGTCTAGTTCGAGTTCTGCTTATTCTCTCACCTGGTGTCATAAATGATTCATACTCAAAAACATGAATCCTCGTAACTTTATTAATGTATAAATCATAAGTTACTTCGAAGAACACTTTTTCTGTGAGATGTACGCCGTTTATTTTTGAGCGTCGGAGCTCGGGCAGTGTCTCGCCGATTGTCGAAATATTTTCATTCGCGTAGAAATTCGAAAGGACAACTAGAGTTGAATTATTTCTTCACTATGTAATAGCTTTCTTTGAAACGGAGATCAGTCAATTCAAAACTAATTGGTCAAAAATTCTACCATGATCGATGTAAATTTTACCGCTATATTAATTGACTCACGTTGACCTACGTTGTTGAGTACACTTCGCTTCTACTACTCTTGTAGACTTATTAACCGAATGAATTGATTGAACGATTGACGAGTCTCTAGTTCCTCCTAGACAAGATCCTTGGTGGACCTCGGTGGGAATTAGCACTCCCAGGGAAATTATGTGTGGGCTCGAGCTAAGGGCTCGAGTAGGCCTCCTTTTTGTTCAAATTGAATAGGTTATTGTTTTGTTACGGACCATCTTTTTCGGTTCACTGCTGTCCTATTTTTCAGCACCTACTACTATCTTCTTCAATTTTTTCTTCTTTCATGAACTTCTTTGTTAGCTTATTGTTTTTATGCACTTTGTGGATAGATTCCGCGTTCCCTCAACTCCAAACTTAATGGGGCCTTCATCCTTCCTCTCTTGGAACATCTTTGTCGTGGTAAAGGGAGGCTAAAATTTTCTTATATGGTAATAATAACCTTGGTGGACCTCGGTTTACTTTCGAATCACGGCACGTCAGCTATTGCACCTATCTTTCCAAAAAGTACTAAAAAGATCATGGTTACGTACTTACGATGTGAGATAAGTTTTAACATTTTGAAGTCTAGTAATGAGCTCATGCTAGGTAATGTATATCTGCGATATGGTCCTGTTATGACGTGGGGATTGGTGATTGAACTGTCTTGAAATGTTTGCAAACGAATTCACTATTTGGATAAAAAACCGACGTGACGGTTCTGAGCACAAAAGTTGTACAAATATAGAGTTACCTCATTTAGAATATAAGAACTTCACCAAAAGAAGGGTTTGTATGATGACTTATGGGTTTCTTGCGAACTGGACCTCTTCCAAGAAGAACTGGCTGCCCCTGTTATGCTGGGCGGTCAGCCATGCTTTGCGTCCCACTCTTTGAGCTGCTTGAGGAAGGGCTCGTAGATGTGCTGCAGGCTGAGGCCGTCGCTAAGCGTCGTGGTGGCCGTAGCGGTGTCCTCGAGCCGCGCCGGCTGCTGCGTAGTGCGTCTCCTGAGCCGCTCGCCTCTTGCTACCTTAGGTCGAGACTTTATCCTCATCTTCGCGTCGCTTTCTGTACTGTGGGCGTCGTTGGCGTCTGGTGATGCATCGGTGGTTTTCTTTTTTCTTCCGCGTCTTCTGTTCCGTGCCTTACGCCGTTTGATCGAGTCACCGAGTCTCCTACGTTTAGGACCTTCCGTATCACTCTGACCTATGCTTTCCCTTCGAGAATTTTCTTCCTCTAATGGTGGTCGGAGTTTAGTATTTTGTAATATTATTTGATGTTGTCGCAAGTGGTATATTTTTTTTTCTGCTGCCGACCTCGGACTCGTGCTGTTTATCTGTAGACCATCTCTAGAGAGGGTGTCAAAGATGGCAAACTCATTGGATTCTTGAGCAAGAGTATCATCCTCGTTCAATTGATATTTGTCCTCGCCCTCGTATTCTGTTCGTAGCTCACCATTCTTTGTCGACTCGTTTTCCGTTCTGTCGTTTGTGGAATCCAGTTCAGTGTCCTGAACGCCATTCCGTCGCAACGTGGGGTAATCAGCTGGTAATGGAACACTGAGCTTAGAATTAGAAAAACTTCTTTGGTTTTCAAGTTGAGTTTGTCGAGCGAGCCCGAACCAGAGCGGCCTTCTGCGTAACCGAGATCTTCTAGGCAGGTAGGGCAGGCGCGGCTGCTCCTCTCGCCTGCTGTGGCTGTAGGTGCCAGATATTGGCTGGTGGTAGGGTGGTATGTATGCTCTCGTGTGGTGGCTTTCTTTATGGTCTTTGCTCTTCATGTTCTGAGGTTCATGCGATGGATAACGGTCTCTTGGAGTCATGGGCACATATTTGCTGTATGGCTTCATGGGTATCGGCACAAATGCTACCTGTGGTACAGCGTGGTCATCTGGGCTAACTTCATGGTTATGCAGATTGGTTTTTCCCAGCCTCAAAGAGTGAGGAGTTACCGGCGGTGCCAGTGATGCGTACGGTGAGAAGTACACTCCTGATGGCTTTATTGTTGTTCGGTGAATTTTTTTAGCTGCGTCATCTTTTTGTTCATATCCTTGCTGTGAAGTTGAGTGCTCGTTACAGGGAGGACGGAAATACGTTTTTGTATAACCGTGTAATTGTTTCATTGGTGTCCACTGGTCGCTCACTTTAGGTTTGTTGTGATGCGATGGTTTTGAGTTATTCTCCAAAATTTGAGGATGGTAGACTAGTGGTAGATTGGGTGGAATGGGTGGAATCCCGACAACAAATTCATGTGTTTTAGCTTTTTCTTCTTGCCTCTGTCGTGCGGACTGTTGAGAAGGCACGTAGGGTCGCAATTTTGGTTCGTTCATTTGTTTGTGAGCTTTGAAAGCTTGCTCTTGAAAATTGGGACTGGATTCTATGATTTTTCTGCCCCCACTAGCGTCCTGTGTGTCGTAACTCTCGTGACTCTGGGTGATGGCGCTGGGGCTTGGGGGTGCCGTGGTGTGCCGTGATCGGTCTGGGAAGAAAGAAGGAGGTGGGGTTATTGGCCAAGCTTTGAGGTATTCTCTTGTGGTCGCCTTCATTGGGTATGGTGTGGTGCTGTAAAACTCTGCCTTCTCTTTGAAATTTGGACTCACTGCTTGGAGGACGGGGCTCTCAGTAGTGCTTGTGTAAGTCGCTCCTCGTATTTCATGCTCCGAGAAGCGGACATGTGGTACGATGTCCTCGTGGAAAATTAGTTCATTGATGTGAAGGTTGTGATGGGGGGGATTGTATTCGCTCAGAGTTTCATCTCGGTGAAATGAGTCTAATTGTTCTTGGATACTCAAAGTTTCTCGATGATAAGGAAAACTATTCCATGCTTCCTTGGGTTGCTTTTGATCAATCGAATCAACATGGTAATGGATCGGTTTGGGTCTGTAAGGCGGCTCAACTCGATCCTTGTATGTAGGAGAGTGAATGTCATAAATATTAGTCAAAGGCTCAGTATTAATGGTGTATGTATGTCCATCCGCTACGTAGTTATTGGGCGAGTAGCGGTGCCGAAGATCATAGTGCTCGAGCGATGCGCCCCGGCTTCTTGTTTGTTCAAAGTAAATGTCATGCGTGGGACGGTAATCGTCTGTTAGAGGGCTGTAGGGTAAGTAGTAAGGAGGCAAGTGCTTAGCCAAGTTCGGTTGCGGCACGAAGTCTTCGTGCAATTTTGAGTATCTGAAGTGTTCCGATGTCAGAGAATCCTTTGCGGTCAAGAGATTATTTCCTTTATTTGACGGAACCTGTGTGGCGGTGTCTTCGGGAGTGAGAAATGATAGCGAATATAAAGGTGATGCTGGTGCAGGCTTGGTTGATAGCAAATTTCTCGTATCCACATGCCAGGGGTTTTCCTTCGGTTCTATTTTTTGACCAAAGTCGTGTTTTAGAGAGCTGTGCCAGCGTTCGTGATTGCTGTCTTGTGTTTTGCCTTGAACATCATATCGAGGCAGTTCTTCGTTGTTTGTTGGTTTCATGGTAGACTTGAAGCTTGGTCTGTATGAAAAATCATCTGTAGTGTCTGTAAATGTTCTTCTTGTGGGTGATTCGAAGATAAAATTACCTCGCTGAGAATTATGTGAATGATGTTGACCTGTTTGATTGTAAGAATGAGCGTACAGGCTTGGCCTAGCTGTTGGTCTGTGCTCAAGGTTTACACTGTCGATGTCAGGTTCATAATAAGTCTCCAGTGATTCTATTCTAACAGGTGCGGGTTGCGAGTGTGGTTGTGGTGCCGTAGGGTGTTTCAGACGTTTTCTATTATTTGAATCATGCTCGACACTTAAATATTGTTTTTTTCTTTCTTCTAATCGTTGTGTGTATGGCTGAGCAAAATTTTGATTGTACTGTGGGAGGAACTCGGGTGGAATATACCCTTGGTGATACAAATCATTGAAAGCTAACTGCTTTCCCGGCGAATCATTTCTAGAGACTGCATTACCGACCATTTGGTATGGGTTATTAGCTATCAAGTGTGCGTAGCTTGGTACGAAATGATAGTGTTGAGGTAAGACCAGGGAGGAAGGTGACACTGCGCTGGGCAGTACGCCGGCACCGTAGTGAGGCACGGGGTGGTTGTAGAGCAGGTACGAGGTTGGGTACTGGTGAGGCCGTGCCAGCGCCCCGGCAGCGCTGGGCAGGAGAGTGCGGGCGTGGGGCGTTGTGGTGACGTGAGAGGATCTCCCTTGCGGGGAAACGAGCCCCAGCTCGCCAGGGTTGTTGACGGCGATGTTGGTGGCTGCAGGCAGCGGGCCCAGTCGTTGTGCTGCCGCCGCTGCCGCCAAAAAAAGTGTCAGCCTCAAGTTCTTCATCGCGTCTCTGCCGGGTGTGGGTTTAGCTGCAATAGAAAAAATGGCATTACTTCGATTCTTTGTTGATTTAGTGACGCGTTAAAATTAGTTTAAGTTAAGACTTCGTACCTTCATTTTCAAGTTTTCATTGCAGAGAACTGTCTTAAGAGGACGTCTATTCTAGAGAGTCAATTTCTAACCCCCGTAGGACGGATTTGATCGATTGAATATGCTAATAAATTTCTGTGTTGTCTCTGCTAAACATATTCTAAATTTAAAAAACTCTGTTGTGCCCTGAAGGGACGATTTAATATTGTCAATTCATAATTTTTTTTCTATTTGCAGCAATTATTTTGTTGAATTTGTCACTCCCGGCTCGCTGAATAATAACTTGCGTATGCTTGTGCATCTTTCTTTTAGATGAGGAGGTAGTATATTGGCCCTAAACCAAAGAATTTTGAGTTCGTGCGCTCCGAAGTTTAATTGCGATTAAAGTGCTAGAAGTATCGGTTCTTACTGCTTGGCTGTGATCGGCGATTTATGGAACCTCCGTAAAAAAAGCTCTGTCACGCAAATAATTTTTTTTGCCGGTTAAGTTTGGTTTTTGTCAATTTTGTACTCTAGAGGCAGTATTTCACTTCCTATGTAAATTTGTACCTAAACGGTGTGGACGTCGGTCAAGTGAAGCGTGTGATGCATCTTCTCAGTACAGCGGCTAAAGTGCATCTAGTAAGGTAGCATGAAATTATTTGCATCGAGAACGTTTGAAAGTTCACACTATTGTGTTGCCTAATTGAATTGCATGGAATATTTTAGGTTTAAACATGAAGAATTTAATGTATTACATGACAAATTTGGAAAATGACAAAATAGTACAGTAGACAGCAATGCTGAAAGTGGTAAAGCCCTAAGTCCAGACAGAATCTCATCTAACGGAGTAGCAATTGATGGAAATCGAGAGGATGAAAGAAGGTGATAAATATGAAACACCTTGCAGCTTTCAACCCCAAGCTTCTAATGGAACTAGGTAAATATTTATTTGAGGCTGTCTAGGCAGAAATTGTCTGCTTAAGTTTCAAAAAGTGGGTTATTATAAAAAACTGATGTGAAGATTCAATCTCATATTTACCGTGCGCTTACGTCATATAAAGAATGATGGTTCTATTGCCAAGTTAAGGCTTTAATTCAATCGTTTGATATGGTTTTGGATGGATTCTTCGAACGCTTACCTTTTCTACTAAAATTGCTTTATTTTTGTGCTAGAATAACTTTCGCATAAATTCAATCAGTTTAAGTATATGAAAAACGAAAGAATTATGTGGTGTTCTGGTATTCACGTTACAGTTTGTGTGGTGAGAACGAAGAGATCAACCGAGCAGACATCAAACTGCGTATTGGTTACTCCGGGAAAACTCTTATGTCTATTGAAGGTTGCATTGCATTTGGTTACGTGATCAATGAAAGTTGTATTCTGCGATAAGTCCGATTTTTGTTTTTCCCATCGCTGGGTTAATTCACGTAGAAGTGGCTAAAAGATTACGTCATAAATGCATTGTTTTCCCCCAGTCCACAGCCCCCTTGATTGAATGAAATCCTCCCTACTTTGGAGCGCTAAAAGTGAGTGGCAATTGGAGCTGCAATCTCGTGGATTTGTTCCAACCCCCTTATCTTCGTACGTCTTTGAATCAATGGCAATGTGGGTCTCAAAATTTTAGGAACTCAAATCTCTTAAAATGCGATTGTCTTACATAGTAACTGAGCTCATATGCTCGTGGAGCTCATGTAATACTTCAACTCAAAACCACTGAAATATAAAACATTTGGACCACCCTTCTCAGTCGAATCTCAGTATCTATCATTAACATTAGTAGTGTATTGAAAGCTTACGGGAGTCGATGTTGGTATTTCCTTCCGGTTATTTTCCCCTCAGGGGAATACAACTATTATATCTATGGGAATTAGCACTCCCAGGGGGACTACGTGAGGGCCCGAGCTAAACGTCAGGTAGGCTTCCTTTTTGTTGAAATGAAATAAGTTTTGTTTTGTTACGGACCATCTTTTTTCGGTTCACTGCTGTCCTGTTTTTCAGCACCTGCTACTTTCTTCTTCAACTTTTTCTTGTTTCATGAACTTCTTTCTTGCTTACTGTTTCTGTGCACCTTGTGCATAGATTCCACGTTCCCTCAACTCCATACTAAATGGTGCCTTCCTCCTTCCTCTCTTGGAACATCTTTGTCGTGGTTAAGGGAGGCTAAAACTTTCTTATATAATAATAATTCCGGTTATTTTCTTTGAAGGAGTGGGAATTAGCACTCCTATGTAGGGGGAAAATGTGTGAGGGCCCTGGCTGTGAGTCAGGTATGCCTTCTTTTTGTTGAAATAAAATGTTCTTTGTTATCTTGAGGACCACCTTTTCTCTGTTCATTGCTGCCATGGATCACTATCAAATTTGGTATCGGCAAAATACTGTTACTGCGTCACTGAATGCTGAAGAGAGGGGTTTGCACTGAATAGGGGTGTCGTGTTTTGAGAGCAGGGCTCTCTGCCGAGGGTATGCGCGCACCGTTACCCTTAGCGGGATACGACCGTTGGATATGTGGGTATTGGCCCTCCCCTGAGAGAGATGTGAAGTCCCATGGTGAAGCTGACGTTGCTTTTGTGTTGGAAAAGTGTTTTTTGTTGCGGATAATTTTTTTCCGGTTCACTGTTGTCCTATAGCAGCACCTATTGCTCTCTTCAACTTCTATCTCGCTACATAAACTTCCTTCAATCTCGTCTTTATATTTATGTGCAGGGCGTGAGGACATTTCGTTTATTTTTCTGCACAGTAAATTTTTGTTTTCTTCTTAACCTACAGACCACTTGTAATACATGGACCATGTCCGTAAACGCAACTCTTTCTTTTTCACGCCAACTAATCCCGCCGATATAATTCCGTGTATAAACAACTTGAAAAATAAATCAATGGGATAAGAAAATATTCTCGGCTAAAGTAAAGTTCTTAAGGCTAAAGCTGATATAATAGCACCGTACAAATCAAATATTATCAACCAGTCACTTTTCCAGGGTATCTTCCCCAACTCTCTCAATATTGCCAGAGTGACCCCTATTTTTAAAAATGGAGGTAGAAATTGCATTAACACACATAGACCTATATTGTGCTACCAATTGTTAGCAAAATATTCGAGAAAATTGTGTATAAAAAAGTGTATGATTTTGAACAAAAATCTTTTCTCAACAACAAACAATACGGTTTTCATTCTAAAAAATCGATGACACAGGCTGTATTAAATCATTTACAATACCTATATTCTAAAATAGATGAAGGAAAGCTTGTTTTTTTTCAGTATTTCTTGACTTTCGAAAAGCATTCGATTGAGTGGATAATATTTTACCATCGAAACTACACTGTTATGGCGTCAGAGGAGTTGCACATGATTGGTTCAAATCGTACATAACAAATCGAAAGCAATATGTTGGCATTGGCGATGCACAATTGGAACTGCTGACAATCAACCATGGATTACCGCAAGGGTCGGTCCTTGGGCCTCTTCTCTTTTGATCTTTATCAACGATATTGTTATCTCTACTTCATTCTTCAAATTCATACTTTTTGACGACGACAGCACGCTCTCTGCGGTTCTTCCAAATGAAAATCCAATTTTGATTGCAGAGAGTATAAATAATGAGCTGCACAATGTTTCAATGTGGCTTAAAGCCAATAAAATATACCTCACTATCGATTAAACAAAATACATCATATTCTCATACAAGAGAAATATGTCTCTTCCACACATTAAATTTGGTGATGGTGGTATTAAAGAAACCAACTCCTTGAAAATTTCTGGGCATTATATTAGATAAACATCTGACATTCAAAGAGCATATTGCACATATCAGTACTAAATTATCAAAATCTGTTGAAATCCTTCATAAAGTACAAAATATATTGCCTGAAAAGCTTTAAAAATACTTTATCGATCATTTCATCATATCTACAATACGGGATAGAAGCGTGGCATGGAACTGATAAAAATAAAACCAATCTGCCCTTTGGATTGCAAAAAAGAGCAATTCGAGTGGTAATGAAATTAGAATTAATGCATGCACAAATGATTCATTCAAAAGCTTAAAAATGTTCAAGCTTTTTGATCTCTACAACCTCTCCATATGTAATTTCATGTATAAAACACTAACTGATTATGGCGACAGAGAACTCAAACAATTATTCACTGCTCAAACTGGTCATCATGATCGTTTAACACGAAACAGAAGTAACTTCATACTTCCTTATAATTCAAAATCTCGGTCACAATACAGTATCCTTTTCATTGGAACTAAGAATTGGAATGCAATCCCTGCTGAGATTTGTGAAAAAAGTTTCTACAAAGCTTTCAAAATTAAACTTGAATCCCTTTTCCTATCGAAATATTAATCATGTAAGGTAATTCGGGTCAATTTCCTTTTTCTTTTGATACAACTTATCTTGATAAGGTAATCTACCATAGTAATAATATAGAACTTATGCTCTTAATCATTTTTCTTGAATATACTGTTCCCATCTAGCTCATATTAACTATTTCGTTTTCGTTAGAAAATTAAGCTTCGAAACTTGATCAGTCTTGTATGCCCCGCCCCTAGGTTAAGTAAATTAGATTAAACGAAACTGTACACTTCAAAAATAGCTTGATGATAGGATGCCCTAGAAGTCGCTGAACTTATTCGGGCCCAGAAGTAGCTATACTCTAATATGTCCATTGTCCAAGACTTTAGATGCAATCTATTGCTGAATCACTTGTGGTAAATACATTTTTTTAAAATTGTTTCTTCTTTTGTAAACACGTTTTTTATGGTTACAGAAGCTTGACACGTTTCCTACGATGAGTTTGACTGCAGTTCAATATTCAATTCAAATTTAAAGTTGTAAGTAATTTTAAAATGGCATACATTAACTGGATCGTGCCATCATTTAGCTTTCATTAGGTATTTATAGCAATTGAGTTTGTGACTGCAGGGTGGTCAGATCAGCTAGGCTGCGCACCATTATGAAAATCCTCTCCATGACCACCGGTGGGTCCCTTCGCAGGAAACGTGTTGAACTAACTCATCTAGTCTAGTTCGTTCTCTCGATATTGTCTTAGTTATACCCATGGAGTTCTAAGTTTGCTAATATAATGAAGCAAACGCTGCAATGCATTTAGTGGTAGAGTATCAGAGTTGCCTGCATACGTGGGAAATTAGCTCTCCCAGGTAGAATATGGGAGGTCCCGAGCTAAAGGTTAGGTCAGCCTTTTGTTGCAATAGAATGAAAATTTTGATAGAATCGGTTTTTTGTTTTATTACGGCCTATTTTTTTTGGTTCTCTGCTGTCCTGTTTTTCATCACCTACTACTTTCTTCTTCGACTTTTATCTTGTTTCATAAACTTTATTCTCAATTTACTCTTTCTATGCACCTTGTACTCATATTCCGCTTTCCCTCGAGTCCATACTAAATCGTTCCTTCTTCCTCCTCTTTAGAACGCCTTAGTTGCGAATAGTAAGGCTTAAACTAACATCTGCTCTAACCGACATTTGTGGCAAATTTTCTCCAGTCCTCAACGTTTCTCCTTTTAGTTCTTTTAATTCCACCAAGTTCATTGTTAATAGAGAGAAGTAAGTCATTGTGTCTTGAATAACTTGTAGTTTCTACAATATTTTCAAGTGGCGGCTGTTTGAAAAACTACTGCATAGGTGAGCATTGTGGAAACAGAGATCGATACCTGCTAAATAGGAGATGATCAGTACGTGCTGGGCCGCCTCATGGGTTAGAACATATGGACTTGAACTATCGTACGGACTTTTTTGATACCGAGCAAATTCATTCTTCGAATTGATTAAAGAAAATGTGGATTTTCATCACTGATTTTTAGGGGTAGTGTGTGGTGTGCGCATTATGGACTGAATTTTCTGAAGTGTTGGTTTTTATGATTTGAAAATCTTCCCGCTCGTTTCCCCCTTCGAGGTCGTTGAACCTTGCGTCTCTTGTTGAAATGAGCTTTTACTACTTAAAAGTCGAGATTTTGTTCCACCTACCACGCTCAATGATTTACAGAGATTGCTGCACTTCACAGATAAGTCTATCAGTAGGCCTTCCTTACTTGTTCTTTAACTGGTTAATAGGATATTTTATGGTATTAGGCCTACTTCTCAAACTGTTCGTCACGGTCGAGTCGTTCACCTTTGCAGATCGTATGTTACTTCCTTGCAGTACTTCAGCAGGCATTTGCGACCGAGACGAGGGTTCAGCGGCAGGCAGCGTCAGCTGCATGACGCGTGCTGGGCGGGCGGTGGGCAGCCTGGCTGATCTGACTGTCTCACTTGCTAATGATGCGCGCGTCACGGCGAGGGAAAGCTGACAAATACGCGTTACTACTTTCATTTTCATTCTCTGTCCAATGTGTGATTTTCCTTATTGTTCGCAGGACGTCAGTCAAGGCTCAAAGTGCGAGTCACGTTTCGATTGATGACTTGTTTTCTGTCATGGAACGAAATCATTACACGTAACCTAAACTTTCCGTTTCCAAATCGTGCCTTTTTAGGCGCTGGTATTCAAATTACCAGGATTGTATTATTTCATCTGAAGTGGTCAGCAGCGATCTCTTTTTTTTGCAAACCTTTGCTATTGCCCTCGTAGGTTGTATTTAGACATTTTCCCCTTATGGTTGAAGTTCTTATTAGTAGTGGTGACTGAGCACTGGACGTGAAAATGGCGAATAATTGAAGAGAATATGTCAAGAGAGAGGGCCGGTCTCTTGTTACTACCCAAGTCCCTTGCCGTCAGACACCAATCACTCAGAGACGCTGGAGTAGGAGAAATAGGAGAGAAATAATGTCATAGTCAATTTTCATTTTTCACGTTTAAGAACTAATCGTCTTATGATAAGAAAGTGGTCATTCCATTTCTACAGATGTTTGGTCCCGTGATTTAACATTTTTCATGGATTCATAAACATGAGGACCGTTACGCGTTATTTTGCTTCGTGCTATGTTGACGCTATTTTCGGATCAGGCACTCCGATATTGCCTAATAATTCAAGCATATAAGTATTCATTCTCCATTCATCTGAAATTTCTGTCTACCATCAAAATTTAGCATTCGAGAATACTAACGAATTTACAACCTAGTGATTCTTACATTCGATACTCAAAATTGGTAATTTCATTTTTACTTTTATTTTGAACGTTCGGCTCCGGAGACAAATGTGCTGTTGCATAACACAGAATATAGGCTAGGGGATTGGTCCACTCAATTTAGAGAAGTATTCATGTATTATTGATGAAGGTCATTTTGATCGTACTTGGAATTGTCAAATTTTCCCGAAATTGGTTTAGGCTTCATTGCGACCCTAATCGTCTTGTTGGCAATTCGCAGTTATTTTTTTAAGGAACAACCTCGCCTCCGTATTAAGGTTCAGGAAGTGCGCCTGTGTTGAACACGCAACCACATATCGCACTTTCTCCAAGCCGCGCCTGACAAGTGGTGCGAAACGCTAAGTGACTTTTGTGAGTTGGTTTGAATGCATTTGTAAAAGGAAAGCATAAAGGACAGCGGGACATTCGCTGTGCGATGACGTTTGGCCTTCATATGGTTCAAATTTGATTGCATACATTTTAAAAATTTTACTGTTGAGAAAAGAAAGCTTCCTGACAAAACACAAACCGTTCGTAGAGCATTAGAATCGATTGTTGACATTTCGTTGTTACGTTATTTCTTAGCATCCATTCGTTTTGAGATTCTTGCTTCCTTGAATGAAGTATATGTGAGTGGACTAGAGTGAACACTGGAGTAACGGATCACTTGTGTAAATGTAGTTCCCGAAATTGTATACAGTTATATTAGATTTTTTTCAGTATGACAACCCTTCAGAAGACAACTATTGTATCCATGGGAATAAGTGTTCCGATTAAGAAAATTTGAGATTACGAGCTGAAGGTTAAGTAAGCCTTACTTTGGTTCAGATAAAATGGGTTTTTGTTTTGTCAAGGATCATGTTTTTTTTTGGATCAGGGCTGTTCTTTTTTCATTACCTGACTTTTTTCTTCAACTGACTAATCAATTTCTTCTTCAAGGGGACCGTTTCGGGTTTATTTGATGTATGGGTTTTTCCAGTGCATGTATTTTTTTTAAGGTTTAATTTGAAAATTATAACAGAAATAAGATGCTAAAATAAAAAATCCACTTGAAAAAATCTTAAATTTAATGAATCAAAATGTAGAAATTCCCCTCCGATGTTTCTTTAGATAATACACTTAGTTATGTAAAAAACATGTTGCCGGTTCTGTAACTTCAAAAACTGAAGGAGAAACAATTTCCAAAATACTATTTTTCAGTTGAAAAAATTAATTTTTTAATAAAATTACGAAAAAACACGAAGACAAAAATGGTTGCATCATATTACAACTATGGTGAAAATGTCAGAAAAATCCGTGGGAAAATGATCACGTTTTTTCAGGTTGGTAGTAATTTCTTGGTTGACATTTTTTTTCTTGACGTTATTTCTTACGTTTCGTTTTCTGTTAGACGAGTAATTTTGTTGTACAGTGACCCGCAAAAGTTAATAACACGTATATCATGAGGCTTTTCAAAAAGTGTATGATGGTTTGACATGAAATTTGGTCAGAATTCGTAAAAAGGCCTTCTTCTTCAGTTCAATTGTATTGGATTAATAAAAAAGTAGGAAATAAAACTTTCATTCGCAAATTTATAAAATTACCCTAGGCAATAATTTTGAAGACATTACTCTTTAATTCCTTCTCCCGTTATTCCACCATGCTATTAGATGCAAATTGCTTTGATTTGGTTTTATAACGCAAGACAACTCTCCAAGCCATCACAACACTTCACGTTATGCTCATACTAACCGTTGAAGAGTGCACATTAACTTATTCTTTTGAAGTTCAAATTATGAAAACCGAAAAAATCCTATAAATGATGTCAGGGAAAGAATAATTAAGAAGCGCGAAGAAGGATTGGGTTACCGTATAATATCTAACCAGCTGAACATTGCAGCTTCCATCATTGGAGCCATTATTCGTTAGTGGAAAATTATAGAACAACTCGTGATCTTCGAAGAAGTGGTAATCCACAGTAAATTGGCCAGACGTCTGGGAGCTGGATAGTGGGTAAAGTGAAACAGAACCCTTTTATAACCCTTGGAGAGATTCAGGAAGATTTACAGCAAGCGGGTATGGAGGTGAGCAAAGACACCATTAGTAGGACACTACACCGCAAATGTCTGTGTTCTCCATCTTCCCAAAAACTCTTCTTTTGTAGCAAAAACTTGTTGAGCCTCGTTTGAAATTTGTAGATGTGTACTAGGATAAACAATCTAAATTTTAGCAATATGTACTGTGGTCTGACGAAACTAAAATTGAGCTGTTTGGGTGAAAAATATCAACTTATGGTTGGCGGAAGATTGAGGTGCTCATAAACAAACAAATATAATCCCGACGAGGAAATTTGGCAGAGGCAACATTACGGTGTTATACATCTAAAGATACTGGTAAGATTGAAGTGGTAGAAGGTAGGATGGATAGTTCCAAATATTATGGAATATTAGAGTGGAATCTCAACCCATCTGCCACATCATTGGGTCTTGGAAGCGAATTTCTCTTTCAACAAGGCAACGATCCTAAGCACACAGCCAAGGCAATGAAAAAATGGTTTGAGGGTAATGGGATCAACACGTTATCATGGGCAACTATGTCACCTCATCTCAATCCTATGGATAACTTCTGGAAATAATTGAATGAGGGTTCACCGTAGAAACCTTCTGAATTCGAGGCCCCTTCGGAATCTTTGTAAACAAGAATGGATGAAGATTGCACTAGCATTTTGTATGATACTTGTTTCAACGTATGGAAAAAGACTTGGAATCAGAGAAGCAAAATATAGGCTATGGAACTAAGTATTAATATATGTGTTTTAAACTTTCGCATAGGGTAATTTTACAAATTTGCGAATAAAATTTTGATTTTTGTATTTTTTCGTTATCCCAACAGCAATAAAAAGTAAAGCATTTTTCTGGTATTCTGATCAAATTTCACGTCAAACCATCATATGCTTTTTGAAAAATCTCATAGTATGCAATGCGTTCACAGCTTTTGCTTGTCCCTGTTCTTCAAGGAGTATGCGGAATTTCAACCGGAATTTTTTTTCAAATATTACGTAAGTTTTGTTACAAAAAAGGGAATTGTGTGGTTATTGGATTGATGAGTGGAGATATTTCGAACAAACTTATATTAATTCTCTGCGAAAAGTGAATTATTTATTTCGAGTAAGGGGAATTATTTTACTTCATCCCTTGAATTAATTATTTCACAGCTATGACACTGCCTGGGATTAACTTGCGTAATCTTCATCAGCGATGCATTACTGATGCAGTTCTACGAACGATGCGATTTATATTCTAGTGCATGGAATTGTTCAGTATTCCGTAGCATGCGTTTTAACTAATCGGGAGTGAGCGGGGCATCATTTTTTGATTCGAACCCTATAACAGCGTACGGACGTGCTGATACCCTGGCGATTATTCAAAACAGCTTTAGTTAAAGGTTTTGGCATTTCGCATTCGGTGGAAACTCGAACTCCTTTTGACGGACCTCAGTAGTGCTTTAGAGAAGCTTCCCGGGCCATTCGTCCGAATTATCATGCAATGCAATGCTTTGGCAGGCGAGGTTATTCATGATGCCGATGAACTGTTAAATTTCTCAAATTGCTTTTCTCGCTGAGGCTAGGTTCTTTGCGACGAAAATTATACTATAAAAATAATTTTACATTTTCTTCGCACCTGTTTCGAAGTTCGTGAATTACTGAAAAAAGTAACACGGATTGAAACGTATATTAGAATTCAACAGCGAAGAATTGAAAAATTGATAAAAAGTTTCAATTTGTATTGCATCCATGAACTTGTAGTTGAATCAGATGTGCCAAGGGTGTACAAAGCGTTTTTGTGTTAGTTTCCTGTTGTCAGAAGTTTAGTTACTTTCCTTTGGCTTCACAAATTTTAAATTGATCTATTGGTCTTTACGTCCACAGTCAAGTATTTAGTGCCTGCACCGCAACTTATTGAGTGAAAATAAGATTGTTTCAGCGGTTTATTCAAAATATCACGCGGTACAAAAAATTAATATAATTACTCCATAATAGCATTCCTTTCATGGTGGCAGAGTGTTCTGAAGTGAATCAACTGGTTTTGTCTAAAACTGTAAATGCATTTATTAGTAGCGTAACACGTTGACTGAGTATTGGTTCAAATGTGTACCACTTCGTAAATTACTCATTCACTTACCAGTATCAACGAATAGGACTTCAATGCCCCTCAGGGGGATACAATTATTTTATCTAAGGGAATTGGTACTTCCAGGAGGAAAATTTGTAAGGGCCCGAGCGAAGAGTTAGGTTGGCCTTCTTTTTGTTGAAATAATTTTTTTTGTTATCTAAAGGACCACCTTTTTTAGGTTCACTGCTGTCATGTTTTTCAGCACCTACTACTTTCTCCTTCGACTTTGATCTTGTTTCATAATTTTTTTTCTCAGCTTACTGTTTTTTATGCCCCTTCTGCATAGATTCCGCGTTTCTTCATCTCTATACTAAATGGGGCCTTCCTCCTTCCTCTCTTCGGAACGCTGTTTTTTACGGTTTAAATGAACATCTAAACAATTAGGTTTAAACGATTAGACTTAAACAAAGATCTAATCTAATCTTCAATAACATTTTTCTCGTTCTCAGAAATGATAGAAATGTTATCAAGCAGTAAAGAAGGCCTTTCAATTCTACTACTTCCATCCTAACCAAACCGACCGTGGCAGCCCCGCAATCACAGTTACCGCGTAATAGCAGCTAGCCTGAGCAAAAATTTCAGAACGCGCAGGGTAGTTGCGTGATCCTCACAGCAAAGTGTCTTTGCTCCAGCTAGCATAAGCTAATTGCGGCATGGGGTAGAGGGTAGGGAGAAGTTGAAAATTTGAGGATCCATTCTTTCACTGAAGTGTAGACTTGTACTCATGAATGGCTGTCGTCCTAACCTCGGTGAAAGGGAACGCATGTAGATACTTTTGTACATAGTTACTAGCGTTTCTCCTGAAGATCAGCGACATAGTCTGTGCTCGAGTCAGACACAGGGACACTTTCCACTTCGCTTCAAATTCCTACTCTAATACCATCTCACGGAGCGTCACGTGCAATGAGACATGCATATCCGATCCGATGACTCTCTCCCTTAAAATAACTGTTTATTTATAACAAAGATGAGGTAATTTTGTCTAACGTTACTGCATAGCTTTTTTTCAGATTAAAAAAACGGAAACACTAGCATGCTGTGAAGAATGCTTGGTAATATTATCATTTGGAACGGATATAGGGTTACACGGGACAGCGGCCACCCCCCGCTTTTTCAAAGTAAATTTGTGAGGAAGTTACCATTGGTCGTTCTTATCATTTAAAAATTCTACTACTAATGGGGAACATATGGTACAAATTATACGCTTGTAGATTAATTCAAGTTATCGGAAAAAATTATTTTTTATAAGTGTCAAAATGGGCCCATTGCCCCAACCCTGGGGCGGGCAATGGGCCCATGGGCTTTGGGGCAAGGCGCCCCCTCCCCCGGGCCCGTCACCCCAATTGTGTTTTTCTTATATTGTAATGATAATAAAACTACATTTGACTGTTCAACATAATCGAAGTATATTAAACAAATGTTTAATTCATTAAATTATTAATGACTAGAAATAACATATCCTTTACTAAAAAAATATCTCTTAGAGTGCGGAAAGCAACTAATACCGAGAAAAGCATATAATTCATTCAATTGTTAGTGCAATGAAAAACCAATGAAGATTATATTTTATTCTATTCGCTCTCTCAGTTTTGACAAATATACCTTCGATCACCATCTCTACAGTTTTGATGAGCCCATTTTGAGCACGCCATACATTGGATCCATTTCTCTCCAGACCAGCTATTTGCAAAAGCCTATCCGCACACTCCGCAATGAATTTTTACTTGCTCGTGATTTCAGCCAAGACCGTAAAAACTCCTCAACTTTTGGCTTATTTAAGCCAACAACTCGTCCCAAACTAGTTGAAAAAAGAACCGAATGCCTAAATTATGTGATTCATAAAACTATTCATCCAATCACTATAAGCCATTTTGGTTTCTTTGTTAAATGGGTGATTTATATTTTGTCGATCAGCAACGTTGAACGCAAGTCTCATCGCATCTGTGCGTATTAGTACGAACATTCTTTTTGCATATCTTTAATGCACTCAGCAATTGGTACTTCAGCATTTTCAGGGAGGAATCTGTCATACCTCCCTATACAAGGGACTCCAGGTTGCCTCACCTTACCGTCTCTGTGCCTTCGCATCGTTTTTCTCGGTATTTTGAACTTTGCACTTGTGGAGTTCAGTGATTGGCCTCTGTGAATTTCCCCCTCAGGGGGATACAAAAATTGTATCTATGGGAATTAGCACTCCCAGGGGGACAATGTGAGGGCCAGAGCTGAGATTTAGGTGGGCCTTCTTTTGTTGAAATAGAATGCTTTTGTTATGTTAAGAACCATCTTTTTTCGCTTCACTGCTGTCCTTTTTTCTTCAGCACCTACTACTTTCTTCTTCAACTTTGATCTTGTTTCATGAACTTTTTTCTCATCTAACTGTTTCTATGCCCTTTCTGCATAGATTCCGCGTTTCCTTAACTCCATATTAAATGGTGCCTTCTTCCTTCCTCTCTTTGGATCGCCATTGTTGCGGATAGGGAGGCTTGATCTAACTAATAATCTAATCTAATCACTGAATTTTCTCCAATGCATTATGGAGTTTAACTCGAGAATGATTGACTTCATTCGTTCTTCTTTTATAATTGCGCACCATGTTTTATCTGTAAAATAAGATAGGTGACATCAATAACTAGAAAATACACAAAACTTTACAGAAGGGCAATGAACACACGCTGGGTGCTTTACCACGTGGGCACCCTGGGCTCATTGCTCTACTAGGTACCATTTCAATGTACCTTGAGTTGAAATTTTATTTTAATGGCTAATAGTCTCCACTTAATCACAAAATTATCATAATAAACTATACTTTCAAAATGTACTTCACAGTATTTTAAATAAATTTAAGTACAATGATTAAAAATAGTTTTATTTAACAGTAAAAAAACTTTTAGTTGGGTTAAAACAGCAATCGCTAGATAACTCATCAGAACAACCTTCCATCTCAACGTCAATCAGAACGCGGAGTCCCAGTGAAGTGATTGAACGACGCTAGAGCCCATGAGCCAATTTATGCCATACCTAACGATAAACCCGGTATGGGTCCATTACCCGCAGTGGACTCGTTGCCCCGTGTTACCCTACCTGCGCTCTGAAGTTAAAGCGAAAATCTGATGTCATTGTTTACACTTTGCTGTGTTACATACGCAATTCGCAACTGGGACTAACAGGTAAAAGTTGTAGGTAAAAGAATAGGATCATCAGAGCCAATCTCTGAGTGACAGTTAAATCATAGCATGTCACCGCTCTGTACATTATACAAGGTAATAAGGAACCCTTATCCACAGTGGCGTTTTACAAGTTTCGATGGATGAGATAATACATTTTATTTCCCCTCAGGGGGATACAACTATTGTATCTATGGGAATTGGCGCTCCAAGGGGGACTATGTGAGGGCCCGAGCTAAACGTTAGGTAGGCTTTCTTTTTGTTGCAGTAGAATAGGATTTTATTTTGTTACGGACCACCCTTTTTTNAATTGTGCCTTCCTCCTTCCTCTCTTTGGATCGCATTTGTTGCTGCGGGTAGGGAGGCTAAAACTAATGACTAAACTAAACTAATACATTTTATTTAAACGTGCGTATCATTTCTTAGAGCATATTTTTTTTTATCCTGTGCATGAAAGCACTCTTGTGTGTCCATCAGGCACTCCACATTAAGACAGTTTTTTTCACATCATCTAAATTTGGGTTGAGCCTACTGTAAGTTTGGGCCATCGAGATCATGTACATTGACGCAGCATCAGCGAATTCTGTAGCGTCAGCGAGAAAAATCTTCTGAGATATTCTTGACATCCTCTCCGCGCAAAATATCTTTCGTCCTTTCGAAATTTTCTGAATTTATGTCAGACCTTTACCTTAGAATTAGTTGCGTCTAATACCAGGCCAAGGATGCCCGGTGTCATTGAGGAACTATATGGCTTGCTAAGCAAGCCTCAAACAAATTGTAGAAGACTCTTTGAGTTGCTCCCCTCCACGGAAATCTTTAGTAAAAGGCGAAAGATTTGTGCGTTCTGAAGGGAAGCCAGAGTGGAAGGAATGAGAAGGTCAGCGTGACCCAGAGTAACTCGGTGAGCACTTCAGCGCCAAAATAGACGGGATGGGTAACTCGTGTATCGTACCATCCAGCGGTTGCTCAATCTTGTTCGGCGGTTGGCATGCATGCTGGGCTTGGTCACACTTGCTAGCTCATTCCCCCGACATAGGTCGCACGAATTTATATAGCTTCTTTCTTAAGTGACAACGTTACTCGGAACTGCCTGAGAAGTTCAGATTCACTTGTTTCGATCCTTGCCAGCAAACACAAAAGTATCGATGTATGCTGATGATTTCGAAATTGCCTCGAAAAGTTCGAGAGCTGATTTATAAGAAACTCAAGTCAACGCCAAAGATCTTGAAAAAGTTTTTTTTGACTATTATGGCATTGAACTCAACCGTTATTTTGGGCAAAGAATGCGAACAGAAAACCGCCGAAACTTATGTTGATGTTTGAAGACGATATCAAACCAGTTGACAAAGGGAAAAAACTTGTTCATTTTTATTTGGCGGAGACATGATTTTCAAACGACGCTTGAAAACAATCTGCAACATAATCAATGGAACCTCTAGGTTTTTTCATCGTAATAAAAACACCCAACGAAAAATCTAGATTATTGATGATTCAGTTTTTTTAGTATTAACGCTTTTGGATTACTGTAAAAGAGTTGAAGGCGAACGTGTCACACCACTTTGCATCTCTCCCATAGAGAATAATGCACCGTAACATCTCGTTCTCATTATTCAACTCTCGAACTAAACGATCACTGCCTTAAATATACTCGCTGCTAGCATGAGATCAGAATTTCAAACTCTTTGCTCCAATGAATAATCGCGAGTCTGGAAAAGCACACAGTGAAAATATCGAAAGCAGCAGGGATTTTCCTATTTTATCTTAATTATATAAAAATTTGTGTTTTTTTTTATTAATAGTTGAATGCTGCAGATCGAAAACTGCGTTTTTGATCACAACAAAATTCAGTCCCGTTGTCTGGTGTACGTACTACATTGGTAAATTTAAAATATCAACACATACATTCGTTCATAAGCATGGCTTGCTGAGCAAGCCTCAAACAAATTGTGGAAGACTCATTGAGTTGCTCCTCTCCACGGAAATCTTTAGTAAAAGGCGAAAGATTTATGCGTTCTGAAGGGAAGCCAGAGTAGGGTTGGTGGAAGATCATAGTGACCGCAGACAGCAAACTGAACACACCAATTCGAGTTGCTTTATTTGATGGAGGTCTGATGTATTTTATACGTAACCGATGACACTCTTAGATCCACCGTATTTTGTGTAATCTTTTTTGTCCCTTCGGCTGACCATTATGCTCTGCGATGCACCTTTAAGGTTTTGGCCTCATCACCCTAACTATTATATGACTCGCGTTGGTGGGAGGTAGGAAAGTCTGATCTGCCAGCCCATATTATACCGCAGTGATTTTTTCTCCTTTCAGCTGACAGCACAGTGAATTAGACACTTGAAAACTCGAGTGTCTTCATCAATCACTTTACATTGGCGTCCTATTTCTTTCACGTAGATATCTGAATTCTAGCCGAGAACCTACCGCAGGGTCGGGCCTTCGAGATCATGTTCATTGACGCAGCAGAAGCTGATTCTGTACCGTCAGCGAGGAACATCGTCTCCCGAGTTCAAATCCACACAAAATATCTTTCGTCTTCTCAAACATTACAAAAACAACCCTCCAAAAATTTAATGCCTTTTATTATCATAGGAGTTTTAAGGTAGTTTCTTGTAATGATGAACCATCAGAATTATCAAACCAAGAGTTGAAGGGCAAACCTTTTGGATAAAGAGCGGTTTTAATGCTCATTTGATGTACGTTAGAATTAAATATCGTAAAAATTTTAAGGTCCCATTATATAAAGACGTAAACGTATTTTTTCGATAATTCCTTTCATTAACCTAGGAGCATCTTTAGCAATATTGATTTTGAATCAAGTTTGATTTCCCTTTAATCCTACACCCTGGTATTCTCGGGAAAATGTAATTGAAATGTTCTTACAATTTTTTAGCCTATGATGCCATAGCCAGGTTTTCTTCATTTATGGTTTGAATAGAAAAAATTATTAGCTTGATTATCAAGGATGATCAAAAGATAGCTGCAATTCTGGATTTACGTACTTACTTTTACGTTGGATATATTCTTCAGTTTCAGGCGATATTTGGGTTCACAACATCTCTCATTTTGCTGCACAACTCCTGCACTTTGTGAAAACAAGCTGGGGAGAGAAGTTTTTCACATGTTCGCTCACCAAGAGGGATTATTCATTAGTTTGATTGGACTTGACTATTTGCATTTGAGTTGTTCTAATTCCACGTTCATTTTCTCACTGCTATTGTTTATAGGGTAGAAATTTTGTTGGAAATCACTTTTCATGAAATTCAAACTCTGTATGTTAGCTAGTTAGCACACTTTCCTTTGAGCCGACTGTGTTAAAATCTGTCGTTTTTCACTGGTAGTTCGAGGCCTTCTTGGTAAATAGGTGCATTATCTAAACCTGGCAATGCATAGAATGGATCCACGGTGACGAGTGTCAGCAAAGGCGTACTGTACGGAACACCGTCGTGTGCTAGAGTGACACCGAGTTTCGCGAGGGTCTCTTCCTCGTGAAGCATCTGCCGTCTGACAGGCAGGCGGTTGAGCGCGCAGTCGTGGCTCCGGGAACCATTCGTACTTCGCAGCCCCAGCTCACTGTGTCGGTGTCGCACTTGCGGTAAACCGAGTTATGCGCTGCTAGTCGTGTTATGCAACGCGCCTCGCTTCCAGGAAGGGGAAGACTAGCCGCTCCTAATTACTCCTTGTATTCGTACTTATGGTCATCAGCGAGACGGTCGTGTGAGCGGTTTTTCCTTGCTTCGCTGCTGCTTTCGTGCGCTTTGATAATTAACTCTTCGGGAATCTCCGTAGAAATTGAAAGCTTGGGAAGACTTTCGATGCTATTATGCGCGTAGTTTAGTTGCGTCCAGCTTTGCAGTTCAAAGCGGTAATGCTAGTGGATTATATAAGAAGAATGTTAAGCGGGGATATTTTTATATATTAAACTAGCGTTATATTTATGATAGAATATCGAATTCATAACCAGATGCTAGTGTATAGAAACTGCATTATTAACTAGTAACTTCGTTAGTCTGTTATAATAAGTTTCCAGTAGCATGGTCTTGCTTGATTTTATTCTAATATCTATGTATTAGAATTGTTCCTAAATCTTAATTTTAGATTCCTGACACTTCTATTTAGTGAGTATGAAAACCTTTGAGTAAATTATCCCCTCAGGGGTATACAACTATTGTATCTATGGGAATTAGCACTCCCAGGAGGAAAATGTGTGAGGGCCCGAGCTGAGAGTTAGGTAGGCCGGGTTACAGGTTGCTCCATTCAAGCTTATGATTATTCGAAAAATTAATGTAGGCTTGATATCTCGAATGACGCAAAATTCAGATAGGAAGGACTTCGGAAAACCAACTTCTTGAGCTAAAATGTGCTATTGACCATCTTTCCATAGAATAAGATTGAAATAGTACTAGCGAAGCGTACAAAACTGTACCTTTGATCGAGTAAAGCTTTGCAGGCAAGCTGTGTTCGTTGCAAGATCATGGTTAATTAGTAAAAATCCCGATGCTACCTTTCGGTTATTGTGGCTAGATTTTTTAGGTGAACTCGGCCAACATTAGCCGCAATAGAGCAGCTAATGTTGCCTACCCGAGTGCCCGAAGTGTGATATTTCGACACCGTTGGTCGTGATGTAAACAAAATTTTCATTTCTCTTTCTTTGCTTCAAAATGCATTTCCATGCCACCAAGTTTGTTAGAATTTCCAGTGGGTAGAATTTCCTTTGATTAACGAAATGGAAGAAGGAAGAAAAAAAGATGCATTGTGGTTCATGACTTCGTCTTGTAAATCGAGTGGATGAAAAAAATATTTAGATCATCATTGCTCTTAGCTGTTCGTGTATTAGATTTCGCATTGGTCGCATTCGTAAGAGGTCGGTATAAGGTTCCGAGCTGAGAGTTAGGGAGGCTTTTTTGTTAAAATAAATTGCGTTTTCTTGTTTTGTTAAGGACTAAATTTTTTTCGGTTCATTGCTAGTGTGTTTTTCAGCTCCTACTACAATGGTAGTCATTGGCTTTCATTGGGTTTTTATTAGGTTGCATTTGGTTTCATTGGGTTTTATTGTTTTTGTTCTTTTTATTGGATTACAGTGTCTTGAATTCTGCTCATGAATAATTTTGTTTAATGCATATATTAATGATATGTATGTGCAGTGTGGACACAGCTTTACAGACTCCAGTCAAACGCTGTCGCTTCCCACTTATCAGGAGTATGATTTGGTAACTAATAAATTTCTGATTTTCATGCTCTCTCTGTCTTGCTGTCAGTGTCAAGTGTAACCTGATACTGCAGGCTCGGCACCTGCATTAGCTTATTAGGCCTACTAGCTTCCTGTCCATAATATCCTTTTCTTCTGCATTAGCACCAACGACAGTGGAGTCAACTGCACCACCACCAGTAAAACAGAATGAGACTTTTGAGTTCCTTTTAACTTCTCAAGAAGACAAAGAAAAAACAAATGTTGTACTAGAGAAGGTTTTCTTTAATTCATGAATTAATTCTAATGTGACAGAAAGGAAAAAGTTCCACAAGTTCCATACTGTGGTGCGGCCTGGATAGCTGGCATTGTCTGTGACGATGTTTGGTATAGGTTTTGGGCAAGGAAAGCTCAAATCAAATGCTTTTTAAAATATTCAAACATTTGAGGCCAAATACTGATCACTTAAGAGGATGCAATTAAGACCTACCACTGCCAGGAGTGACTTCAACATGATGTACAAATTGCGTTGTATTACCCATAGGAAGTAATTAAGGTTCAAATTGGAATCAGTATAATGAGTTTAAAAATGGATTCAATAAAAGAAAAACAATAAAACCTGCATTGCGCCTTTCTGACAGCTTAGTGCATTCAACTGAGAATTTAAATTTCAAAAATCCACTTGACAGGCGTTTCATTGTTTATTTTTGGATGTTTTTTTTTTAATGTCAACCCTGAAGTGAACAGAGTCGGAGAGTGAATAGAAGTGTATTAGAGACACGATTAGACAGAAGTACAGACATATTAGATATAAAAGTAAAGTAGGACAGAGCCATTAGTTTAGTTTTCATGTTCAATGAGCGTAATATGTTAAATAGTCTGTTAAATATTTTTCCCATGCCGCATCCGATGAAGCGGCTCTTAGTTGGTTTCGTACTTTTCCTTGATGTTTGAACAAACCATGTTTTCAGTCTCTTTCATTAATCGCTACGGCTGGTCGATTTTGGGTTTGCTGAATGATAGCTTTGATGGTGTAAATAGTAGGAGAATTACAATGTAAGTTTAAACTTGCGTGTGCCAAAAATTTGAAGCGCATTTTTGAAATGGAAAGCGTGACGTGTGGGACTACACCTGACGTATAATGTTACCTAATTTTTCTAACGACTTGTGGTCCTTCAATTCCTGTTTTAATCGGGTGATAATTACAAAATAATGGCTTGCGTGAAGCAAGCCTCAAACAAATTGTAGAAGACTCATTGAGTTGCTCCCCTCCACGGAAATCTTTAGTAAAAGGCGAAAGATTTATGCGTTCTGAAAGGAAGCTAGAGTACAATATATGGGAGCACACGCGTGGGGCTCAAGTATCCTGAACACATGGTGCGGTAGGCGTGATGGCTCACTCGCATGACCAGGAGGCTCAGTTTATCTTGGCCCACAAAGATGAAGCGGTACCTGAGTAAAACATTACATGTGTCGCAGCATGTTCTGTGCAGCTACGTGGTTAGTTTCACCTCATGTACACCTCCGAGGAGGCATAGGATGCGCTAAGGTGTAGGGTAGTTAAGATTCTCTATCCTGTGGAGACTGGCGCCCCCAGAGGGAAACTGTTAGGTTAGCTTAGCTACAAGAAAGCCTTCGGGACTTGTATGCTTCATGCCAAATGTGCTTCTTGTTTTTCCGTGCCTTTTTTTTGCTATCTCTTCTTTGTACTTCCTTTCCCCTCAGGGGGATGCAACTATTGTACCTATGGGAATTAGCACTCCCAGGGGGAAAATGTGTGAGGGCCCGAGCTGAGAGTTAGATAGGTAGGCCTTCTTTTTGTTGAAATGAAATGTTTTTTTTTATTAAGGACCACCTTTTTTCGGGTGACTGTTGTCCTTTTTTTCAGCTCCTACTACTTTCTTCATTGACTTGTGTCTTGTTTCATGATCTTTTTTCTCAACTTACCGTTTCTATGCCCCTTTAGCACAGATTCCGCGTTCCCTTAAGTCCATACTAAGTGGTGCCTTCCTCCTTTCTCTCTTTGGATAGCCTTTTTGGTGATAAGGAGGCTTAAACTAACTAATAATGCTGTCTAATCTGATCTGCACCCAGGGGAAGATAAAAGGTTCCGAGCTAAAGGTTAGGTAGGCTTTCCTTTTGTTGCAATTGAATTGGATTTTGTTTTGTTATGGACAAACTTGTTTTCGGTTCACTACTGTCCTTTTTTCAGCACCTACTACTTCCTTAATTTTTATCTTGTTCTGTAAACGTCATTTCTGACTTTCTATTTCTATGGGTTGAAGGTCTTGTGGTGACGCACACCTTGTGCATAGATTCTCCGTTTACTTTACTCTATACTAAATGATGCCTTCTTCGTTTCTCACTGAAATTAATGTGTCGTTCTTAGAAAAGCTTAATCTAATTTTTTGCGTTTAATTTAATTTCCTTTCTGTTTGCTTCCTTAGAATAGACTTTTTTGTGGCTTGGGAGTCTATCGAATTTTATAGTGATCTAATTAATTTAATTCAATCTAATCAAATAAGAAAAAATCTCATGCTCGACGACTGTAGAGTTGCGCTTAATGAGTTCAGAATTGATTAGATGAATGTACTGCATTCACAGTAGGTCAGCGAAGTGCGGTTAACGCATGTTCATGGCCAAAATTGAGCTTGAGAAATCGCTTTTGCATCTCCTCGCATCAATATCTAATGATGACAATCTGCCACAGTTATAATGAAGAATAACAATGTTTAAATTGATATCTGCTGAATAGTTGCGATTAAAAGTAAGTCACCGGCTGTCGACATCTTATTCACTAAATGTTGTGCGTGTACTGCTGAGGGGGATGTGGGTGCGCACCTGTACTGAAGGATATTTGAGTGACCCATCATGAGATGGTGACGTGTTCAGGATCACAGAGCCGGGCCAACTCGCGTTCTGGCTCTGTACTCTGGCTTCCCTTCA
>JACJUY010000064.1:164624-181429 GCA_014220935.1 Platorchestia sp. MABIK
TTTGCATGTATATTTTGAGAAACAGCTGCGCAGAGTGGACGTATTGCAGGCGTCGCACCACAGGTGACGACGTGTTGTAAGAAAGGAGAGAAGGTTAGCACTCCCCTTGACAAGGATGGACAACACATATACCGTCATGGCACAGCCGCTCAGCGGCAACATGACAACTTTTGGCAGACCACAAAACGCCGCTAATTTTATGGTACTTTATATACATCGAGTATACGCTGATGCACATCTTCTGCGTGGAATATTGCGTGCTCTTCGGACAGTAGTGCTAGGACAAGTTCAATACTCACTCCGACGCTGAACTTACTTCTTGTTTTATGGTCCTCATGGACTAAAATGATCATGAAATGCACACGAGACAAAGAGGGGAAAAATGAAACCCTAGTTCATGCATTGCTCCCCAAATCCCGATTTTACTTCATTGAGCTAAGAATCGCATGAACTTTTTATAAGAAAAGTAAATGCGATTTTCAAAATTAAAATGTTGGTTTTTACTCAACGCAGGTTTCATTCCAAATCTATAAAATGAAACTGTGAAATACATAAGGACCAGGATATAATTCATGCCGCGCCCATAACAAGGATGCTTGCTAAGCCAGGCTGGGCGAGAATTTGTGCTTCATTTGGTCGCCGTCTGAGTGTTGCTCTATCGCCGGGATTCGTGGCGGGGTCCTGTAATCCAGCTACTTGGAGGCTTGGTTGAGGAACGGCTTGCGGTGGGGAGTTCTGTTGCGGGTCTTCCCATGTTGAGTGGGTGTCCGCATTAAGCTCGGCATCAATATGGGAGCCCGTGGGTAGCCATGGGTTACCAGGTTGTCTAAGGAGGTGTGTAACGGGCCAGGGGGGAAACCCAGCAGCCAAAAGCACCCGTGTTGAGCAGTAATGGGATCGCGCCCGTGAGTGGGTGGTTCGTAACAGCCCCGCATGTACAGAGGAACCTCAATCTTTTCCCTTTTTGTACCTTGCTTAAATTCGCAGACCGGAAAATATTCAAATTCAAAAGAGTTATTTTCAATATTCTCCTATTTCGTTCGTTTTTACTCACTGTTTATCTCAGACCGGGTGCACGTTCGAGTCTCCGTCTGTCTGGAATGTTTTTACGCGCAGAGTAGAGAGCGTGCGCATGCGCTAGTGTCCGTTGTTATAGTGAGATTTTTTAATACATTTTACCCTCGCTAAGTAGATTTGTCATACCTGTCAAAAGTTGGAATTTCTAGCGGTATCTTGGATTCAATGTCTTTGTACTGTTAGAGAAATAAATTCCTTCAGGGGGATACAACTGCTGTCCTTTTTTTCAGCATCTACTACTTTCTTCGTCAACTTGTATCCTGTTTTGTTGAATTTCTTTCCCAACTTACTGTTTCTATGCCCCTTCTGCATAGATTCCGCATTGTCTAATATCCAAACTAAATGCTGCCTTCCTCCTTCCTCTCTTCGATACGACTTTTTTTTTTTGTAGTGGTTAGGGAGGTTTAAACTAAGTTATAATCGAATCTAATCTATGGTTTAACCATTGCAGTTTTTTTTATATTCTTTGTGCGCTCCGTAATTATTGTGGTGATTGTAGATGGCGTTTCAACGCTTGGTGATGTATCTATAATTATATTCTGTAACGTTCTGTTTTCAATTTTCGTTAGAACGAATTGGATTTTTTGTGAGATTATTTTAAAGTAATGTTTACAATGCATGCACAGTTAACCTTCCACGGAGTTTTACTTGAATTGTCGTTACCCCCACCTTCTTAATTAGGCTGCTGCCAGCGTCTGGTTGCTACAAATACTAGAACGGGGGAAAGAACTGCTTCTCCTCAGCGAACTTCTAAGACATCAAGGTGTGAGTGAGTTCAGTGTGAGATAAAATGCTTCTTCATTAAAATGGATTTGAAAATTCACCGAGTGACAGTGAAAAACAATTCAAATGCATTTTCTGAATTAATACAAATCTCCGAGAAAGAAAAAAATCAGTGGTCTGAATCGCATGGAATACCGGCAGACGAGCCATAGTTCACTTATTTGAATATGTAGGGGTACTAGACGTAGAAGTGTAAGTTGTCACAGTGTATTCTCATCCTTCAGTGTATTTGTATAAACTTTATCTGTATTGAATTTTCTGCTAATCAATTCTTGTTGAATTTGTGGGCTCCTCTCCGACGAGCTATCGTTGCCCGACATGGTCACTGAATTTTTTTTGTCGCAATAAGAACTTGAGTTTTTCGTTACGTGTTGAGTTACTTTTATTTCTTTCCCTACTTCATGGCCTTTAATATTGTACATTCTCTAGCTAGCTCGACCATGAATATTTCTTTTTTTTTTGTTGTCTTGGCGGTGCTCAGGCGGTCTTTTTCGAATTGTGATAATTTTGAATTTCAGCAGCAAAACTAGTAAGTTTGTACACATGCGCCACAAAGATTAATAAAACTCTATTTTAAGACATTTGCATTTCCCTTAATATCTATCACGTCCACGTCTTACACTTCAAGCATCGCATGATGCCGGGTTATAGATGTCTATGTGCACGAGGCATTATACGGCTTGCTAAGCGACCGACCTCTAGCAAATTTTAATGTACATTCTTCAAGTTTTGTGATATTCAAATCTTAAGAATTGGGCGAAAGAATCATGTGTAGTGAGGGGAAGCCGGAGTCAAGTCGTGAGAAGTTCAGGGCGACCTGAAGTAACTCGATAACCGTTCGACACTAAAAGGAACGGGAGGCGGAACCAGTGTAATTACAATGCGATTTTAGGATTGGAAATGTCATTGAAATATTTACTTAAACAAGCAATCTTGGGATGCAATTTAACGCAGCAAAAATGTTATGTTTTATTAACTTTGTTCTTGTACTTTGCATTGAAAATATTTACGTTGCGTCAGTTTTCGTCGGATCAGGGAATGCATCTCATAAGTTCCATCTGCCAACTGTATATAATTTCTGGGACGCATGATGCTTCATTTAAATATTTCTATTTCGAATGTTACATGTACTGGTGCAAATTGTGAAGGTCTGAGCAATTGTTCCCTGTTTCTTTGGTATTATGTGCACGCAGCTAAAAAATTTATCACCTGCATATTTTGAGTTTGGTTCACCATTTCTGCATCTTCATATATTCCCTCAGTCATCTGTTTCGACTGTTGGCATGGGTATTACGATACCCATGTGTGCATATCAGCAAGGATCCTTACGTTAAGATCTTTTAAATACCAGTGATGTTTTTGTATCCTCTTTATTGGAAATGAACTGGTTTTCTTTTTATTTATTTCTCTCCCTGATGTGTTGCGGCGTGTTCTCGACTATCGCTTGAACAGTTGAGATGCGTTTGGCTGAATGGCCTCCTTTGGTAATGGATTTCTTTGAATTGTAATACCAAATACTTTATTTTCAAGAGTAGAATAAAAAATGTAATAGTTTTAATTATTAAATCATACATGTACACTGATGTATTGTTTAAATAAGCTGGTAGAAATGGTGTATTGTAATGGAGTTGTTATTGATCAAAGATAATTAATTTGTAATCGCCTTCTGTGCCTAAACCTTTGAAACGAAAACTAATGCAACTTTAGCTCTTATTGTTACTAATTAAGTTTATAACATGATTTGTTTCGCCGACTTTTGACAGAGGCGCATCGACACTCTGTCAGAGGCGCGTCGACACTCATTTGACAGGGGCACATCGTGTCCCCCCAATATACATTTCAAGTCGTATGACGTTGCTTACAGTAATTTCCTATTATTCAAGTAAGAAAAGCGTTCATCTTTTTGCATTGTTAGAAAGTAACAAATATGGTATCTCGAGGCCATAAAATGCAGATGTAGTTTTAGCTTGCAATAAATGTGTTGGTGATCACACTATCTCACGTTACGCCGTGAAGGCATCCCTCAAGTGGCTACAGGTCCGTGAAAATGTATATCACCGCATCAACTGCTGCTATTTTCTACCATTCCTTTAGTCTTGCCTCTTCAGCTCTTAAGGTTCTTCTGTGTCTTGAAGGAGCACTGGAAATTGTACCCGTTGCATGTCATTCACAAGAAAAAATTCCAGCTCATGATTTATTTTGAAAAACATGCTGCGTTAACTGAAAAGCGTTTTGTGATTACTGAAACATGCACAATTGGGAGTTTTCATCTGGCAAAGGGTTTGCAAGAGACAATGCTCTTCGAAGTTCGACACTCCTAGGAGAAACAACTGTTATACAGATGGGAATTAGCTCTCCCAGGTGAAACATAGGAGGTCCTAAGGAGAAATCTAAATAGGCATGCATTTTGTTGAAATAGAATAGATTCTTTATTCTCCTTCTCCGGTTTAGCGCTGCAATTCCCTAGCGCCTATTTGCTTTTTACAACATTTTGATTCATGAACTTCTTCCAATCTTGCTATTTCTATGCGCAAGGAGGTCTATTGGGAAATATACTTCTGCATAAATTCCTCGTTCGCTCAATTGCCCTCGCTTGCGTCATATGCCCGTGCGTCCTATATGCCCCTGCGCCGTCCCATGTGCCCCTGCGTCTCATATGTCCCTGCATCGTCCCATATTCCTTCAAATACGGTAACTACAATTTGTCGCTAATTCTCTCTAGCTTATGCCCCACAACTTGATAATAAATTCATTTTTCACGTAATTGAAGTAAAGATTATTGATTTCGTTCATTTACTCTTCAGTCGAGATTAATAAAACTCGAAAAATTTAAACTGAGAACTTTTTTCTGTTCGCTCGAAAGTATTTTTTCTGTCAAATATCTTTAGGTCTCAAAATTCTCCAAGCAAAAGATAGCCAATATAAGGGTAATTTTAAATATTTTTCAGAGTTCTGAGAACGTATTTCTTAGAATTCGTTTTCCTACAACCTTGAAGTTTCAAGACTCGCAAGGCCAGGGTGAATATTCTACTGAAAAATTTTCATGCTTGACTTTTTCAAATAAATGTAATATCGGTAAATCAATTCATAAACAGTGGATAACATTTTGTATGACAATTGAACATTCCATTCATGAAATAATTCTAAAGTTGTGAATAAACAGAAATATAGTAAAAACACTAAGATGGATAATAAGCAAGTCTTCATACTGCGTCTAATTTACTGAGTACTCTAGTTTCTATTGTATGTAAACACTTTTTGTTGCAAATATGTATTTGTCCTCAGTTTCGTGAATTAATTTGAACTCAGTTACTGAATGCACCAACTGTCGCATGCATCTCTTGGCAGATGTTGGATTAGAGTAGCAAGCTTCATGGGAACTTCTGCTTCGTCTTTCATATGCAATATTACTCTCAGAAAGAACATTAAAGTGCATTTCCACGCGCGAGGATAAGCGCAGTTAAAGATGTGATTCGCTGATACCCAGACACATATTCCTTTGAAGACACTTGAGAACCTGCACACCGCTTCATTCCTGACAATGAGCTGGCCTCCAGTTTCAGAGCTGACTGTGTCCGAGTCGAAACTTAGATATGGAGATTCTTTCTGTAAAGCAAAATTTTGTGTAAAAATATTTTTCTAGGCTATTTTTAAGGAACATGTGCACGTTAATTATCGAAGTCAGGTGTTCGGGGAGTGCAGAAATTCTATTTACTTAATTTGATCCAAGAATAATTAATTGGTGAGGTGAATCTGAGACAACTTTTAAACGGCCTATCTTTCTTGATGCTCACGTCAATATCACCAGCAGTTCCTGAAAATGGAGTGGTCTCTTTGAGCAGCGTGGGGAGACTCAGCATTGCCCTTTCTTTCTCATCTGAAACGAATAAAAGGCAATTATTTAACCGAAATCAACCTGCATGAAAGTTGTACTATCATTTTGTCATTTTGATAATTTTATAGTTTCACAATCACCTGAATTATGTATCTTGTTTAGTGCGGTTGTGCTTTGCTCTGCGAGGCTCAGAAGTGCAGGGGCACAGAGAGCCATGCCCTCTTTAATTTTCGAGGACAAGTCTTTTGATGTTAGGCGGAAGAACTCACAAATTATCTGCAGAAAAAGTTGATAAAATGCAATTGATTTTATAAAATTTCTGATGTTCCTTTCTTGTAATTAGGCGTTATTGACTTTTTATTTCTGAAGTTAAAGTCAAAATACGATACGGCAGTAAAATATCCAATGTTTAAGATTATTTCTAATTATCTTATAGAAAGTAATGTAAATTAGTGTATTTGTATACAATGCTCAATGCATTTATTTGAGATTGTTGTGGTGCGAACGTCCTTTATCAGAAGACTATATTTTTGATTTCTTTCATTCAGTTGTGGGCCTTACTTCAAATTGATGAAAGTTCTGCGTTCTTTATAGTAACTTCTGAATAGTCTTCACATTTTAAAGGTTTGTAACAATAGTGTTGTGAGGGCAACTCTTCTTGTGAGGCGGCTGTGTAGGTTGTAAGCTTTGGTGCCGAGTTGCTACTGGCGCTGTCTCACCAGCTCTTTGTACGTCACTATTCACTCACCTCGTTTTCAGAAAATAGTCCTGGGTATATCTCTTGCAAAGTTTTCATCGATGGATTTTCATTTACGATTAACTTTCGCCGGTGCTCCAATGTCAAATATAGACAAGTTGCAATTAATTGACGATTTGGTTCTTCTTTCTGCACCTCCGTTTGCATGGTTTTTATGTATTCATCTGAGAACGACGTCGCAGGAGCTTTGTAGTTTTGCATCCAGCTGGCAATAGGACAGTTAGAGGCACTAGAATTTCCTTCATCTTTGAGAAGACGCCTTTGCAGTTTCATCAACGTGAGCTTCTGACGTTTTTGGACGCACACGGGAGCGTTTCTGTCTTTGTATCGCCTGATGTTCCTCACTCGCTGCGACAGCTTCAATCTCCATAGTTCCTGTGTGGGGACACGTGAATAATTCACTGGCAAATGGGCTTCATTTTCATGTGAGCATACGAAAACATGGTCGAGAAATTCAGGCAAAACAAGGTATTCCACATATTGGCGAAGAATAGGTGAATTGGAGTTAGTGAAATATTTCAATATAACATTTTATGACATATTTTTTATAATTTTGATAATGAACATGTTACACATTTCATAAATCAAATTTCTTTTCAATACACAACATACCAATGCTTGACTTGTTTTGGCATTTCCTTTCAAGTAGGGATATTTACGGAGAAGTGCACGAGTGATGTCTCCATATTGACTTCTTGTTGGATAGCTGCAAAATACAAATTTCAAGTGTGCCATTTAATGCATATTATCATTTTCAAATTAATCACAGATTTATCTTTAAAAAGTAAGAAATTTGGCTCAAACTTGGTAATTGCGGAAAACTAACTTCATTCTCTCGGTAAATTTATTGCTCAACTAGTTACTCAGCTCTTCAACCACACACTATTCAACCATTCATGCATCAAATTACTCAAAATACCTCAAATTATAGCTCCTTTGTACATGAAGTTAATTAGGTTTCAAGTGCCTAAGGTTTTTACATTATTTTTACTAAATGATCAGTGAAGCAAAACTTAATAATGATAGTTTAGTCTAAGTGATAACATAAGGACTCTGTTTTGGTTGGAAAACAAACAGAAAAGACTGGATGGAGATTACAGCCAAAATTATAAAGTTGGAGGAAGAATTTGAGAAAATAAAGTTATTCTCTGCATGTGGTCAGTTGCATGCATAAAATAACTTGATGAGTACAGCACGGTAATATCACTAGCTTGGATGCGGTTGGTTTTTTATTTCTCTCTGAATCGGTGATATTTTTGCTGAGAGAAAATTTCAACGCAAACGTTCTGAGTAATATTTTAAAATGAAAAGCCTCTTGAACATATTTCTTATGTGCTTGGTTCTTAATACTGTGAACTGCAGCAGGTAAAACTAATGTTTAATATTCAAATCAAATTTAAAGTCAATTCTACGATGTAATGTTGAAAATAGCAAACATTAACTGGATTGTGCCTTCATTTATTTTTGGTTTAGTCTACGAAAATTGAGTTCCTGACTACTGGTCGGTCAGTAGCATTATGAAAATTCCCTCCATGTACCACATGTGGCTGGCTCATGTTGGTGTTAAGTGTTCATGTTATATGAACTGTCTAAAAATCATGATACATATGCATGCAAGAATTGATTTAAAATTTCATTTTACATTAGCATATTTTGTTTTAGCATTTGTGTACAAATATTTTTTAGTTGCATATTTTATGCCCCAGCTGAATGTAAAGCTAGAACTTACTAGGAGTAACTTTTGAACTGATCATAAATACAGTCCAAGAGTGATGTCTGAAGATTTCTCTTCAGTTTTGCTTTTGTTGCGAGTGCTTCTTTTAGCGGCAGAGAAAAGTTATTTTCAGATATTTCAAAGTCATCCGGCCATGGAAGATGTTCTGGAATATGCTGCTCTTGGTAGTCATCAGCATTCAATTGCAAATCATCTAGTGTTACTGGGACACTTTCATGCACATGTTGATGATCTGCTTTCAAGTAATTATATGTGAGATCTTTTTGTTGCTTTCTATAAGTTACTGATTTCCTATTACTATTGATGTCATTAGCATCATTCATCCATAGAAAATGGTCTGTATAGTCATAATTTGGAAACAGCCAATGATTGAAAGCAAGTGGTTCTTGCAAGCTTGAGTTATTTTCATCTGTGTTGACAATTTCTTGGGATGTGGGAGTTTTTAATATAATTTCCAAGTTTAACCCATTAATGCCTTCAAAGGCATTTTCGTCTTCGCAGGGAGACTCAGAACCACATCCTTTCAGTAACGGAGCTGAAGTAGGCAGGCATCTCTCCAATACGTCTGGTGCTTCAATTGATGACCTGGAAATGGAGGAAATTGATAGACATAAGTAGAGAAATTTTAGTGAATGTTATCTCTTGAACTAGACTTAAGAGATTCATCAATTGGGCTGGGGGTTTGAGTATATTTTATAAAAAAAATTTCAGTTGCAAACCAATCTAAGCTTTTTACAATTTGTTTAGTGCAACTGAGCAGCTAATAGAGGTCATGTTGAACATGAAGAAATCTAGGCACAGTAATGTCAGTAGCTAAAGGTGGCATTGCAAGAGTGTATTATACAGACTATTAGTAGATATTATGTGGTGCAAAGCTTTGAATATCAAGAAATTGCACATGATTCCATTCTCATTTATTCTGGCAAATAATATGTTCACATCCTCTTTTGGTGTCCAACTAACAGGTTGGAAGCATATATATTATTTACCATGTTCTCTTCAACAGCCTTTGTAAATGGATGCTTGTAAATAAAAAAGATGAATAAAGGCAGATAAAGTATTCAAGACTTCTAATCATCTTTGCAGAATTTAGTCAGATCCACTTGGTTGCTATGATGCTGACCTCTTTGTTCATGTACTGCAAGTTGAATTTCACTTACTTGTTGTGAGATGTGTAGTGCTGAGGTGCAGGTTCAATGAAGCTAAGTGAAAGCCTGCCTTTGTCTGGGAGATCACTCTGGTCAACTTCATAGAAGTCTTGTATTTGTGGATCATTGCAGAAACAATGAAGAATAACTTCTTCATGAGTAGGAATAACTATATTTCTCCTTTTCATTACATTAAATGTTTCTTCGATTACTTTCTTCTTTTCTGTAACATTTACCAAGAGCTTGCGCCCATTCACTTCTACCACATATTTGAACATTTTATTTTATAAAGTTACTGGGATGTGCGCCATGAGATAATCTGGAAAGTAGTGGTGTCTTTGTTAAAATCTTTATTTGCATGCAGTACATGCATAGGTGACATTTTCCTAGTTTTAAGTATTTTTTCCTGTATGTATTATGTACATATTAAATTTTTTAATATTTATATTACTTTTTCACTTGTGAGAATACTTCAATTGATATTAAATATCCTCAGGAATTCCAGAAATTGCATCAAGATCAGCATAGAAATATATTTGTAAATTTTTTCAATGAAATACACTTTGATCTTCTTGAGTACATCACCATTAGTATCTTAGTACATAAATATTATAAAGTTTAAAAATCTTTCTGAAGATGGTAGGACATTTTTAAAGTTCATAACCATGAGATTTAATGATGTGTACTTGCTGTATGCATGCTGGAGACTGTACATATACAAGAGACGCACACACAAATGGTGCATTTCTAGCCTAGAACTTCTTTTATAAAATAAGGCACCCAGTTACAAATAATGTGGCTGAAAATCAAGTATATGGTTGAAGTAACATGTTTTGTTTTGAACTCCTGGGGAAGGAATAAATTTGTATGACTTCAATATTTAATATTCATTTTCTAGTCCTGGGTTGAATTCATCTTCGTATCAGAATTGTTAAAAGCTGAAACTGCCATTAATAAAGGTTTCTCTTTTTCTGAACATGCATAGATTGTCAAGGGAGTTAACACAAAAATATGAAGCGCATGTAGTTTACTGCCCATGGTTTTTTAACTAAATGATTGTTGCATCTGATTTTAGTATATTTACTAAATTTTAAGGCATGAAGCCGAGTTCATCCAAATTACTCTACAAATTTCAAGCAGTCATAAAAAGTTTCTTCCTTGGTTTACAGCTTACTGTAGATGATTTTTCAGTTTTATTTCTTTAGAATATAATGCTGGTTAGGAATTTAAGAGTTTTGAACTAGTTTTCAAAGGAAGTATGTACTGTCAACTCATCAAAACATAGACAAAAAAGTGGAAAAAGCTCATTCCTGCCTGACTTCCACAATATTCATTCAGCTCTTAGTTGTATCACCCACTATGAATTTGGCTCCTCACATATGTTTCAAATTATATTTTTACAGGACTTACATCTAACCACCTTGATTAGTTGCAATTCTATTTTTTACGTGCCTATCTTGTAAAATGTCAAGTAGACTTTTATCTCTTCAAAATAATTGACTTGTTTCATTATCTATAAATTCGTGTGCTTTTCAAAGGCAGGAATCAATTGGTATGATACTTTGCAGAATATGTTGCCTACTAAATCCATTAATACTATTTAACTGTTACTCAATGAATCTTGAGATGTCTCACATTGAAAGATTTATATGTATTCAAGCAAGCTGGTACATTGTGACATGTAAGATATAGGAATCTACTCAGTATCTAATGAACAACATTACAAAAACATTTATCAAATCAATAGTTTTCATTCCCAGTATTATTGCACATGCTAGTACATACTTCAATTATTCTTGTTCTTCAACCTATAGGCAATATATGAGTTAAATCCTGCTGTTTCAATGGGTGCTAATTCCTTGTGTAGCTAAAAGTTTATGCTTTCCATCTACCTCAATCACAAAACTTCTCACCTTACCTCATAAAATTCTACCAATTTCTTTTCATTGTGTGTGACTACATCCCTTTCTTATTCATTAAATGTAATTTTGAACTATCCCTCCTGAAGTTAAATTATAAAGCATTAACCAACAGCTGATCCATGTTCTCTTTTGTAATAGTTTCATTCAGAATCTTGAAGTAACTTATCAAAATTTAGTGACAACTGTCTGCTACAAGAACTTAGTTTCTATCAATTTCATTACTTAAAAGCCCAGTAGGTGCTACTTATTTCATCCATTGCATTAATTTTCCCACCTGTAAACCTACCCAGAGGATACTATCTCTTAATTTTTGTGTTTGGTGTTAATATGTACTAGTGCATGCTCCCTACTACCATGCTACATTCCGGCATCTGTTTTTCTAATTTATCTAAAGGAAACTATCACTCGTATTTTATTTTCCTCTTTTACATCTCGAATTTAGAAATATCTTGAACCATCCGATACATCACAGCCATTCCTCCATTTTTCTGGATCAGTTATTCTTTTTTCCATTGAGGCGGTACTTCTTCTATTTCATATATTCTTCAACTAGGTCTACATTTGTAAGACTAAAATCGTATTTTATTAAATCACTTATACCTTTCGTATGACAGCATAACTTCTGCCTTCCATCACTCAGATCAAAACAATAACAGCGGAACCGTGTTGTTTTCCGTTCCACGCATGCGTCAGCCGGACTCGTTGGGGTAAATGTCTGCTTTAACACATCCATTCCATGTGAATGCCTTCATTAAATAAACGATTATGTAATCGTTTGACTGCAATTGTCTTTTAAGATATATTTGTCACACCCCTGAATGTTTGGGGTATTGAAAAGACTTTTAAAAACAGCGATATTTGCAATTTGACAGATCGCTCCTGGCTCCATTGTACAAATTTTCTTGGTATGATTCGTGGCTCTGCAATTTGGGTGAGAATCAGCATGAAATATATTTGCCAAATAATTTCAGTTTACCAGTTCCTGTCGGTAACGCTTCATTTTAGTTCGATGAACTTCGTGCTTCTGCTTTCATATTGCTATTCACTCAAACTTGAAGTAGAGCCATGTACAAAAATAGTACAGCTTCATTTTTCTGGAGCTATCGGTTCTGGGACTTGATTTTTCATATCGGTATGTAATAGGGAAATTGACATATTGAAGCTTTAGTCCAGCTTTAAAATCAGTAGTTTGTAGAAGTAGGACTGGTTCGACTTGCTTTCTACCATCTTTACTAGTATTATGAGGGCGATACATCTGCGCAGTAGAGTTCATTGCGTGCTGTATCTTCATCGCCCTTATTTTATTGGCGTTATTTTCGATCGCGCTTCGGACGTTTCTTCAGCTGTGTAATCCTGGGGCAATTTCCTGGTATTTTTTTTAAATTTTGGTTTTAATTTACACTAAATCGTATATACTTCCGTTGAGCGCAATGCAAGAGGATTAAACTCGTTCATTAAACTACTTTAAGTGAACTAAATTTCAAGGCATGAAGTTGAATTGATCGGAATTAATGCTAACTTTCTCGCCATAGCCGCGTGTGTATAGGACCTGACTCCGTGCGGGGAGACCCGGGTTCGAGTCTCGGCGCTGGTGGCGATTTTCTCTGTTGGGTATAGGAGAAAAATTCTAAGCACAATACCCCTCTCTACCCAGGTGTCTGAAATGGGTACCGGTCTTTGACCGGGGGAAAGCGTCATGGCGTCCTGGTGTTAGTTCTAAGGTATTTGAAAAACCAATGTAAAAGGTGATATGTATCATGCTTCAATTGGAAATAAAGCATCCGTAGATGCCGATGTTTATTATTATTATTATTTCCGGTGAAATAAATTTGCATGTTTGTTTGAACAGGAACTTGGGGGAAGAAATTCATTCGAACAACCATGGGGTGACTCAAATGGCCAAACGAGTTGACAATTAAGGAAAAATAATTAACCGGTAATATTCTAAGTGTGTTCCTCGTAACTTTCTCAAGCAATGCATGGTCTATTAAAGATATTTTTGCTAACCTTTTTATTTTCAATTGCGATTAGTAAACGATGGATGAAAAGTAATTCAATTGTAATAATGGAATAATCTTGAAGAGTTGTGATGTAATTGAAATGTCATAATGGTTTGGGTCGTGCTAGGTAATTTGAACTAATACTCGTGTTACCCATACGGCCAGCGCGTAATGTGAAGTGCATGTGTTCAGTGACGCTACTCTGGGCACAGAGAGTTGCTTGTGAGGTACTCTGGCTTCCCTTCAGAACGCATAAATCTTTCGCCTTTTACTAAAGATTTCCGTGGAGGGGAGCAACTCAATGAGTCTTATATAATTTGTTTGAGGCTTGCTTAGCAAGCCATGAAATGTCTTCATCGTATTACAAATATATTCGATATTTCATCGTAAATGTTATCACCACCTCTTCGCCCTGAATTAGGCACTACTCCGGTCGTGGAATGGTTTACCATTTTGTTCGATGCTTTTCGTTCGATTTTAATTTGAGGTTTTGTCAGTTATAACGTGAAAGTCGAAACCTAATATGTATAGGCCTTAACCCTTCGAGTACCAAAGCTCAATTAGTTAAGGAAAAGTTTTCACGGGTTAAATGTTATCAATCCCCTGATTTATCGGTAAAATCGCCCTAACCTGGGCCTTATCCGATTTATGTAAGCGTCTGCTTCTTTATTTAAAAAAAAACAATTGAGCTTTGAAAATGTATACTCAGCAAAAATAGTGTTTGATACGATAGATTTTCTGCATAAAGAAATAATGAATTAAGTATTTGTCAAAAACTTGTAAGAAAGTATATAGATATTAAAAAAAATACTAGGTTAAATAAAAAAATATCGAATGTATTACACGGATCACATGACTTGAACTCGAAGCAAATCATCAGCTAATTACAGATGTAAGGCTTCTGAAATGTGTGAAAAATATTTTCATTATTGCGGTTAATTGCCTTAATTTTAATTATTTTGAAATGTTCCCCGACCTGTGAAATTATTTAAAAATTCTGTTAGTTACCCTATTCTGGAAGCACTAGCTTGGCACTAGACTTACCGTCGGTAGACAAAGGGTTAATATAATTGATGAAAGCAGCTCATTGGTGAGTATGGAATTTGGTATAAATTTAAAAAATATTCGGATTTCCGATACGAAACCCATCAGGGGCATACAAAAATTGTTTCTTTGGAAATTAGTGCTCCGACGGGGAATGTACAAGGTCCCAAGCTAAAGGTTAGGTCCAACTTCTGTTGAAACAGCATAGGTTTTGTTACGGACCATCTTTTTCGACTCTTTGCTGTCCTGTTTTTCAGTATCTACTTCTTTCTACTTCAACTTTCACCTTGTTTCATAAACTTCTTCAACGGACTATTCTATTCACCTAGTGCATGCAGCTGCTTCTCTAGTTTCTTATGTTTATTTCTTGCGAAGAATGTCACTTATATCGCGTGCTAAGCAAGCCTCAAACAAATTGTAGAAGACTCATTGAGTTGCTCCCCTCCACGGAAATCTTTAGTAAAAGGCGAAAGATTTATGCGTTCTGAAGGGAAGGCAGAGTATCGACCCTTGCCTACAGTTAGGTTCGGTTTGAAACGACGGAACACCTGCTGTCTACTCAAATAGCCTCGAGTCGGTGACAGCATTGTTTTCAAAACTAAGAATAATACACTAACTAAATCCATACTAATTTAAAATAGACCATCGATGACGAACATTGGCACTTGCTGCGATAATTATTAGATATTTTTAGTGTTTTATGCCTAAAATATTGACTGGTGACTATTTTTGACCAATGAATACTATCGAAATTGATAGCAACGTTATTTTAGTTTGTTTACCCATTTCTTACTACACTTTACCAAACAGCAGCTTCAATTATACGACTGGGATTAGAAGTGCTATTACCAATAATGAGATTATATGCAAACGAAAAAATGTGGCAAAAACACCTAACAGTACGTGAAGGCGGCATGATTCATCTACATATCAGAAAAATTGATTCATATGTTGGCCCACTCGGTTTCCCTCTCATAGGCGGCACTTCCTGCAAGTTAATTATGTGGAAAGGAAGTATTCCTGCTCAACTGCCAACCACAGAATCAGCAACCCTTCTTGCAGAAATCTGTTGTGTAAGCATATTTATAAAATAGTCTTCGTCTTTCCATTCTCTTCTTCTCTGTCCTGGAGAGGCCGATGTATCGTGCAACCATTCTCAGGGGAATGCAACTAGTTTCTATTCGAATTGGCGCTTGCAAAAGGGAAGGCGTGAGGTCCATTTTATAATTAAATTATATCATTGCAGACCATATTTTTAGGTTCACTGGTTTCTGTTCATCAGAGCCAATTACAATCTTGAACAGTTACCTTCTATATGAAGTTCTTTCAATGTTGCGGATTCTATTGACAGAATATAGAGACACGTGGTGCATAGAGAACCCGTTCCATCCATTCCATATTGAATTGTGTAATTCTCCTTCCTCTCTTAGGCATACATTTATTGTGTGGCAAGTAGTTCCCTCAAGGGAATACCTCTATTGTATTAATGGAAATTAGCACTCCCAAAGGGAAAATGTGGGGAGCCCGAGCTGAGAGTTGGGTAGGCCTTCTTTTTGTTGAATTAAAATGTTTTTGACATGTTAAGGACCATCTTTTTCGGTTCACTGCTGTCCTGTTTTTCAGCACTAACTAATTATCTTTAAATCTTTATGTATGGAGCCCATACTAAATGATCCTTTCTATTTGCTCGTTTAAAATAGCCTCATGTGCCTATGGAGTCTTAATCTAATTCCATTAGAATAAATCTCATGCTCAACGACCATAGAGTTACACTAAACAAGTTGAGCGTTGACGTCATGAATCCCCTCAGGGGGATACAACTATCGTATCTATGGGAATTAGCGTTCTCAGGGGGATTATGTGAGGTCCTTAGCTAAAAGTTAGGTAGGCCGTTTTGTTTTGTTACGAACCATCTTTTTTCGGTTCACTGCTGTCCCGTTTTATAATACTTTCTTCTTCAACTTTTCTTGAACTTCTTTCTTTGCTAACTGTTTTTATGCACTTTGAATTCCGTATAGGTTCCGCGTTCCCGTAACTCTATACTAAATGATGAGATGCTTTCATCTTTCCTCTCTTAGAACATATTTGTTGTGGTAAAGGGTGGCTAAAGCTTTCTTATAATCAATCAATGATTTGATGAATATACTGTATTCGCTGTAGTTTCAGCGAAGTACGTTTAATGACTGAATATTTATAACCAAAATTGAGCTTGAAAAATCGGTTTTGCATCTCCTCGGATCAATATCTAATGATGACAATCTGCGACAGTTGTAATGAAGAATAACAATGTTGTAATTGATATCTGCTGAATAGTTGCGATTGAAAGTAAGCCACCGGCTGTCGACATCTTATTCACTAAATGTTGTGCGTGTATTGCTGAGGGGGATGTGGGTGCGCACCTGTATTGAAGGATATTTGAGTTACCCATAATGAGATAGTGACGTGTTCAGGATCACAGAGCCGGGCCAACTCGCGTTCTGGCTCTGTACTCTGGCTTCCCTTCA
>JACJUY010000064.1:189095-221326 GCA_014220935.1 Platorchestia sp. MABIK
CGCTCAGCGGCAACATGACAACTTTTGCCAGACCGCAAAACGCCGCTAATTTTATGGTACTTTATATACATCGAGTATACGCGGGTTGCACATCTTCTGCGTGGAATATTGCGTGCTCTTCGGACAGTAGTGCTAGGACAGGTTCGATACTCACTCCGACGCTGAACTTATTTCTTGTTTTATGGTCCTCATGGACCCAAAATTATCATGAATTGTACACGAGAAAAAGAGGGAAAAAATGAAACCCTAGTTCATGCATTGCTCCCCAAATCCCGATTTTACTTTATTGAGCTAAGAATCGCATGAACTTTTTAGCCCAGCGAGCTGTGTACATTCTAACCCTAAATAACTTTTTATAAGAAAAGACAATACGATTTTTACAATTAAAATGGTTTCTAATCTACACAGGTTTCATTCTAGATCTATAAAATGGAACTCTGAAGTGCACAAGGACTAGAATATAATTCACGCCGCGCCTACAAAAAGGACGCTTGGCTAGACTCTCCGACAATTTCGGTTTGATTTGGTCGCAGTTTGCGTGATGTTCTGTCGCCGGGATTCGTGGCGGGGTCCTGTAATCCAGCTACTTGGAGGCTTGGTTGAGGAACGGCTTGCGGTGGGGAGTTCTGTTGCGGGTCTTCCCATGTTGAGTGGGTGTCCGCATTAAGCTCGGCATCAATATGGGAGCCCGTGGGTAGCCATGGGTTACCAGGTTGTCTAAGGAGGTGTGTAACGGGCCAGGGGGGAAACCCAGCAGCCAAAAGCACCCGTGTTGAGCAGTAATGGGATCGCGCCCGTGAGTGGGTGGTTCGTAACAGCCCCGCATGTACAGAGGAACCTCAATCTTTTCCCTTTTTGCATCTTGCTTAAATAACCTGAATGGGATAGTATACATTCGAATGCAAAATATTATCGTCATAATTCTGATAATTTCATTCGGTTTTACCCTCAGCCCATCTCGGACTGGTCGCACGATCGAGTCTCCGTAGGTGCTGTCTACCTGGAATGTTTTTACTCCAAGAACTTGAAGCTGGTGAGCTCGAGGTCCTGTAGTTCCTATTTTCTTTCTTAAATTCTGTTGGAAAAATATGGCCTGTAGCTGTGAAAGAAGGTTTTTGAAATAATTGTTAACATTCCATACCAATATCTTGAGCCATGATATGTCGTAAAATAATTGAATGTCAATCTCGCACTTTACTGAAATTATGATAGACGGTTTGGTATCAAGGGGCCCTCAGTTACAATTATTAGCGGAAAGCGACATTTTGCAAAAAATTAAGACTGTAGGATGCCCTGAGTTTTATTCCTGGGCGGGAAGTAAAGCATTAAACTGGGTTAGCAGTCGATTCCTAAAAATTCTGTACTGTTTGTTACACTTGAGTGATTGGTAATTGGGTTGTTAATTAGTTCTTGTTGAATTTTGTGGTTATGCTCTTCCATGGTCTCTAACATCGCAAATAATGCAATTGTGAAGGGAACATGATTCTAGCATGGAACGGCTTACTCTCCCAGCGAGAAATAATTAGGTTAGAACTGAAAGTTAGGTAGGCAATCCTTTTCTTGAAATAGAAATAGGTTTGTTTAGTTACGAATCATCTTTTACTGTTTCTTCTGTTCTTTTTTCAGCTGCTATTCTTTTCTACATCTTTTATCTTGTTTCTCAAACTTCTTTGTCAAGTTACTATTTCTAAGGGCGCAGAGGGTGTTAATGTGGGAATAAATGTTGTCTATAGATTTCATGCTCTCTAAATTTCATCTTGAAAAAGAATTAAAAATGAAGTTGAAATAAAATGAACTTCTTAGGTTTTGAAAACCACAAAGTGCAGAAAAATTGTCAGATGGCCCCTAAATAAAATATCGGTTCCAGAAATGAATAAGTGACAGTTAAAAATTCACTGTGACACGGGGCTCGAAAATGTAAGAGAATAACTCTACTGCTACTATTTCTTATCACTTAAGGAATAGCCAGTTAATGCTTTCTTAGGCTAATATTTTTTAGGTTAATAAGAGTAACAAAGACTAACGTAATGAAATAAACTGATGTGCTCATTCTCAATAATATTATTGGGCGTCGCGCAGTGCTTCGCCCATTGTGAACTTCTGATGCTTCCTCTAATACTTGGCATAAATGATGTCATTCTCCAATATAACATTCTTTGTTAATCATTGTATTGAAAAGAAAACTATTCAGTATATCACTGGGGAAGTAATTAGTGACAGTTTTGGCATCTCATGTAGATACAACCATTGTATCTATGGGAATTAGCGTTCGAGCTGAGAGTTAGGTGGGCCTTCTTCATTTTGGAATGAAAAGTTTTTGTCAAGGACTATTTTTTCTTGGTTCAATGCTGTTTTGTTTTTCAGCTACTACGATTTTCTTCTAGTTTTATCTTATTTCATAAACTTCAATCTTAACTTACGGCCCCTCGGGGGGATACAACTAGTGTATCCATGGGAATTAGCACTTCCAGGGGGAAAATGTGAGGTCCCGAACTGAAAGTTAGGGTAGGCCTTCTTTTGTTGAAATAAAAAGTTTTTGTTATGTTAAGGACCATCTTTTTTTCGGCTCACTGCTGTCCTGTTTTTCAGCATCTATTACATTGTTCTTCAACTTGTCTTATTTCATGAACTTCTTTCTCAACTTACTGTTTCTATGCACCTTGTGTATGAATTCCGCGTTCCCTCAACTCCATTCTAATTGGTACAATCCTCTGTTTGGAGCGCCTTTGTTGCTGTAAGGGAGGCTTAAGCTAACATGTAATCCATCTAATCTAATCTAGTGATAATTTCGACAATAATGAGATCCTTAAGATTTGAACTGTAATAGCATTTGCTAAAATGCCAGTAAATCAGCTGTGCTTAGCGTTCCTTTGGTAGTCTTTGGTGTCGATCTGCCTTGTAATATACGAAGGTAGGAAACAACTGTATCGGAGGGCGAGGAAAATTCGGAGAAAATTTGATAACCTTTATTGCGTTATTGATCTTGACACCACTGTGAAAGTGCTGGTTACATCTGTAAGACGAATGTATTTGGCTACGCCAGTAAGCTCGCTATTTACAGGGTTAAACGTAGAAAAAGGTATCGTAATGCATGCGAGGAATATTTTTTCGGCCGTTTATGTGTAGTTTTAGGGCGGAAACGTTTTTTTTGGAGGACTTTACATTGTTTTTTTTAGGATGAGTATCAAATTCTGTACAGTAAATAATGAAGTTACATTCTGTAATGAGTTCTATACGAATCAATAACATTTCCAATGTTGAGATATGCGTGAAAATTTTTTGTCGGTGCAATTTACAATCGTGTGAGGTTTTGTAATCATTCACTGCAATTTGATCACAAGTGATGGCACTGATTGTTTCCCTATTATGAATTGAATTTGTTCTTTCTTTCTCGATTTGGTATTTTAGCACTTGCTGCCATTACTTTCGCTGTCATCTATGCCGGGCGAGTGATCAGCACGCGCACTATCAATTTTCTACGCTTAATTTGTATCGGCTGGATACAATGGTCTTTATACACCATTTTGTTGCTGCAATGCTGCTGATTTTGTTCTATTTAAAACTCAGATTAGTAGGGTATCCGTGATGTATCTTACGTGTCTGAATGTGCGATCTCGTTATGAGACGAATGAATATCTAATCTGGTGTTGAGTTTTAAGAGTTTTAAGAGTTTTAGCTGTGAACATAACCTCAATGCCATCAAGCCGTAAATAATTTTAGAGTCACCCACTGTGGGACCGTCTGACATCTCCACGTTTCCTGCAGTGGTCAAGGCAGGATGAATTTTATTCTAGGTGTATTTTAGCCGCGAGGCTAATTACTCGTAAATTCTATTGGTGACCGTGAAATGAGAAGCATGTGGTTGGTATTGCAGCCCACGCTGCCCGTGGCCATGCTCGATGTAGGGAGTGGCACTCGCAGGTGCGCTCACAGGAAGAGAGTGTCGAGCACTTGGGCCGTGAGGGTGCGGTGCTGCTGCGTGGGCGGCGGCAGCTCCGGCTGCTGGAAGAGGCGCTCGTTGAGCGGGTACAGGTACGGCGCCGCCTGGCAGTCCGAGTTGTACCACCAGTCGCACACCTGCCACATCACCATTATTAATATTATGGTTGCTGTCATATTTAAAATTTAGCTCAGCTGTATGTCCTGCTTAAATTTATGAAAAGTATGTAGTTGTGCTGACTGAGATCCCAACTTCAATTTGAATTTTCGATTTCATGGAACGTTCGCAATTTGGAATAAATTTTAATAATCAGTAACTACTTGAAAAGTTCAGACTCACATGATCTGGCAATAACTGTCAAACATGGTTTTATTTTGTTGATTAAGGACCATGTTTTTTCAGGTTCACTGCTGTCCTGTTTTTCATCACTTACTTTACTTATTTTATCTTCTACATTTGTCTTGTTTCACAAACTTGCATTCTAACTCACTATTTCTGTACACAGGGAATTGTGTGTGGAAACACATTTTCTATGTAAATTACGCGTTCCCTGAACTCCATACTGAATGGTGTTTTCATCGTTTCTTTCCTAGGGAACACCATTCTTGTGGATGGAGAAGCTGGAACTAACTAAAAATAATGTAATCTAAGCTCCTACTGAATATTACTTTTTTGGCAGGGAGAAGCGTTTATCGGACGAGTTCATCAGACGAGTCCTTACTATAAGATTCAAGAAATTATTTTTAGTATGATTATTTAATTCATTGATCGCAATATGTGCCGCCTCTGTGCACATAGGGAATTTTCATAATGATGCTGACCGATCAGTAGTCACTAACTCAATTTTCATAAATACTCGATCAAAGTTAAATAAAGGGACGATCCAGTTAATGTTTGTTATTTTCAAAATTGCTCGCCGCGATTAACTTTGAATTTAGTTGAAAATTGAACCACAGTTAACCCGTCGCGGAAAATGTGTTGAAATGAAATGGCTGCTACAATGGGAAATGAAAATTTTGAACCAGTTCCGTAGCTAATATGGGTATTGCTGCCGTAAAATGCGCGAGTGTAAACGGATTGAACTGCTGTTGCAACACTTGAAGAGATCTCGTGTCCCGGGCTATGCCGGAGTGCTGTGGCGCGCTGATGAGGCAGCAACTGAGCTGTGTGCTCGTGCTGTCGAGCGAGGGACTCACCATGAACGCTTGGTTGAAGATTGTGCCGTTGGGGCAGAGGAAGCTTGCCTGGCGGCCGTCCAAGTCGCACATGTGCCAGGCCTGCAACGAGAGCACCAAGTGGTCATGTCATCAATGGGCGCGCGCTCACACTCCCGCCGAATAATTAATATAATCAATAAGTAAGCGCTATTACCCTGGAACATAATACATTGAGTACACCGTTAATATATCAGCTGAATTTGTCGTTGAAACATAATTTCGCTTGAATGATGTCAAGGCAAATATTCTGTTCGATTTTATTCTGCTCTCTTGTCAAGGTGCGTATAGGTTGACACGCAACACTAGTTCTTTCGTGGAACTTTACCCTAAGCAGACTTCAGCTTTGAAAGTATGGGGTCTTCCTTACTTCCGTACTTTAATTTGCTTCATTTTTAGGCTGGTGTCACGATAAATGACCCATCCATGTTGAGGTGCGTCATGCCCAATAGGGCTCATTGTATGAATATGGTAAACTTTTTGCTACTTTCTGCTGTGCATCTCTGGAGTAGCATTTTAGAAGCGTTTATGGAAGAAGTTTTGAGACGCGCATTTCAAGTGTGACGTTGTAGAGACAGCTATCTACGGGTCTGTTCTTGAAACCTCTGTTGCTAGTAGTACGAATATGTATTACTGATAGTACAGGCATATTAACGCTAGTAGAGTTCCTGAACAGCTCAATGTGTTCACTTTTTGCGTTCGAATTGGTGAAGAACTAGTCAATTATTTGTTATTCCATTTATATATTAATAATTTCGACAGGTTTATTTTGCTGTTTGTCAGAACATCGAGTAAGAAACAACTATTGTCCTCTTTTTTTGCATTGTGACTTGGTTGCTCGTACCTTGGATGTAGTCAGTTACGTTTATCGAGGTGGAACCCCTCAGAGGGATACAACTATTGTATCTATGGGAATTAGCGCTCCTAGGGGGAAATGTGAGGGCCCGAGCTGAGAGTTAGGTACGCCTTCTTTTTGTTGAAATAAATTTTTTTTTGTTATGTTACGGACCACCTTTTTTCGGTTCACTGCTCTCCTGTTTTTCAGCACCTCTGACTTTGTTCTTCAAATTTTATCTTGGTTCATGAACTTCTTCCTCAACTTACTGTTTCGATGCCTCTTCTGCATTGATTTCTCATTCTCTTATCTCCATACTAAATGATGCCTTCCTCCTTCCTCTCTTCGATACGCGTTTTTTTGCAGTGGTTAGGGAGGCTTAAGTAACTTATAATCTAATCTAATCTTTTCGAGTTGGAAGATAAGTTTCGAACCGAAAATAGCGCAGTATCTGCTCATTTAAGGCGTTATTGAAATCTTCTCTGAAGAACAAAGGATAAAGCGACGAACACCGACGTTAACTGTTTTATTTCAGTGTTGGCACCTTAACCTGGTGTATTCTCGTGCAATGTCATGATAGATTTCAGAATCTATAAAATTACAACAGGCGTAAAAATAGTATAGAATGAGTACTTTTACTTGTACCAAATGATTCTTACGCGTTTTTCTGTGTATGAAATTGTTACCTAAATAAAGAAGTGTTGAGTTAAACTTCCACAAATCTCAGCAAAGGACGCATAGATGACTCGTTTTATGGGGCTCGGAAAAAGCTACTGGGCCTCAATGGAGTGAAGTCGAGGGGGCTGACTTCAGTGAAGAATTTTGATTTGAAATTTCTATTCCGCTGCAGTAACCAGCTTTTCACCATTAGGTGATCGGCGTAGCAATATTGTTCACGGTGATGGTATTCCTTAACTGGTCACCCATGGCTCAGGGTTCAAACTCATGTCATTGAAGGGTAGTACGCAAGGTTGGTGAAATATGTATAGTATATATTGTTGAGTGTGCGGGGTACCATTTTACAAGTATCAAATCGGTCAGTGTACCACTTCCAGGAAAGAAATAATGTTTTCAAGTAATTGGAATGTTAGGGAAGGGTGCTGTTGAGTAAATGCTTAAATTCGGATCTTCTGTGGTATTCGGGAAATTTTATTCTATAATGGAATAAAAAAAATTGATCGACTAATATTTTTAGTGAATCCTGGCCACTTCTATGGCGCATATTTAGTACCATGTATCTCACACATAGTCTGCGTACCCACACTGCGGTGGTGGGTGGGTGGGGGGTTTACTATTTGTTTCATATTATCTACAAACCAACACCTCAAGGGGATACTACCCGTTTTATCTATAGGAGGGTTGTTAGTTCTCCCAAGGAGAAGGTGCTAGGCCATGCACTTAAGGTTTGGTTGGCCTTTTGTTAAAAATTCACTTTTGTTTAGTTTGGACCACCATCTCCAGTTCACTGTTGTGATTTTCAGTACTTATAATCTTCACTATTTTATCTTGTATCATAAACTTTTCAGTGTTCTTTCTGCGCGCTGGGAATGGGGATAAGGCTGCTGTGTAAATTCTCGCCCCCTAAATGCCATAATACATAGTGCTTTTATTTTTCCTCTTTTGGGAACACATTTGTTGTGGTTACGAAAGCTTAACGCTTTGCTTCCCAACACTCAAATAGTTAAGGGAAAAGTTTTAATGATAATTGAAGTCATTATTCTGATAAATCAGCTAAATTGCATTAGAATGTTTTTTTCTGTATAAGCGGGTGTTTACTTTCTTTTTAAATTGAAAAAATTGTGTTTTAAAAATGTATGCTTCGACGCCAAAAAAGTGGTCGAAAAATCTAAGAAAAAATGCCAATTTATTTTTTGCTCAATTTTATCTGTAAACACAAGTACGTATGAAAAACTTGCTGAAGTTGAATGAAAAAGGCATTAAATGTATTGCATCGACCATGAAGCTTGCACTGAGTGGGATATCAATAGCAAATTGCACGCGTTTAACTTCTGGAATGTTTAAAACATAGTTGCAGGAATACTATTAATTTCCCTGGCTTGGTCATTTAGTTCAAATTATTTCCATATTAGTTCGATCATCTTGAAATTTTGTCAATTTACCTAAAATTGAAGCACTAGCCATGAGGGAACTGAAGTTCCCGTCAAGAGGCAAAGGGTTAAACGAGCTTATCTAATCCATTGATTAAATTAAAAATAATTCATAAAATATATATTTTTTGCCTGTGACAGCACAGAATCTTAATGCATCCCCCTTTAAGTAACGTAATAATTTCTAACCTAATAAATCAGCAATTCAGAAAGGTCTTACTGACTCGAAACAAATAAAATCTGCAGAGATGTCACAAAGGCTTGTTCTCATTCTTCTTCAATACGATAATAACATTACTCGTTAGCATTATGATTAGCGACGAAAGAATTCAAGAGGCCGATTGGTGCAATTTTTTTGGAATAATACAAGACAATAATTAGACTTTTACACCCTAAAATCTATCAACAACACGCAAAACCCAAATCCATTCAAATTTAGCTCTTAAGTCAGATACGTCCTACCAATGGATGCGCTAAAAAACTTTTACAGTGTATTGATTTATCCGTTTTTCCAATTTGACATTCACACCTGAAATGGCACAGTAAGCAATAAGACTGCAAAAGGGTTAACGCTACAAAGTAAATGACGCTAGAGTTTACTGTAAGTTCAAATACAACGCCCACATTAATAATTCCTTAAAGAATCTGAAAAATCTGAAACTCTAAAGACTTGATAAATTTTTTCGGGTAAGTTTTGTGTACAGAATACTCGAAACCAACAAAAATTTAGAACATCAATAGCAGTTTAACGTTTGACCTGTCTACCATGACTATTTTGCTAGGAATGAAAGGAAATGTAACGTTCCGTATTACTGGAAAGCTATATATCAAGTTGTCTTTGCAGGTATAAAAATCTGGATTTTTATCCTTAATGATTCTTACGATGCCCTCACCTTTTCAGCATTCAAAAGTAGGCTGGAATGTTACATGATCTTAAATTACTTTTAAAATGTATGGGGAGTGAAGACATAAGAAAGGCCAAGCCAATGAAGAAATACAAAATATATCCCCGAATTAGATTCCTCACCCTGAGTAATTAACAAGATGATACACTTATCATAGTTGTCAGCATGAGTATATGTGCATATGTAAATAAAATACTTCCGATACAAATATTTAACTAGTCTGTAAAACTCCATTTTTTCTTGTCAATGTTAATACTCTCTCATAAATAGCTTAACTGATCCTAAGTTAAATTCACAAATATAAGTTATTATTCATGTTACTTCAGAATTCTCCCATCTCTGGCTAGGTTGCCATAGAAGCCTCGTTGCTTGTTTCTTTAACAATGCAAAAAGTGTCGACTGTTGAACACTCAAGTATGTGGTTGTGTCTTGTTTATGACAATTGAAATGCTAAATCGTCCAAATATTTTCCTGGTATCAAATGATATCTTTTACGTCAACAAACCTCCCTTGATGAGGCCAAATAACTGTAATCGAAATGAACAAAGGATTAATTTTTTTAATGCCTAATGTTCCCCCCCAAAATGAGGGGACTATGTTATCGATGAGAAGATAACTTGGTATACGTGAGATAGGATCTCGTGCATTATTCTCTTATATATTTAGCTGTTTGAAAAGTGGATATTGGAACTCGACTGCCTCATTGCTTAGGTTTGTGGGAGGTAGACTTTCGAGACGTGTCTCTATTGGGTCGAGCGAAATGGAAGACCGTCATATTGACACTCCTAGTGAGTCGTCGAGAAGTTTTGTAGATAATGCAACCCGTGTGCGAAATGTGCCCTACATGATGTTGCATCTGGAAACTGTCTCGCATGCCATGGACGTAGCAGTGCTTCATCCACGCGTCGTAATTTGTAGCTTTTTGACGCCTCACCCCTGATTTCGAGAATGGGTCATTTGTCGTTATGGCCTCGAACAGAAGTGTTATATTTTTAAAATGTCAGGGTAGAGATGATTACCTTATAAAACCACTATCAAACTATATTCGTATGCGTGACTCAGAACCCCAATCTTGATGTAAAAGTTCTAACCGCTCTTAATAAGTTAATTTAGAAATACCAACTTCAGCTAAGTTGTTGACATTGTAGAATGGAAACGAATTACTGTTTTTGGTGGTGTGAAATAAACTGTCTCAACAGTGGAAATACCGTTCACTTGTCAGAAGCGACGTACGTGCTCACGGAGCCTACTGGTAAGACAGCCTTCATTGCGGAAGCGACTTGCCAGTGGAGGAAATGACGTTGGCGAAAGTGGCCTACGTTGTCAAATAAAGACCGTCGAATCAATACTTGAATGGGAATGTTGACTTGCCGAATTCTTTAACTGAGGTTGTGGGCTAGAGATTTGGTAGCCCTGGTAACTTGCGTTTGACGTCGAATTTGCTTTGAATCAGCGATACTGCTGCATCATTAATCTCAGATGAGCCATTTCTTAATTAAACGTGTACTTGGGATAAAAAATGTCCAACTGCGGCTTCAGAACAGTAGTTGATATTTTGATTTTACTCAGAACAGATTACTTTGAAAAAGAAAGGGGAGACAACTCACAGATAGGCTAGGCAGCAAATGTATTATTTGCATTTTGTCTACCAATTCTACCTCAACTCTTTTTTTTAATTTTTCTCACCCTGTTGAGTAGAAACCCTTATTTAGAGGAATGAAAAGCGCGTTGGCTCGACCTCACACAACCTTACATGGAGAATGGCTGACTGTTCTGATTTCGGTCAAAGAATTGCCTGGCGATCCGATTACGTTTTAATGCTCCCTTAATATACTTGAGAGGAAACTCTTACATTGAGAATTTTCCTAACTCTCGTTAAAGACAGAGTTTCGCTTGCTAGCTCACTAGTTGACTAGTGGTTTCGATCAAAGCTTATCATTGTGAAGGATTAATTGATTATAAGTGTCTTAGCTTTCCATACTTAAACAAAGATGTTCAAAGAGAGGAAGGATGAAGGCACTTTTCAATATGGATTAAAGGGAACGCGGAATCTATACACAAAGTGTGTTCACTCGCAGAATCCTGTGCGCATTGGAACAATAAGTTGAGAAGGAAGGTTAGGAAACAAGATGAAGGTTGTACAAGAAAGTCAAAGGCGTTGAAAAACAGGACAGCAGTGTACCGAATAAAGATAGTCCTTGACAAATTTGTCATATTGTTTAACATATTGTTCAATGGAAGTTAAAATATTTTCGCCTTAACGATCTTTATACGATGTAGCTACATTCAGTATTTTTGCACAAGAAGTTATCGCGAGGATCTCTGAAGTCATGATTCGTGCTCTCTGTACTGCACGCTAGAGAGTTAATTTATGTTACTTTTATTATTTTAAGAAACTTGAGGTTGATTTTCATTAGTTCATTTTCGTCAATTTTCCTTAGTCCTCGATTCCGTAATACGAGGCAATGGATAGAGCTATGCGCACAAGAATGAGTGAGTGGTCAGTCAATTGAGTGTGCAAAAAGCTATGCCCGTTAAGTTTTTGTGGACAAACTTTTTTAAGTCAAGTGACTACAGCTTATCGCTTCGAATGCTCGACGAATGTTAGGTCATCAGCGCGTTTTTGTGCGCAATTTGAAGTTAGTTCTGCCAGCGCAATGCCCTTACATGAGAGTGACGCGACCGCGCCGACATACCCATGATCAGGAGTCGACTCGGCGCACAGTGCGACTAGTGCTGGCTGCTTGTTGCTTTACCTCTACGTAGTTCGTCGTGCCTCATATCATTCGTGTCTGGAAAAAACCCTTCACTTGGTGCAGTTTGAGAACACGTAATATAAGTTGTCATTTCCAGAGATGTGGTCAAATCGTAGCATTGGAAATAAGTCATTTTTATTTTTGTGCTTCGGTTGTCGTTGCATGAGTGACGAGAATGTAAGTAAGCTTCAAGAAATACATTCTCAGTAAAATTTTGGGAAGCACAATAGTATACACATGTGTATTTCACTTCCTTCAAAAGCGCACACCAAACGCATGGAGCTATCTTTTCAGTTCCTTGAAAAATATTTCAAAGCTAAAATGTTTTCAAATGTCCGTCGTTCGCGTTGAAAGTATTACAATGCTTAAATGTCCTTTTTCAGAAATGGCTTCTTACAAAAAAAAAATTATGCTTGAAAGTAGTAAAACGGTTCCTTACGATTTTGGTCGAAATTGAACGAATTTGTGGTACAATCACTGAATTTGTCCCACTTCAACTATACTGCATTAATTGATCTCTCATTCTCACCTTCAGATAGGCTCACGATTCTATCGTGTACAAAAAAAAGAAAGCTTCCTTTGAAATAAATGTATATCAGGTTTTGTTTTCTGTACCCAATTTATTGATTTAATCAATATATCAATATGATTGTTTGTTTGCATCACAGGGCTTAACCAGGCCTTGTATCTCGTCACAATGAAGTCTCTTCAAGAAGTCACTGTAGGTTTTAATCTCAATCATAAATTACTTCCACGCTTCGTATCCAAATGTTTAAGACTCTTGAAGGTTAGACAATATATTACAAAGGTTGGATGATGAGTTCACAGCTTCTAAGCAAAGAAATGAGAGCAAAAGAGTGAAAGGAGAACGAGTTATAGGTGAACACAAGGTATTAACGGATGAAAGGAATGAAAAAAGCGTTATAAAAGGAAGTATGCTTGTAGCGGTTTCACCCCTCAGGGGAATACAACTATTGTGTCTATGGGAATTGGCGCTCCCAGGGGGACTATGTGAGTGCCCGAGCTAAAGGTTAGGTAGGCTTCCTTTTTGTTGAAAAAGAATAGGTTTTTGTTCTGTTACGGACCATCTTTTTTCGGTTCAATGCTGTCCTTTTTTTCAGCACCTGCTACTTTCTTCTTCAATTTTTTCTTGTTTCATGAACTTCTTTCTTAGCTCACTGTTTCTGTGCACCTTGTGCATAAATTCTGTGTTCCCTCAACTCCATACTAAATGGTGCCTTCCTCCTTCCTCTCTTAGAACATCATTGTCGTGGTTAAGGGGGGCTAAAACTTTCTTATATAATAATAATAATAATAATAATAATAATAATAATAATAATAATGTAGCGGTTTCACAATCAAAACAAATGAAAAATGCTCGCGTGCAGATCAATGATTGGTGGATATCTGTCAGGACGTTCTCGTGCCAATCATTTCCCTCGAGTCGAGAGATCTTGGAACAGGCTTTACTGCCTAGGTGGGGCGTGGGTAATTCGGCCGCAGCTGTGTACAGTATGTCTAGTGGGCAAGCCACCAGGCGAGGCTCTGACCCAAGTGGACAAACAAGATGTGCGGAGACTGGACAAAACATGTGCACGACTAAGTTGGTGTCCTTTCGAGAATTCTGTGCCTACATTTTGCGAAAAGAGCGATAAGAATTTGGTACGTTCTTCATGAGCAGAATGAATCGCTAGTCTTTTTTATGGTAACAAAATTGACGAAATATAATTCCACTCTCAAAAGTGAGTTCGGCCTGAACTAGTAAATTTATTCAACTTTTGATTGTCATGACTATCGTCTGCAATGCAATAACAGCATGTGAGGTGGCTAATCAGTGAAGTTTCTTTTTGGAATATCCAGTTATTCTCCGGTGCAAATGACCCTCAAACAAGCTAATCTATTCAAGGGCTGTTTGCGTGTAACAGCTTTCAATATTCACTAAGTATTGCGAATTTAGATTGTGGCAAGGCCCTTATCAAAGCAATGGGAGAGTGCTTATTCACTATTTTTTCAAGCCATTCTTTTATCAATTTCACTTTTTTCTGATCGTAACGCTACTGAAACGTCCTCTGACATTGGCCTCAAGTACCTTTCCCTCCTCAAGTACCTTTCGATATATAGCAGGATTTTTTCGTCCACCAATGGTTTGAAAGTCTCCTACGCCGTTGGCTGTAAAACGGCCTAAGATCATCGTGCTTTCTTCTCAATACATGACTTTAAAAAGGCTTCTGAATCGACTGGTTCTGGTTTTGTACGAAAATAAGATCGAAGCTTTGTCGTCCAAAACCTCTGTCTTGCTATCATCGAATCGTGCATTGAATTCACTAACCTCGATTCCTTTTTCTAGATGGTTCGGCTAACGTTAGTCGGGTCATTCGTCAGTATGAAGGCATGTAGGTTACTTTTTTACAATTCTCTAGTAATTTTTACTCCCTTACCGTGTTTCCTATAAGGCATTACTGAAAACAAAAGCTTGGGAAGTTCAAGGAATGCCAAAAAATTAGTTATACTAACACTTGCACAGTTGTCGCCGCTGGATGCCTGTGGATCAGTCTTTCTTATCTGTGAGTAATGAAAGTAATTGTTTGTCTCCATCGCTTCCGTCGCGCCATTGTAAGCAGAGAGAAGAGTGGTCTACTCACTTGACATCGAGCCTCGGTGTCAGCGTAGAAGCCCGGCCACGGCATGTTGGTGCAGTAGAAGTTGGTGTAGGGCACGGCGCTCATGATGGGGTAGTCGAGGCCCGGCACGCCGGGGATGGTCTCCGTGAGGGGCGCGAGGTACATGAGGCGCGGCACGAGGTAGTTGTACAGACTCGCCTTGAGCACGGGCGGCAGCGCTGGCGGCAACACGCCTGCTGACCTGTGGCGGGCGCACATTCCTTCCTTCAATCCTTATGAAATACTACTCTCTTTTATATCAAGAATGCCTAAGATCTCAAAATAAGTTACTATTCATGTGCTCAGTGCGGAAACCGTAGGACTGTGGTAGTTTTTCTATGCTATTTTGGCATTTAAAAAAATCGTGCTCGTTTGTAATGTGGATGTCATAGTAATTACTGACTTTATTGCTGATTGTACATGTAAATATGGTAAACTGATCCAGTTCTAAAAATTTCTACTCCTGTCCAACGATTTAATGCCCTACTCAAAGGAGGGATGGCATCAACCTTGCAGCATACACTTCTTATTGATTATAATAAATATATATTCGGAGATCAGTTAGACTTCTTTTTTTCGGTAGTCGATTTTAAAATTTGTCAATATTTACGCGACGGTGTAATGCCTTAACACTGTTCACTTACTGATCATTTCCATCACTGAAAGGCCCAAATTCGCTTGACACTCTCTCTCCATTTATGGGGTTCGATGTGCTTTCTCTGAATGTGCTGGAAACGGTATTTACATCTTCTCTCAGTTTTGTTTCTGAATCTCGAGCACGTGCCGACTCGTTTTGAGAACTCAAGTCCGACGTAGAGAAAAGTAAAGGCGCCTCTAACGAAGACGTAGCTCTGTCGTGCTGCTGTGCGGCGGTTGCGGAATGAGAGCGAAGTTCTTTCGCCAGCGCACTTGGTGCATTTTGTGTCGCCAGACTCGGCAAGCCGAAGCTCGCTGTTCTCTGGCTCAATCTCCTCGTGAGGTCCCCTCGTCTGCGGCTCGGTAGTAGGGTGCCCGGGATCTCGTCGTGTACCTGTCTGGGAGTACATGAGGCGGGCCATTCCAGTTTAAGTGCGATAGGGACTTTTTATTTTATTTTATTTTGATCAAAGTTTAAATTTCGATGAATGTAGGCCAACGATCATGTTTCAGTTTACATCGGTGAATAAAGGTCACGCATCGAGTTTCCAGTCCTCTATGGGTGTTCTGTTACCAATTTCATGAAATTAATCGAATTAAAACGTTGAACACACACACCTATGCTTCAGTAATGTGACAAAAATATTGTTGTATTGAATCTCTCTCGTTCGCTTCATATGAGTTACATATTTGAAAATTGTTCTACTTAATTTAATGAAGATCAGTTGATGAATGCGTATTAATAACTCGGAGAGTGCATTTACTTGAACATTATATTGGTATTTATCCGTACTAAAACAGGTCAAGTCTTGTATCACATTATTCATCAAACCTTTCTATCTAATTAATTGTTATATCTAATATCAAGCTAGTTTCTTTATAGAAATATGATTTGATAATGACCTTCATTGCTGGAATATATTCTGCCTGCAGTGGGCTTTTTGGTGGCACAGTATTATATGTAAGCTCTAGACTACGACTCATAGTTACTGTACTCATCACAATGAGGTGCTTCATTTGTATGTTGTCGGAACTGAAAAGTGAACGTTTTTAAATTGTTATCCATTTCTTTTTAGCTAAGGACGTCTTCACTATTTGAGCATATATCATTGCAACTCTGTCGAGAATGACAATGTGCGAAGATCTTGTTTACTTGCATTCCTATCTTTGTAGATACTTAGGTATGTGGGAGTACATCTGGCGTGGGTTAGCATTACAGCTGCGGATGTTAGAGTTCTGCTTTTTTGTTGCAATTGCTGAGACTTGCCGTCGTTCTATGGTTCAATTAGGACCCAAAGGCCATGAGACCTTTACCACGTCGTCGATCAGAGGCGCCCTAGTGACTCGACGACCCACCTGATGCTCGTGGGCTGCCGGTTGAGAGCGACGAGAGCTAAAAAATCCACCAGAATTGAAGGGTCGTAACTGTTGCGTGCGCTGGGACCCAACCGCTTCGCCAGCAGTCGAGTTATGCTTTCTACAGAACCTGGGCCGAAGAGAGAATTCTCGTTATTAGTTCGAACAAGCATAGCCCATGCGTAAGCATATGGTGCGAAAACTTGAATAACTCTCACGTAGAATGATGCGAGTCAGGAAAGCCTTTCTCTGAAATTTCCGCTTTTGGATGTTGCGCTTTTCGAAGGAGTGTTATATTGACTACTGCTCTGAGTGGAAGTATGTCACGCTTTTTAACACGCTGACTACGGAGTGGGACAAATGTGTACCACGAGGTAAATTGTTCATATAGGCATCAATATAAATGGATAACATTTCAAACCATTTCGCTAACTCTTTTTGAAGGAATTTTATCAAACGAGGAAAATATTATTGAGCACTTATATTTTGTACATTTCTAACAAAGGATGAAAACTTATTCGAGCGCGTAGGTCGATTTTCCCAGTCTGTTTTTACAACACAACCAAATCAACTTAACGACCCACGCAATCGTAGTCAACGTGTTAAACAGGTGAAGAATTCGTGCGTTTGTGTTTCGACGGCAGAGAAATATAGCTCTCTATCATTGTTTTCAGTATCGAATGGCGTTAAAATTTCATACCCGCATCGCTCACCTGCGCTGCATTTTTTTAGTAGTTCAGTGATACCAATGTATTTTGAAATGGAGAATGAATATGCGGCCTAATTATGTAACAGTGCTACACAAAGTTTTATTGTCTTTTTACTACACGATTTAAATGTATCCAGTTTTACATCTAGTCCTGTAAATCATAAATTAATTAGGTACTAACTTGAGTTAGAACTCAAACGTTCTGGTGAGGGATTGGAGTCTGAGTTGATCTGTAGTCGAACATCAGAAGGCGCAAAGGGCTGCTGGAACTTCTTCAGTTGTCCTGATATAGTAGCGCCTGTATTTTCGCCGGCTGATCGCTGTTCTTTGGGCACAATGCCGGGCACCCTGTGGATGTTCCCTCTTCCAATATCTTGCAAACGAGTTACTAAACTTACGCTCTCTGCTTCTGCCACGACGCTCGTCGTCAAATCTTCGTCTGACGAGTGGCCCTCCTTGTTTATTTCGCCGCCAGGCAGCAAGGACCTGAATCTGAAGTACCTCTGTTTCATCAGCTGGGCTTTGTACGTTCGGTTAAGCCAGGCATGATCGTCACGCGTTCTTTCACTCACGTCAGTAAAAGAAGGTGAGGCGTCTGGGATTATTTGTCTTTTGCCCAGTGGTGTTATTTTAGTAACTCTTCTCAACAGCCGTGGTCTTCCTTTTGCTATCACCGCCTTGGGTATTGATGTAGGTTTTAATTTGAGTCGGTTTTGTTGGATAATTCTACGTTTTTGTCTAGCATTATCAGTAATTTTATGTGATGGAATACGCCGCCTTTTCTTGATTCTGACTACGCTCTTTGTCGTTGTGTGAATGGGCGTCTCTGCTGCTCCCAGTGGTCTTCTTTGGGTATCGTTTGTTGATGCTAATTTGGAAGGTTCAAATTCCTGGAGCACCTTCGAGCGTCCGCCTTCGTCATCTGCAACAAGATAAAGACACTTTGAGATTGTTGTCGCTGCACTGTTGTCTAATTGAGATGCGTTAAATACTGAGCTTACTGTCTTAGTAATCGAAAGAATTGGTGACTATTAACGTACTCTGTTATGTGCATATTTTTCATGAAACCATTAGGATATCAAGCGAAGAGTAAATTTTCATGCGAAGCGAGTTAGAACACTTTATTTAGACATTAATAAAAAAAATGAGTAGTGCCATCGCTTTTCCTCACATTGCGCTCACCTTTACTCAGCATTGAACATAAGGATTCGCGCAGCTTAGCTTATCGTGTGAGAGGTGCGTCATGCTCTCGCGCTCGGGACCTGCGAGAGCTTCCGCACCTGGTGTTATGACAAGATGTACAGTTCCGATCGAGTGTTCTTCGTCATTTTCTATGAAAGGTATATGTGAATTTAAAATTTTAAGCTGAATTCATTTTTTCAATCTCAAAAGTTCGTTTAGCTTTCTGGTATAAAAGTATCACTTGAATTTTGAACTTGCTGTACAGTTATAATTTAGACTTAAAATATGCTCTATCATTTTGATTTTAAACTTGCTCACTTCAATTTCAAAATCAGTTCTTAGAATTTCAATTCTAAACTTCCTTGTATCCATGTCATTTTTTTATTTCAAATGAAAGTTTATGAGAATGAGGTGATGTGTCGAAGGTGCAGGAGTACTTGTGAGTGCGTCTTCTGGGCGCCGGGTGTGTGGCAAGCAACAGTGCGCTGCGAGTTCAGTATTCCAAAATAATGGAAACATCTTGGAAAATCAACAAAATATATTTTAGTATGGTGTAGGTCCACCTTTTGCGGCAATTACAGCCTAAGTTTTCCGAGGTATTGATTCATACAAATTGTGAATTGTTTCCAAATAAATTTTAGCCCATTCTTAGTTAAAACACCCTGCAGTTCTTTCAAAGACGTTGGCTGCGGAAATCAACTTGTTACTTGAATTTCTAAAATCAACCACAAATGCTCAATAATGTTGAGGTATGGGGACTGTGGTGGCCAGACGAGATGCTACACTTCATTAGAATATTCCTCGTGCCGTTCTTTAACAATTCTAGCGGTACGGATTGGAACGTTATCACCTTCAACAACGGCGTTCCCCTCCGGAAACAGTGCTTGAACCAGAGGATGAACTTGGTCGCCAAAAATTCCTAAAAAGTCTCGGCTGTTAATTCTTCCATGAAGGGAAATCTTTGGCTTGGCGGATTTTTTAAGAAATAGCACTCCAGATCATCACAGAACCTCCGCAATATTTTACGGTTTGGAGAAGGGAGTCTGAATTAAATGCTTCTTTCGGCTGTCTCCAAACGTACACTCGGCCGGAGGTCGGAAATAAGGAAAACGATGATTCGTCAGAGAAAATCACTTTTTTTTTTACTGCTCGAGGGACCAATTTGGGAGGTTTCTACACCACTCTAAACACATTGAAACGTTTGTCTTTAAGAGCAGAGGGTTTCTAATAGCAGCTCATCCATGAAATCCAGATTTGTGCAGCTCCAAACGAACATTTCTTGTGGAAACTGGGTTTTGTTGGTGTTCATTGAGCTCTTCAGTGATTTTAGGCGCCGTGGTCTTGCGATCCTCTCTAACAATTCGATTTAGAGTTCGACGATCTTTCTCAGACTATTTCGCTTTTCGGCGGGACCTGTGCCTTGCTGAGGATGTTTTTCCTTCTCTTTCAAAGGCATCCATTACTTTTGATGTAGTACCTTTTGAACGCCAAGCATTCAGGTAGTTTCTGTTATACTAGCGCCTGCCATCCGAGCACCAACAATTTGGCTTCATTGAAAGTCTGAGAGGTTTGCCATTTTTGTCAATTATAACCTAAGTTGTTTTTAAATATCCGTAAAAGAGTCTTTTTAAATAACCAAATCGAATAACAAAAGTAATTAAAATTATCAAAATGTCACTTCATGGTTGTTTAAAACAGGTTCAAAGCTTACAATGCCAAAATGTTGGGTGTTTCCATTATTTTGTCCCAACCCCTGTATCTTGCGCCCAATATCGTACTGGACCCCTCTGTGATGTCCCTAATCAAGCCACTCATATATATCGTTCTGGACCACTCTGTGTGTCCGTAAATCAAGCGACTCGTATTTGAAGGGCTCTCTATCAGTCCTGCTGTAGGGACTCTGAGACGATCTTTTGTTTCGCTTCGTTGGGTCGGGAGTTGTTGATGTGTCTATATTTATGCAAAAGTGCCTGTGATCATTTTCTTCCTACTTCCTCACTTCATTTACACACCTAATAGGGGTGTTTCTGATGCCATTTTTCGTAAATGTTAGTTTTGTAAACGATGACACTGGAATTTGTAGTTACATGCGACGTTTTGAACTTCACAGAGACTCAAATACTGAGAATATATGTTGTGAAAAAATCCTTTGTAGCCGAGTGGCTCTACGAATCGGAAACGGTAAGTAAATCTTGTATCTCTCATCTTGCACAAAATATCCTGCAGCGTTATGTTTTCCACCGAGAGTTGCGATTATGCCGCAATCGTACACACCTGTTCTTAACAACTTTGCATTCAATTTGAGGTTAGTCAATTTTGGTCCCTCTGTAAAACCTCTATTGGATGGTTTGGGGGTAAAATATTGGTAATTTTTCTCGACGTTGTACTCATAATTACCGAAAATAAAATTCTTGATGGGTGTCTCCAAATTTGTTTTAAAAGTCTTACATATGGCCTGACAATTATGGCGTATAGTTAATTGTGAATGTTGACTGCCTTGGCATGAATGTACCGTTAGCTTCAAAGCGTCTGTTCGCCGTTTGGCGATTGAGGTGTAAGTTTTGCAATGGACTACGTAAGTGGCGGCATTCTACTGTTTCATTGCTCCTGACTGATGAATCACGGTACCAAATTGCGTTAAAATTATAGCAGTCACTTCCAGTTATCTACAGTTTACTGCCAACCAAGTCCTTTTAGAAAGAGCATGTGGAGCGTGTGGGTCTGTCGCGATTCCATCAGTGCTGGTGACCACACTACGAGGAGGTCAAGCTGAGCCAAAAACTGGTCCGCTCAGAAGAACAAGGTCATTGTCTGAGACCGCACCCTGCGCCTTGCACGTATGTGCTTGCCATTTCAGAGTTTCTTTTCCAGTTCCTCTCTCATCATTCTCATTCTTAGGCATTCGCAATCAAACGTTACTAGTGTTACCGTTCGGTTTGTGATAACCCTACCCCTGTTTCTTTCCATTTGTGAATGCTCTAGTGTGGTGTGCTGCTCTTTTTTTTATCTTCGTGGGCGGTGAAGCTTCTATTGGGGCCCAGTTGCAAATGATATATTTTTAGAATAGCTGTTAAAAAAAACATTTTGTATGCTATTCAAGACAAGGTATATTGTTGATCAAACTTGTTTGAATTGATGTTTGTGCTTGTCTGTTCCCTCATATCAGGTGTGTCACGGGTGTTGATAATAATGAATTTTTGTGTAACTTTTTTACTCATTAATTGCGCCGAAGCTTTTGATGCGATTTACTGAAGAAATGAGGGAAAAGGCATAATACAGAGCAAGTTCCTTGAAGGATTTCCCGAGAGTGCGTAGTTGTAGGCCACGGAAGAGGTCACGGTGCTGCTGCTCGCATCGCTCAGCTGTCAAAATGTCGGTCTCTGTATAGCGATTACCGCGGCGTTTTGCTTGTATTCAGCGTCCGAGTGTTTGCTGATTGCTAGTCAGTCGTGTGGGAAAAATGGGCGAGTTTATCTTGTTCAGATACCTGTGCTGAAACATTTCCGTGGGGTCCATATCGACCGTATTCATTTAGCAGATGGTGTCATGCACGACCACAAAAGCGTTTTCAAGCAACATTTATGTACAATACTCTCCACCCGAGTTGTTCTCGACATATTACTTCTTAGAAATCGCCACAAGCCAAATTTAATAGTATTGAGGAGTGAACGTCGAGCTTTTACTTATTATTCTATTTGAATGTAGATATTTTCCTCTACTTGTTCTCAAGATGACATAGTATACATGGTGTGCTATTTATTGTTTTCTGAGAGCCGAGGGTTTGGTGGGCCTTCTTTTTTTTTAATAGAATAGTTTCTATGTTTGGTAAGAAGCCATTTTTTTGCTTACTGCTGTCCTGTTTTTCAGAACGAATTACTTCCTTCTTCAACTTTTATCATGTTTAAAAAAATTTCCCCTCAGCGCGTACAACTTTTGTATCTATGGGAATTGGCGCTCCCAGGGGGACTATGTGAGGGCCCGAGCTAAAGGTTAGGTAGACTTTTTTTTGTTGAAATAGATTAGGATTTTGTTTTGTTACGGACCACCCTTTTTTCGCTTCACTTCTGTCCTGTTTTTCAGCACCTAGTACTTCCTTCTTCAACTTTGATCTTGTTTCATAATATTCTTTCCCAACTTACTGTTTCTATGCCCTATCTGCATAGATTCCGCGTTTCCTTAACTCCATACTAAATGGTGCCTTCCTCCTTCCTCTCTTTGGATCGCATTTGTTGCTGCGGGTAGGGAGGCTAAAACTAACGATTAATCTAATCTAATCTTCAAAAAATTTCTTCTTATCTTCCTGTTTTTATACGTAGGGGATCTTGGAACGCACACCTTGTGCATTAATTCCCCCGTTTCCTCAAGTTCATTCTAAAGGGTACATCCAACCTTCCTCTCTTCAGAATATCTTTGTTGTGGCTATGGAGACTTGAACTAACTTATTCAATCTAATTGTTTCCTGATAGCGTAAACTGAAATTTAGAAAAGCATCGTTCCTTTCATTTTAACTATTGTTAAAGATATGGTTTCGTAAATCATGTAGCGATATACAGTGAAAATCCATCTTTAAGCAGCATTGTAGGTATTAGTTTTAGTCTACATTGAGAACCGTGTAATTCGAAGTATGGGAGCGAAGTATGGGAGACGCAAATGTATGGAGAATAATAGCGCCCATCTTAACGCCCAGTAGACGCATCCATGTTTTGGTGGTGAGATAAATGGCTGAGCACTTCGTCTTTGTACTTAATTACGTATTACACATCCGGTTCAAGATGTTTGTTTCATGGTACAGTTTTGGTGCGATCAAAATAATGTACAGTATATCCGGATACAGAGAGCCGACTTTCTTGTAAGCGGTTATTTGAGAGCGTAGTTAAATATTGTTTATTCATGTTTCGTATCTTCCAATTAGATAATTTCTGTGATATGCAGATCTTGAACGATGAAGCGTTAATTTATTGATCAAGATTTTTGAGGGAGTTATTTTTGTGAGTTGATAAGAGTAGAGAATCCCACGGACTTTGTTAGCAACTTTAGGGTTGTTAGGAAAGTTTTTGTTCTTGGAAGTTCATCTTCTTGCCAATATAGTTCATTACATCGAACGGTTTTCTAGCAGATCACTTTTCAAGTCTTATGTTTTATACAATGGATATTGATTCAACGGATTCATCGGCGTAAGTGACGTACACGATGCATTTCAGGATGTCTGTTGCAGTCACGTGCGCTACTAAAGCCTGAACAGCAGGCTTCTCTTCTGGTAGTACTGAACTTTATGTTCAATGTTTTAAATTCAACGCGTAAACTATCGATGGAAAATTCTTGATTTTCGCTTAATAAAGCGTGAAAGTATAAATTATGTGTTCGTTTGACGAAACGATATTTAACACAATTTTCATGAACTTAATTGAAAGTCAGATCTTCAAGCAGTAACTTTGAGAGCCGCGCATGACAATACTTTTTTACAGTACGATATTTGGTGTCAAGCTAAACTAAGCTCTCCCATAGAGTAGTGTTACAATGAAGAAAAAGTGTGGCAATACCGACAAGGAAAGCATTAGAATGGTCCGAATACTAAGGGAAACGTGAATGCATTAGAAATTCGGACGTTTTGCACGTCATGGATCCCCAAGCAAAGACGGAGGAAACTGCCGGTAAGAAGTCAATCATAAAACCTTCTTGATTAGGTTTGAGCTTACGTTGGAACGTAAAATCGCTGGACATCCTCATGAAATGAGCAAGGAATATTTTCCCGATTTCAATGCGGTCGAGCTGCATTGCTGCCCGATGTAGGACTTCAAACGCTATGGAGGTGGGTTTTCCTGAAATACTTGTTCTGACTATAACGCTAGCAGAGGAGATTATCATGGACTGGAAAGTATGCATTTTTTGAAAGAGTGCCTTAGGTCAAGTCAGATGAATGGTCATCAGATTCTGTGCGTAAAGAGGTCTTGAACAACTAAGGAGGATCCACTGTCGATGAGGAGGCGGAAGAATGATGTTTTAGGCAGTAATACACGAAGTAATGTAATGGGGCGATATCTGGTTCCAAAGGATAGAGAGAGACATCAATTAAGTGTCCAAATGTTGATATATTTCTGAATAATCGTTGTCAAAAATAGATGACCAGACCTATCAGGGGGATACAACTTTTTTGTCTGTGGGAATTGGCGGTCCTAGCGGGAAGAAGTGAAATCCCGAACTAACAGGCTTTATTCGTGTTGCAATGAAATGTGTTTTTGTTTATTAGGGACCATCTTCCCATCTTTTGTCGGTTCACTGTTGTTCTGTTTTTCAGCATCTCTGACTTTCTTCTTCAACTTTTATCTTGTTTCATAGCCTTCCTTCATAACAGCATAACTATTTCTATGGGCAGGGTATCTTGTGTGAGAGCACACCTTGTGCATAGATTCCGCGTTCCCTAAACTCCATACCAAATGATACCTTCATCCTTTCTTTGGAGCAGGTTTTTGTGATTACTTAGGTTGAAATTAACTTTTAATCTAATCATATAATCACTAGCATTATTGAGTTAGGTACATCCAGTCGAAGTATTCAGTCGATTATTTTTTGCCATGTGCTATGTTGATCTACCTCATCTTGGTTGCTTTTGTTCCGTGAAATTTATGCAATGCATAAGTCTTGGATCCGGTGTCTTTGTTTTTCACTCATGAGAGCACGGTGTGGTAAAATTCAAGTAATGAGTTCAATTCTGTGTTCCACAAATACAGGGATTACATATCGCGAAGTTGCTGTTGGGGAATTTTTCCCCCGAACTAACTTGCTTTCAGAGAAATCTTCGTGAAAAGCTGTAATTCTAAAGTGTAGAACCAAATGCAGCAAACACCACCTTTTTTTCAATTTGTAGTGCATTTGATAGGCATGTTAATATGCAATAAATGAAGTAGCAGAGATGAATCGACGTATTCGGGTAAAATAATTGAAAATAGAGCGACTGCAGATTGGAATAAAGTGGTGTGATGAATTCAAGTGTGATATGTACGAAATGGGTTGATGTTTTTCAAGGGTTTTGAGCGAAAGGTTTGAACCTATGCGTAAAATTCTCACTAAAAATCACGGTGAGGGTAGTGTCTTCGTTTGGATGCCTTCATCGGTGCTGGAATGGGTCCTTTATGGGATTTCATATTCGAGGCACTGTGGAGAGGCCCGATCATATGTGGGCTTCCACTTTTGTGTCCTTTGTGTGCATGAGGTGCTCTTCATCACTGGGATCTTTTTTTGTAAGAAAAAGCCTTTACTAGTATGTGCGTAAATGTTTTCAATGAAACCACAAATAATTATTGTAGTTAAAACTATTGCGGGAAATTTGACGACTTCTCTTTCTGGTTTGTTTTTTTATGATGGAATCGTGTAATTTGTGTAGGACATTTCAATTCTTGTTATTCGCTGATGTTAGCACTCTGTTCTTCACTGCTTTGCGCCTTGCTATTGCTTCAAGAGTGCGAAGGGTTGTTTTAAGATGCCAAATTAACCCACGTGTTCTCAACTTGTGTTCTGCGTTCAATGGGTGCTGCTTGGAAACTTGAAATAATTTGGTCAGAACTCGTGAACAGAGAAATTCATTTCCTTCACTTTCCCGAGGCTGGAAAAATACTCGGTACGATGATAGTAGTCGAATTGCTGCGGGATCCCAGAATCCCGGGACAGAAACCCTAGAGGCCGCGAAGAAAGACCCATAGGCTGCTCAGGGCTGAATTGAAGTTTGCAGAACCGTGCGTCGGCTCGCAAATTGACGTGCTCATACATCAGCTAATGTACAATTTCAGATGTGGGTATAGTTATTCCTTCGTTGTAAACTCAGGAGAACAACTATGCCATGTAGTTTGGCGCATCTCTCATACTTTTGTATTTCTGATCAGTAGCTAGCTTTGCTTCAGGAAAGCAGCGTAAGAGGAAAATTGAGATAGTTCTAGATATGTATGCTGCTTCTGGACGGAGTGCTTCCCGGTCCTTCAGTACTGTAACAATAGGTTGAAACACAGGTATGAATGTCTTTTGCTCTGTATTCATTCTTGTATTAGGAAGTAGAAAAGTTGTTTATCATTTTGAATTCGTTTCTATTAGGGTTAGGTTCCTGGTCTTCGAAATTTAAACTGGGCAAGGGAGACCTGTTGAGGAACAGTAATTAATTATTTGCTTTTCAATGTTATTTACGTTTCGTTAACTCGTAGTGAGGTTCTTAATCACACTAATGCTCAATTTATTTACGTACTATGCAATTATATCGATGTAGGCGTTCAGTCCGCACTTTTATCTCATTCGTTATTTCTCGCGAGTTATCTCTTATCTCGCGAGCTGCAGCGTCACTAAAGCCATTGTTGCAATTTGTTTCAAACAGCAAAGGGGTTCTCCACCCAGCCAGCAGTGCAATGCCAGGGATGTTCAATGCCAGTTGGTCCTGCTAACGTAAGACCGATGTAGTCGCAGATATGTCGTGCTCTTATTACGTCAGGCATCTTCCTAAGCAGGAAAATTCGATTTTACGTGTCTATAAATTTTTTTGAACTGAGTGTGACTTAGGTCTAGAGAACAGTGTTGTATTGCTAATAATAGGGAGTTGGAATCATTGGGCATTTTATCCAGGTTGAAATGTTTATGATTTTTTTTTTTATATTTTGAAACTATCTTACTGGACACAATTTTGTATCCAAACATTTTCCCCTTTGAGCTAACTCAAGTTGGTGGGGTGACATGCATGTCAGCGGTGCTGGTGGCTGAGTCCTGACAGTTTTCGGTTGAGTTGTCCGGTCCGAGGAAGATGTGAAAATGCGTGTTTGGAAGTGCTCGCACAAGAACTCGGGATCAACACCCGGTGTACGTGGAAGAAGTTATCACAATGCTCTTGACCGACAAGTAGTCACAAACTCAATTTTTATTAATACTTCATCAAAGTAAAGTGAAAGCGCAATCCGGATAATGCCTGCTATTCTTGGAATTCTGTACTACAATTGCCATTAAGTTTGAGTTGAATGTTGAACTTCAGTTTTACCCATCACTGTCTACGTGTCGAGACTACGTACGTGCCGCCACCTTTACTTAAATACTAAGTACTTCCTCAGAAGTCCGCTGTGATATTTTGTAATTAGATTCTTATTTCTTGCCGATTGACACGCGAGGATCTCTGTTATGAGGTTCTCTAAGTAACTTTGAGAGATTTGCAGCGTGAATGACTGTAAAAGGCGTGTTCCTTTAAAAGTTGTACTGGACTGACATGGAACAGTCTTCTTACCACGAAGTTGACAGGGTCGTTCTGCAATGACGAATTGCTGATGCGTTGTTGACGAAATGATCCCTCAGGGGGAGACAGCTATTGTTCGTGCCCATGGGAGTTAATGCTCCCTGGGGGGAATATGTGAGGAGCCGAGCTAAAGGCTAGGTAGGTCTTCTTTTTGTTGAAATAGAATTTTTTTACGACGGATCTTTCTTTTCGATTCACTGCTGTCCTGTTTTACTGCACAGCGACTTTCTTCCACTTCTATCTTGTTTCATAGACTTCTTTCTCAACTTACTGTTTCTATACATCTCATTCGTATATAGATTACTCGTTCTCTTAACTTCAAACTGACTGGTTCATCCTTCTCCCTTTGTAACACCTAGCTTATAGTTAGAGATGCGAAAATAAACTCAAGACCAAATCATATGTACATACATTTTTAATGGGAACACACTGATGCTTTAATTTTGTGTGCTATAACTTTGTTTGCCTTTTTCAAGACAAAATGAGTTAATGCATGTCACTTTCTAGAATAATTCAATTTTTATTCTCGCTCCCCATCATTGTTTAACAAACTTCAGTTGATACGTCTTTTTTTAGTCCTATTATGCGTAAATTCATGGCAACTTTGTGTATCTCAGCCCAGTCGATGAATTATTGCTCAAAAGCGACGATATTGCTTCTACCTCTTCCTCACTTTTCCGAGTTCAAACCTGACCTACAGCGCCTAATTTGTTCCTGCTTTGGAAGCCCACGACTGGCGGCCCCACAATCTGCATACGTGGTCAAATAATACCTTCAGCCTAAGTCAGGTCACTTCCCGCACTCTCAGGACAGGGTCTGTTTGCAAGCGCTGCTGAACCATTTGCTGCTACTCTCAGGACAGAGCTGGACTGCGTTGCAAACTTTGCCCTATAGATATATGTAATTAGCATTGTGTGTGTCGTACGTAGTGTTGTATGTGAAGTTTAATATCGCTGCGGAACTGACCTGCGTGGATATGATGACTCAATTGTTACGGCTGACCTTCTTATCACAGTTCGTGTAACATTACCGAATAACATGCGCGTTGCAGCTTCCTGGCGCTAGCGAGGTGATTTGGTGTGGCGTGCGAGGCCTTATCGCGTCATCACCTTGATCTAGTTGCGCGCGTGTTGCGAGCGGCCACGCCCTCGGCCGGCCTGTGCTCTAGGCACCGCTAATCGACTTACATTCTCCAGAAGTCACTTCTCCATGCGTCATACTCTGACCTTAGACATCGGAAAAAATTCTGGTTGTCTTAATTCTTTCGATTGTGGTGGCTCGTACTCCTGCAGTCTACAGGTCTCGTCAATCCTTGAGGAAATTGGTCAACTTGCTCTTTTTAGAGCAAAGTGAATGTTACGAGAATGCCATGGCATGTTTAGGCTGATAATGCCTCCCCTTTGTGACAGACGTGTGCCCGCGTTTTTCTACGTATTAAAAATAAATTTATTTCATTGCTTTATTGCTTTAATTAACTATTCTGATGGGAAGTAGTTTTTCAATAAATAAAATGAGAAGTTGAGACATGAATGACGTAAGCACGAGTTTTGACTTATATATCTTGAATCAGGACAGCAGATTAATCATTTCCGGTATTAACACATATGTCGGTGTATCGATTTTCCTTTTCCGTTGTGAATTGTCCCAAAAACTTGTAAACTGTGTGTTTGGTGACGATTTTGAGTGAATAGTCACTTGATCATTCATACAACGATGCTTAAATTTCCTCCCCTTAGGGGGATACAACAATTATGGCTGTGGCAATGAGTGCTCCCAAGGGGGCAAATGTGAGGCCCTGAGCTAGAGGTTTGATAAGCTTTCTTTTTTTGTGAAATAGAATCGTTTTTGTTTTGTTACGAACAATATTATTTGGTTCACTGCCGTCTTGTTTTTCAGCACCTATATCTTCTTCTATTTTTAGGTATTTTTTTTCATTACCCTTTTCAACTTTCTATTTTTATGCGCTGTAATGAACGCACCTTGTGCTCGAATTCCCCCTTCCCTAAACTCTAAACTTTATGGTACCTTTCTCTTTCCTCTTCTTGGAACATCTTATTTGTGGGAATCGAGTCTTGAACAGGCATCCGAGACTAATTTTGCCTGAAGTGACTCTAACACAGTATGTTCGTGACGAAGTGAAGCAACAACTGTGTAGTTTATTATTCCCAAACTCTGGAGAGAAAGTTGAAGGAAAATCCTGGAATGTTCATGGATAAAATTGGTAGGTTTGAATTAGAAAGAGGGGGAATGAGGTGATGTTACGCTGCTGGCGCTGCGAGAAGGTCGAGGTGTAGGGTTTTTTGGTGTACGCGATCAGTCATAAATGACTGTAATCGATAATTTCCTAAAAAATATACTTCAGATGTGGATCAAAAAAAAATTTATCCAATCCAACAGAACCCGCGATTATAATGCTCTTAATCTTATGCACAGGTGAAACTCCAATCAAAAATAGTCATTAAGCTTCCTTGACAGCGTGATAAAGTGGCAGACCAACTGAGCTTCAACATGGCTTTCCCACGATTTTCTATGCTATCTACCAATACACGTGATGTTCATTCCGAACCTGAATCTGCTGGGTTAATGTATCGAAACTAATTGTGGAGTTGATGAAGCTTGCATCACAGATACGCTCATCACACACTTTCGACTGGTGGGTGTGACGCATGGACGGACGGACGGACGGACAGGGCTTCTTTTATAATAGTGATTATTGTATTTCTCGTCAGAGATTTGTGTCTTGTTAGAAATGTAGTCTGCGTACGATTGTGTGTTTGAGAAAAGTCGCAAATGGAAGGCCATGACTTCTAGGCGTTTTCTTATGGAGGACTTATCAAAATCATCACAAGTGTCACAAAGCTGAAAAATTCCTTTAAATCGTGATTCATGTTGACTCGCTCAACTTTTCAGAGTTATTTATTCTACCTATAAATACATTTTCAAGTATTTAGTGTCAAAAACTATTGAGAAGCTTGAATTACCTTTTATTTATTCAAGAGTATCCTGTAAGGTATCAAAGTTTAGTATATTTACGGAAGTGATAGTCAGTTTGAAAAAAAAAAATTTATTCCCAATAAAGTATAACATGAAATGTTGAGACATTGGTTTTTTGGGAATAGTTAAATTAGGGCGATGATTATCTCTCGCTTTAGGCTTCCCCCACTGATGAACTTACACGGGATATGTGAGGAAATGCTCACAAATCTGGAGCTAAATTAAGCCATTTCAAACTAATCTGATTTACTATTTATTCAGATTCCCATCTGACTAAGCGATAATGTAAGCTTTTTTTTGCGTCACAAATCAATATCGTCATCGCAGACCACACTATAAATGACTATCAACATTTTTGGGTGAGGGCTTGGTATCGGAAAATGCTTGTGTTATTCTCGTGCTTCCTCTGGAAAGAAGATAAGTGAAGATTGAATGCAGGATTACACAGAATTAAATTCTTCATTAAACATTTCAAGCATTACTGGATTAGAATGCAGTAAGACTACTTGTCATCCTACATACAGCATGGACTGTGAACCTCTTGTATGGTAAAATGTATGCGGTTTTCATTATTTTTTTTCTTCTAAATTTTTGAATTGTCATTTATTAAAGCACAAATTTATATTGAAGTGCGAAAGTCTAGTACTTTATTCAGATTTATCGTTTACTTTCATACTAGAGTATGGAAATAATTCAGATTTTCTTTCAAAGACATGAAATATGTAAGGTGAGTTAGCTCACGTAATGTGGTTGGAAAACATTTGAATTAAAATCTAATAACTATATTGTACTTCGGAAATTAGTTTTTAGCCTTGCTGAGATAAGACTAACTTCCACCTCTGGTGTAGATGTTCGTTAACATCGCTGAAATGCATCATTCCGAGTTGATTGGTTTGGGCGGTCAGGCGTCTGAAATGCGGCCACATAAAGTTATGTTCTCATGTCCAGGGTCCTAATAAAAACCTCTGTGAACATTTTTTCGGGGATGTGCGTTGACCTACCGTATTTTGCGAGCGAACCTACATACAATCTCTTTATCGCTTGAGTGAAAGTAATTTTCATCTACAGCTGGAATCGCTGTTTTTACTTGCTTACTTTGTATACTCACTTAGTAAGGGAATGCTGCAGTGCGCTCACATCAAAAATACGGGGAGCATTTCTGAGAGACAACAGTACTGTGTTGCGACGGGCGTTACAGACATCGTTCCCCAATTGTATTTTGCTTAGCCTTGACAATGTTAGCTTAGTAAATGTTAAACATGCTAATCCGATCTTCTATTTCCATTTTTATTTCCTCGTTTAATCCTCAACTTCGAATTTGAGGGTTGCAACCAAGACTGTAAGTTCAGTGTGTCGAAAAGTTCGAAATTTCGAGTCCAACTAAAGTTTGTTTCAGTTTGTCACGTGTGGTATTTTTACCGTTCAATTTTAAGTTTACTTGTTATATTCTGTCTAATAGGGGGGCTCCCCTCAGGGGGATACAACTATTGTATCTATGGGAATTAGCGCTCCCAGGGGGACTATGTGAGGGCCCGAGCTAAGTAGGTTGGCTTCCTTTTGTTGAAATAACATAGGTTTTTGTTCTGTTACGGACCATCTTTTTTCGGTTCACTGCTGTCCTGTTTTTTCAACACCTACTACTTTCTTCTTGAACTTTGATCTTGTTTCATAAACTTCTTT
>JACJUY010000064.1:223385-246695 GCA_014220935.1 Platorchestia sp. MABIK
CTTCTCCCTCAACAGCATTGTGACATGATAGATGTCAGCATTAATAGCGAACCTTTGTAATCTTTCGTGTCTTTAATTTCCTTTGTAAGTTAGGAAGAGGTGGCGATGAAAAGAGATGATGATGAAGAGATGAAGATGATAATATAATGATAAAATGCACATGAATAATAGCCTTCAGCTCTGACCTCACGCTTACCAAAGAACAAAGATAATCAATTAAATATGAAGACCGTTATTGATAATTGATTTACTATAAATATTATTTGCCCAAATATCGGGCTGGTGGCAGCTAAAAACATACCATGGTTAATGAAGTGTAGAAAATTAAATGAATGTGGCGAATAGCAATGTCACGACAATTAAATAAAGAAAAAGAACATCCATTACGATGACATCAGCGTGTGGAAACTACGAACAAAACAATGATGGCGACTCGGTGAAATAATCTACACCGAAGATCAAAACAGTTTTACGAACATATAATTGAGTTAGGTTCCTGAGATAGGTTTTTCGTACCCAGGTCAGTGCACGAATTTTTATCCGTGTTGCCTTAGAAATTGCTTTCTCCTCGAGTTTTGTTGATTTTCCTACTTCAGTTATTCAAACATCCAATTTTATAAGAGTGCGTTCATTTGAACTCGTTACCGATCGACAAAGTGATTATTTTATTCCATACATCAATTACACTTCTCTTTATTATCCTTGAGAACCATTCTCATCAGAATTCGTAGTTTGTCTTTATGTGATTATATTTTCACTCCTCAACCCTTGCAGGAACACTCAAAATGATCAATGAAATGCATCAGCACAGTTACGCAAGTCGTGTCTGAGCTCGAACTGACAGCTACGTGTAACTCTCCGACAGTTTGCGACGTCGCCAATCATTATTCTTTGTCTTCCAAAACTTGAAAATGAACTTTGTGCGATTTAAGTTCGTTTATGTACCAACTTTGTGCATGATGTGACAAAAATGAAATGTTACAAACTTCTTTGCAGTTAATTTTTTATTCGCATTTTTTTGACATTCAGTGCGTGTCGATTGCGTCCTCTCCACCCCGACAGTTATTTGGAACACATGATAACTTTCCTCGTTCACCATATACTATTATCTTGCATTCCATCCGAAATACCCTGGATTGAATGATATTTACTCCATCATTTAAATGATTTGCCTCCCCAGTTGAAGTCACGTCCTGCTGGACCTGTTTTGTTTTAGTTCTGCCGCGGATTATCCCGTTCTCCTTCGAGGAGCACATCCGAGCCGGCAGCTTTGTGCAAGTTACGTGTACGGTTAGCGAAGGTGACTCGCCCATCGAGATAAGGTGGACTGCTTACGGAGAGCAAATCAGGCCTTCAAGTGGCATATTCACCCAGAGAATCAGCGAACGCACTTCAATTCTGAGCATCAACAGTGTTGGAGCTGAGCACAGGGGGTCTTACACCTGCTTGGCGTCCAACCCTTCCGGAGTGACCAATGTCACCAGAACTTTAGATGTTAATGGTACTTCTGAAGCGGACTGTGTTGTTTGGTGAAGTCGATCTGTTCTGTAGATGTAAATTCTATTTCGACTTGTAAAAGAATTCTGAAGAACATCTACTTGAGATAAGTAGATTAGTGGGTCCGCTGTGAAGGTGGGTGAGGTTTGCGTGAGAGGCAGGTAATACAGATTTACAGCAGTTTAGTACGTACCTTCATCAAAAAGTCATTGAGCTAGAAAGTTTCTTCTGTTGAACGGGTATCATGTGCAGTCTAGGAGGGAAATGCTAGTGTTTGCTACATTATTTAGAATACGTTTGGTAATCAATTCAACTTGTTACAAGTTACTGGCTATTACCGACTCTGAATAGCGGAAAAAATTTTCAGCAAACTTTATCGAAATTATTGATACAGAATATTTGATCTGCACTCGGTTTATTGTGATAGTTCTGCAGCTTGAAACAGCTTATTTTGTACGTAAATCTATTTTGAAAACTAATACAATTTTATAACGGTCAAGGACTATCATCACATAGTTCAGGCAGCCCCCATATTCCTGAGTATGGTGTGAAGGGTTCTATGTAAGCATTGCTATTAGATAAGCTAGTTAACTCGCATTCTCTTCCATTCTGGGCTATGTTATCCGACCTTTCATCATTTATGAAGAGATAGGAAATAACACAAATTTGAAATTCACAGTACTATATTAGCGGTACAAATAAATATGTTAAGTTACTATTTAGATGAATTCTCCCTGGATTTTGGTCATTTTTTTTAACACTTGGAAGCGTGTGATTTAATTTGATGTAGAATGTGATAAAAAAATATGAGCGAGAGAGTGGTCAACTGAAAATTAGTTTCTTGCTTAGCCCAAGCACTGCCTCGCATCTCTTATGGTGCTAGAGAAGATGATCTAAAGTGTCACTGATTGGATTTGTGTTCTTCATTGGTTCGTAGTTAATTCCATGGCAATGTTTGTTCTCATATTTCACATTTGCCTTGAAAATTAGGTCCAAACGCTGTGCATTCTGCAATTGCTTTCATGATTGTTTCTTTGGGTAGCGGTCCTATATCCCTTGTACTTTTTCTTTTAAAACTTGCATCTCTTAAGAAGAGAACGTGTTGTTCTTGCATTCACGTTTGATATATTCATATCCTCCAATTGTGTGCAAGGATGCATTTTCGTACAAAATTTTTATTGTGAAACTTTGTATTATTGTACCTGTATTTTTTGTGTCTTCGGATATTGAGTTCAAGTAGCACACTCAGCGTTGGAATGACGTTTGCGTTTTGCATTTAAATGTCGTATTTTTGTGTTTTTGTGATCTGCTCGTTATTTGTCTTTAGCTATTTAATTAATGCGCTCGGAAATTATTCCCTGAAAATTTTCTATGATTTTGTATTGAGTTCCTTATAAATGATGTCTTCCAGATTCCATTTTGCATCTCAAGTCTAATTTTGATGCTAGTACTTCCGTGCTGGTATCAAAATTTGCTAATCACTGAAAAGTCTGTACGAATCGACTGATTTTTACCACACACATATAATGAACCGTCCGGACATTTTGGTCTCATTTGAGAAGTTCGTACGTTAGGTTATGTCGTCATTCAGGAATTTCATGCTGGTGTCCGTGTACTTGACTCGTCATCTAAATAAAATGGGAAAGAATTATTACCTAGTGACTTCTTTAATTTATTGTACTGGTAATTTAGATCTACTGAACTAACAAATCTGAGTAATCGGAAAGCACAGGATGTCGCGTCTGTTTTCTAACATACTATTTACCGTAGACATCGAATTCAAATTCCCTTTGTATTTTCCTTGCGGTTTTGACGTTCAAATTGAGAATCCACGGCGGTTCTACTGTCAAGGTGTATCAAATGTTCTAATAATTTCCTTTTTCGGGTTCAAGGAATTTTACAGCGACGCCCAAAAAGGTTCTATGATTTATGTTGTTCTTCTTGCAGGAAGGAAAAGTCGTAGAGGGTATTATTAACTTATTTCTACGAAGCCGAGTTACGCTTGCGTGCGTAAGTTCATCATCGACCTCGCGGTCTCCCGCCTTAGCTAGCGTGGACCAAGTCGCCGCGTAGCTCGATGACAGGCCGATGTTGGATTTAACTTTGTGCATGTTTTCTGAGAGAACCGCACGCACAGAGTGATCACTTGATAGAATCATGTGTGCACTCCAAACTAAATGGTGCCTTCTTCTTTTCTCTCTTTGGAATGCCTTTGTAGCGGATAGGGAGGCTTAAACTAACATCTAATCTAATCTGTCCTGTATTTCATCACCTCTGACTTTCTTCGTCAACTTACATCTTGTTTCATGAACTTCTTTCTTAACTTACTGTTCCTATGCGCGAGGGATCCGGCGCGAGAACTCACAGTGTGCATAAATTTCGCGTTGTCTTAAATCCATACTAAATGGTGTCTCCGCCTTTCCGCTCTTTGAACATCTTTGTTGTGGTAAGGGAAGCTTAAAATAACTTATACATTAATTAATCGAACGCAAATTCTCTATGGTGGCATGATTTTTAATGTTGAATTCAAACCAAATTGTAAAAATATTGAGAAACTCGCGCGCAAATTGAACATCCTTAGGTGAAAGATACGTCTTTTTGTTTCATTGGAAATGAATGTCCTGAGAAATCGCTAGTTGCGTTAGATTTGAGCGGTTTCATCCAGGTGTGACCAATAAGATGCAATGCAAATTTAATTTAAGAGATAGTTATTGCTCACTGGCATTAATACATCTTCTTTTCCGCCAAGTCTGTGCACTTTATCAAGATATTATCTTCATTGGTTATTGAAGTAAAACAAATCTCACCATATTAGATAATGACAAAATAAATTTTCTATGGCGATGAACAAATGATAAAGTGAGGATAAGGCTGTGAATGTGAACAATTCACTCGAATTCAAAATGTCTCGAAGAGTCGTTATCAACGAAGAACATGGAACAACTGTAAAAAAGGTATTACATACAAAGGTTAACTTGAACAATTCGCTCAATGTTGAGTAGCCTTTAAATTCCGTACTGTCATCAAGGATATTTTCAACGAATGTGGATACCCAGTCGTTGCTCTTTTCATAGGTACTGCAGCTAGTTGTTTATAACGTGAGGAGTTATCCAAGTGCCTTCGCGTACAACATATACTTTTACTTTCAATAAAAAAGAGAGAACCAGGAAAATGGTATAAAACATTTTTCATTAAAATATATTCTCGACACTGTAAAAGACTCGTAAAAAATGAACGTTTCGAGCCTTCGCTCATCATCACCAGCAAAACGAATTCGAAAATTCGTATTGCTGATGAGCAAAAATTTTTGTTGGAAATTCAAAAATACCAAAAAAGCTGTTTCGAACTTTTACTTGATATGCAAGTTACTGTAAGACGTCTTTCTGCAGAGCCTCCTCGCATTACTCCGTTTGCCTTCGAGGAGGACCTGTTCTCTGGCGACGATGTTCAGTTGTTCTGCACCGTGAAAGGCGACTTGCCCCTGACCATTCGCTGGTACTTCCACGGGAAGGAAGTGTCCCACGTGATGGGTGTGAATACCATGAAAGTGGGCAGTCGGTCAAGTATCTTGAGTATCACGTCTGTGACACACGGACACTCTGGAGAGTACACTTGTGATGCATCCAATGCTGCTGGCAAGGACAGATACTCTGCGACTCTGACCGTGCATGGTAAAATTGATGGAAAAGTTACGTAGGAAATTTAAATTTCTGTATTTGAAAAGGAATTCAAGCTGAGGTTTATGTAGTTAGCAAGCACGCTAAAGAGATCTTGACACGTCTAGGCCTGTCAAACTGGTGTTTATTCAGGTTAATTAACCGTAACTAACATGAAAAGTTGTTTTTAATTACATTAGTTAGGTATAATAAAGCAGACAAATTGTTTTTTTTAGTTCATGTAGTAATTTGCCTAGGGATGGAAAATCAACCTCCTTGTGATAAAGAATCATTGAGCAAGGAGTTAATTTTTCCGTGAACGAGTTTGATTGTCTAGGAGCCCCCAAAAAAGCTGGCATATCTCATGCCTCCCTGTAATAACGCATTGTAAAAATAACTGAGGAACCTCTTTTTCATATCGATACGTCTGCCTTTAATCAGTGCCTCGCTTTTTTGGGGTGAAATACCAATGTATAATAAAGTGGGTATTTTAAAATAGAAACACCTATCTGACATCAGTAACGCTTTGTTTTTTTCCTAAAATTCGAATTCGGAAACTTAATGCTCGAGCTTTGGCTCATCGAAGAGAAGCTTTACGTTCTGGAGAACTTATTGTCTCAGCTGAGGTTAGACTCTTTTGTGCAGTTCCTAGTTTCATGTTTTGCCGGCATAGAAGCTAACTTCAGTGATGAATAACAAGTGAGCCTTGGATACTGAAATTAAGAAATGTTTGTTATTCTCACCTGGTTCATTTCTGCTCTGTTGAATTTTGTTTCTTATCTTGCTTCTCGATTGTGTCGCATAGAAACACTTGGCCAGTTGTTTGTCAGTTTGTTTTACTCGATCGCAATTCGGTGTCGCCACGCAGTCGAAGTGTGGACTTGTTCTGTTGTAGTGTTTTTATCATGAAGGTCGCGCATGCTTCTTCTTCTTAATGCTGTAATTTGTAGCCGTTTGCTTGGCTGGTTGGAGACTTCCTTGTTCGCTTTGACCATGCGGTGTTGTCAGGGTTACTAGCTTGACTTTTTTGTCGACAAAATTCTATCATTCGGCGCTTTTTTCGAAGTGAAAGTTGGCCCTTGGCATCTGGAAGATTTTTTCTTATGTTTCAATAAAAAAGTGTCGAAATTTGAGAATTTTCGACAGAAAGAAAGCCAACCTGGAAACTCAGTGTAGTAACTAACGGGATGGTCTTGTGGTTGGTTATCTAATTGGCTTCTGCACCACATTTGTGTTACTGTATATGCACTACACTAACTTCACCTTAATATTCCAAGAAAGAAATTGGATAAGGTTGTACTAATTACAAATTAATATGTTTATAAAATATTTGCATATGTGTTAAGTTAAATAAACGTATTTGTGAAAAAAATCAAAGCCACGGAAACAAATTACAAAAGATTTTTTTTCATCTAGACTTCATTGCTCATTTTTTCGAAATTACGCTAACTTTATTTTACTGTTATTTGACATTTCATCGAATTTTTTTTTCAACATTGAGGGGTTTTCGTGTTACATTTAGTTTTCAATTTACCATTTTATTTTTATATTTGTAGTGTCACTGTCTAATGTTATGATTAAGGCCATCGTTCATTTTGTGATTGAATTTTAAATTTTCGTACATTTTACTTTTTGGTGCATAAAGTTCCATTCTACGTTTTAATTTTCATCGCAGTAAGTATGGTTTGTGTTCAACCGAAGCATTTAAAGTTCGTTGAAGTTTTTTAAACTTCATTGAAGTTGATTGCTGGAGGTATTCATCAATGTGCATCAAGTGAACTTTTCTTTGAACATATTACTTCAAATACGATTGGTGTTCATAATTTTTACGTTATGCTCCTTCAGTGAGAAGTGTATCCGATTTGCTTGAGTTTTTCTGTAAATACTGTGTGTGTGGGGGGTGCTTTCGTTGAAACTCTATGATGACTACATAGCTGCATTTGTTACGCCTGAAATGCTCCGGGTTCGTGTGCACAAGCGCTCATCTAAGGTAAGATTCATGACGTAATTTTGTGTACGGATAGCCTCGTGTTATTAAACTAATCTAGGAGTCTAATCTTTGTTGTTCATTTGTGTTTTGGGACGCGTCGAAGTTTCGAGCCATGTGGTGAAGGTGCCATACCTTAGTTACGACGTGTAGTGCGCCAGAATTTTTTACCACTGTTGTTTGTTACGAGATGTGAGTGATTTCACTGCTCTGCATCACTCAGTCGATATGTTTTGGAAGTTGTGATTGAGTACTAAGGAGACATTTTGAGATATTCCATTTGTGAGTTCAGTAATCATGCGAGTTATTGCATAGGAGTGCGGAGCTATTTATGAAACAGTGCCACCATTGGTAAAACAATGCATAGATAGATACATGTCATATTCGATCACAAATTACCTTAAAAGGATTGAGGAGCCTCATCAGAGTGAAATTATGAATTAATTAATTTTGTTTCATAATACACACCTATAGATTCCCCGAATGTCAGTGCCGAATTTATCGCTATTATAAGCATCTGTGATACAACACAAAATTAAAAAGTGCTTACGTGAACATTCAGTTTGAACTATTGATTTATGAATAAAATTTCTTCAACAAAATTGAAGAATTGTTCCCCTTATAGGCATTAAATTTTATTTCCAACGACGCGTTGATAGTAGCGGCTATAAACTTCCGAAATGGATTATTTTGTAACCATAACTATTCACTTAGAGAGCAATTTACCAGTTGATTTTTTTAAGGTAATGTCGACTAAACGTCATTGCGTGAACATCTTTGCAGAAACTCCTCGCATAAACGCCTTTTCTTTCGACGAACAAGTTTTTTCTGGTCAAGACGTCCAGCTTTTCTGCAACGTAGCTCAAGGCGACTTGCCCCTGACCATTCGCTGGTACTTCCACGGGAAGGAAGTGTCCCACGTGATGGGTGTGAATACCATGAAAGTGGGCAGTCGGTCAAGTATCTTGAGTATCACGTCTGTGACACACGGACACTCTGGAGAGTACACTTGTGACGCGTCCAATGCTGCTGGAAAAAGCACATACTCTGCGACCCTCACAGTGCATGGTAAAATTAAATGGCGTTAGTTTAATGCAAACTTGAAACCGTGGTGAAAATAGACCGACTTGGGATGCGGTTGAATTTCGATGGGGCAGTGAGGTCGTAGCTGGCTTAATTGCGCTATTTCAACTAGCTATGTCATTTTACTAGCTGAGGTGTTGCTTTCTGAATCTGAGTGCTATTTTAGGTAGCATTTTCAGACAATTTACCCAGATTGGATTGTGTAGGAACGTTTTATGCTGAATTTAGGTTTACTTACAACGACAGTTCCGGTAATAAAATGTGCATTGTGTACCAAAAATAATATCGAGTAGATATTTCAGTTAAGAAGTATGTTATCTCGCTGATGCAATTCTTAATTTCAGTAGTTTCGTAATATTCGGTCGAATTTGCATTGTTTCAGAGGGAGAATTAGCACGTTTTGTCTACATTGCTTGCTCGTTGCACTTTGGCGCCAGTTCGTTGAGCAGAAATTCTATTTTTCTAACGTTGTTTGATTTTTTCAGATGTGAGCTTCCCTTGTTCAGTGAACGGATTGTGCTCGGGATGAGATTGTGTGGTGATCTTTATTTATGGTCATTCGTAGATTTTTATTCCTTTAGCTATTGATGAATTGATCACTTGTGGTTTTATTTTTCGCCGTTGAGAGAACCATTTGCTGTCTTTTTCTAACGAATGTTCTTGGATTTGGTCCCCAGGTTGGGTGTGTTATGTTTTTAACAATTCTTATTATCCAAACACTCTGTTCATGGTTCTTGTGTTATCTTTTTCATGACTTTTGCTAACCTTTTCATTGTGTTGTAACGCCTATACCTTGCATGCTCAACTTGTGGAAGTAACTTCACTGATTTGTTTCACGAGTTATTTTGGCGTATAGGACGCCATAAGTACGAATTTGACCTGGAAGAAAAATATTTCAAGTTCTAGGGTGTCTGCCACAGAACAGACTGAAGACGTGCTTTCGTTTGAACTTTCTTGTGTACCAATGTGACTCGGTTCGCTTTCTTATTGAAGATTGCCGCCCTAGTGTGAAACTGTTGTGCCTCGCATTACCAACTATGGTGGTGGTTAAATAATAATAATAATAATCTCAACTATGGTATAAGCTCTTCTGTTGTGTACAAATCCTGATATTAACGCGTTGCTTGCGATGCGACCAGTCTATGGGCCGTGCTTAAGTTCTTACGGCGAAACGACCCATAGACGGGTGGCTTGAAAGCTTTTGAAAATTAATCGTATATAGTGGACCCAGTTAATGTTTGGTATTAATCAAATTTACTAACAATGTTTACTTTAAATTTGAGTTGAATTTTGAACATCGGTTTAACCCATCGCCGACCTACGTTAACTGGTGTAGCCTCCGAGTAAAAGCACCAATTGTAAAACAAAATGGAAATAATTCGACTCGGTGCTATTTTTGTCAATCAAGAAGAGCAGTAATTATTGACATAACGTTCTTTTTTTCACCAGACAAGCGACTTCATAATTTGATGAGTCTGCATTTTTATATGCGTTTTTTTCACAAATGATGTATTTTTGGAAGAGTTTTTGGCAATACCATCATGTAAACCGTTGTCTCACTGTTTAGTTCGCCGACAACGCACGCTACTACGTCACGCAGATGAACATCTTCCTTTCAGTTTTTTTATGCTTGCGGCCGGCGGAGAATATGCGAAACAAGTATTGTAATTTTGACTGGTTTATGCTGAAGTATGCCTCGAATGTGGTTGTTGTTGTTTCGTAGGTTTAAGGAATATTTGGAGCATATCTCTTATGTTTTCAGTAAAATTCACGAATCTGAAAGGAGTTATTTGAGAACAGTGAGGTAGCGATCAATTTCTATTGTTTGAAATGGAATCCGGTGTTCCGTGGGTGTTTCTTGTTACTTTTTCTATCATTGAAACTGATGATTGCCGACGTATTGCAAAAACGCTTCCTAGAGGTCGCTAGGACTTCCGCCGTTGTGGAAGGTAGAATGCTCTGAACCGTGTTCGTTTTTCCCCAGAAACGCCTGAAGTTTTACCGTTCGAATTCCCTGTTAAGACGCTTTCTGGTCAAGACGTCCAGCTTTTCTGCAACGTAGCTCAAGGCGACTTGCCCCTGACTATTCGCTGGTACTTCCACGGGAAGGAAGTGTCCCACGTGATGGGTGTGAATACCATGAAAGTGGGCAGTCGGTCAAGTATCTTGAGTATCACGTCTGTGACACACGGACACTCTGGAGAGTACACTTGTGATGCGTCCAATGCTGCTGGCAAGCACAGATACTCTGCGACTCTGACCGTGCATGGTAAAATGAATAAAGGTTTTTGAATTATGAAACGTGTTTTAAAGTTGAAACTTTCGTAAAAAAATGAACCTATATGCAGTAACAGTTTTGTTCGTAGAAGTAGCCAGTCGGAAAATATAAGGTTTCCGAAAACATGTAGGTATGTAAAATTATGTAGCTTACTTGGAGGGCAGCTATTTTTGTGGTTACTGTATATATATGTGTAGAAATAAAAATATTTAGTTAACCGTGTTTCCTGAAAATAGAAAAATTCCAATAACTGTTGTTCATATTTCATAGTTTCTAATTATCTTACCTTGAAGAAAATCTACCGATGTAGACAGAGATTTTCTGTAAAACTTCTCTCAAAAAAGTGCATCAACACGAGGTTTCAGAATGTGATCATAGTAGTAAATGTATTCTATGAGATTCATGCGTTCAATTTCCTACGTTCGAAATTACGGTGTTTATCCACATAACTTACTTATGTTGTTGAAGGAAAACGCAGAAAACAATCCACTGATTCTTGTTAATTTGGTTCACTACATACCCGTACTTTTAAATGTACAGAAACAATTCAAATGTGGTGAATTATTCACGTTTGTTGAGGTTCATTTTTTTAGTGTTGCGATGTCGTCCTGTTCCAATTTACTCTCGCTGATTTCATGGTGGACAAATCTGCAGTCCGTGTTTCCTATTTTTAAATTTTCCGTGTCATTAATTTCCGCTTTACCTCATAACCAAGAAATGAACAGCGTTTTTTCCATCAACGGCGGATTGGGTCTTCCGTATTTTTTTTCGAACGGTGTAGAAGTGCAAAATAATTATCTTTTTTTTTTCAGTTCGTTGTGTATTTGATGTTAGTCATTGGTCTTTTGTCTGCCTCGGAAGGTAAACCTCCATCACATTAATTTCGATTGGATCTGATGGCCAAACTTATCTATTTCACAGTTCTGTTCACTGGGTGTTCTCGGTTATGTTCGCTTACTAACGCTATCTTTATTGAGTTAATGAGCACTTATCTCAAATTTCCTTTAATATATATAAAGATCTAACCATTTTTTTCAATTTTTCTTATAAGTGCTAACTTTGTACTTTCGTTGTTTCCTCCCCTGTTAAAATTTGGGACTGTTTTCTCACGTAAATTTCTGAAAGTATTTCGCTTGGTGGGATTCACGTGGGTTACTTGTGCTTTATTTTTTTTATTTTGTACAGTCTGCTCTGCTTCGATAATCTACTGCTTTGCTTTTCATTAACGTGCTTGCTAAAAATTTTAATTTTTGAGCGTTGGATTTTCATATTTTTTCTCGTTGTACCGAATGACTAGTGTGTGTGTACTCTAAAATTTACTTTAGCCTTTCGTTAAAACGTGGCTTGTATTACGTATCACAATCTTGATTCGTTGTTAGTGTCCGCTCGCCAAATCTGATTTACCTTTCATGCTAATTTCCCCTCCGACATCGTCGTCAAAAATTATGTTTTCCTCCAAGTTCGTGATAATTCATTCGTGAAAAAACATTTTCAATAGTTCAGTTCTTTCTTTTTCGATTTTATCATTTTTGCGTTTGAGTAATATCATAATTAATATCAATTAATTTTCAAAAAAATGGAAATATTTGTCGTGATTATGCAGTGTTAGGGAGAGCTCTGAGAGAATGGCTCTGGAAGCGACCACGACAGGTGAAACCTCCATAGTGTTAATGTGATTCCTCTTGATAGCGGCCTGTCATGTCGGATCCTGTCTTCATTATCACCGTACAAAAGTAGAATATATGCACATTTTGTTCTTTTCAGACGATTACGAATTACAATCTGGATTTCTCATCTAAACAACGATGCGTTGAGTTAATAAACCTCGCGATTGGTAGATGCGCAAGTGAAAAATAACTACAGACGATTGAACCTAGCGACCAGTGTCAAACTTTCTTTTTCCACATATATGAAACTTTTTGCCCAATCATTAATAAGAAAGTGTTTTCCCTGCTACTTATGACTATAGCCAATGTAGTGAATATGTTAGTGCTAATAGGAAGCAAGATAGATCTCAGTGTTTAGAAAGTGATATCGGTGTTATAGCTAAATTTTATTAGTCTGAGTGTCATGTATGGTTGAAATTTTCTTGGACTTAGAGTAGGGTAACAATCATACAGGATGGCGCATAAGTAACGCACCCTTTTAAAAATTTAATAATAAATAAACTATAAAAGGTATAACGATAGGGTTAATTGCAAACGATAGAGGAACTCTTAAAGTTTATTTACATGTCGTTTCCTGTCTACAGATACCCAGTGTATATTGCAGTAATAAATAAGGGTGCGTTACTTATGCGCCCCCCTGTTTTGGTGCGCAAAGTTCAGAACGTAGCCGCCTTCCTTCATGCCACAGAAGAAGCAGATACCTCTTAGCGTCTGAAGAGATAAGCGCAAAAAGCCGTGCAGCGCAATTCAATGCGATAACGTTTGCGTGAAGGTAACTCGTCACGGCATCCAAAAAGGAGGCCGATGTTGCTGTGGCTGTGTAAAACTGCCGTTTGATTTGTGTATAAAAGTTCTATTTTGGTAAGATGCACTGTCCCATTGATTTCCAGCTCGAAAAAAAAAAACTTTCACCCCACTCGTGTGTGTACGAATAAATGACGCAGGGATTCGTTTTTGTTTCAAATGCATGCTTCAATGTAAGCATATATGTACGTCACCAGCAGGCATTGCGGTATAATGGAAATTTTCGCGCTGCCGCTGCGTGGCGCAGACGCTGCCAGCTACGTTGATGATGCCGCGATTGCCGGGGGCCAGCCTCGTTCACTGCAACGATTTTTAACTGAGAAAGCTGCTCTTCATGTCTCAGCGTCGCGAATTACCAATATTTTTAATTTATTGTCACAGATGAACTCAGATTGATTTCCCTTGAATGCCTGAAGACTTTGCCGCTGTTTTTTATAGTAGTCATTGTCTTGCGATTTGAATTAAGTATTTTTAAGTTAAAGTGAAATGTTATGTTTAATTTCGTCTCCATAGTGCTGTGTGTCATAGGCCACGAATAGGTTTTGGTTATCGATCAGAATTTACCGCTATTATTTTCACCATTCGAGAAACTTTAAGTTAGTTACCTAGTGTTCAAGGTGCCAGTCATTGTTTATTTCGACTATGAAGTTTTGGATGGACTAAGTCGAGCTACTGTGTTGTTTCAAAGCATCGCATTCATCGAGGGGATTACAATTTTGTATAATGGAATGCAGAGGATGAACGAGAGTGTTTTTTAATTATTGGATTATTTGTCTATGTTTTTTCAAAATATCAAAATTCAAGTCGTAGAGGCACTTTCAGGCTGCTTTTCCTCGAAGAGGGAATATTCTCCGCTCATTTTATATGTGCACATCTATTAATGCATAAAATCAGCAGTGCCTCATCTATCGGTAAGATTTGAAACTGCGATTTAACATCCGGGGTATTGAAATTATTCGACTGGGAATCGTCAGCCTCTCTCAATTTCGCTGCACATTTCGTCCCTCATTCTCTATTGTTGTCATCGTTTTCAACCCATTTTCTTAACATTCAGGCTATGGACGTCTTGGGACTCGAATTTTTTAGTGTTTAATGGTTTAAAATTGGGACGTATGCAACGCCTATTGATACCTTTTATGAATAAATCCTTCAAATCTTCCCTTGTAGGTACGTGGGATCCCTAAATGTCTTTCTCCAGACCAGCGTGTCACTCGAAATACTTGTGCTTTTCAAGTGTTCTCGTGCTCTTCTATTAGTGCGATGTGTGATTTTGCGCGCCAGCCAGCAATCGTCGTTTCATTGAGTACGGAAGAGAGATTCTTTCAGTAGAACCCCCTTCACGAGGCGTTCATTATGTGTAAATCAACTTTTCAGCGTAGACGTAACTTTTATATCTTAGGATTTGCTGCATGCATGCAATAGATTCAAATACGACAGTTATGATTCCACCTATCCTGTGTGTTTCGCGACAATTGAATATTTGTAAACAATTCGCGCTTTTCATTTCTTCGATGCACCAAACTTGTTTCGAGAAGCATTTCGTTTACCACTCGTTTCTACAAACCACTTCAGAACCTCCAAGAATTCGAGCGTTCCACTTCGATGAAATCGTGCACGCTGGGAAAGACGTCCAGATAGTCTGCTATGTGACCGACGGTGACACTCCCCTCAATATCCGCTGGTACTTCCATGGCAAAGAAGTCTCCCACACGATGGGAGTGTCCACCATGAAGCTCGGATCTAGGTCCAACATTCTCAATATTGAGAGTGCAACTCATGGACATTCTGGGGACTACACTTGCGTTGCGTCCAACAATGCGGGAGAAGACAGATACTCCGCAGAGCTCACAGTTCACGGTGCTTTTAAAAACTGTTCAGAATACCTGAATCATCGTAACTAAAGCTGTAATCATGTTTTTAAATGGTTAGCGTAGGGAAATGATACAGAGTGGCTTAAGTAAAACTGGTCCAAAGGAAGGAGGTATGAATAGGATGAGAGGTACATGTTGTTTCGTAACGTAGGTATATACGTGACATAGTAGCAAGTTTTTGGTCTCCATAGAGTTTGGTGGTGCGCGAAAATGAATGCTTTCGAAGAGAACATTGGTATTGTTCACCTTGAACGTTTTCAAAATAGATTGAAGCATTCTCAGAAGAAGAATTATCTATTTGTGTTTTGACTAGATTGCTTTCGTTACGTGTTGAAATGAAGTAGGTTCGTATTTTTTTATTATTGGAAAAAATGAAAAGCTCTAAAACCTGGTTGGAAGGCTGCTATAGTGTTTAAGAAGAGCTAATCTCAAACCGATGCTTAGCTTGAAACAAATTTAAAATTAGTTCATACTGTACAACCATTAGTTATAAGAGTATCGATCTTATCATGAAGCATTAATATTTCAATTTATATTTAATGTATTTAAATAGAGTAGGGTAAGTATAACTCATACTTGAACCATTGATTTACTCTGTGGTTCGTCTGAAAGCTAAATTCAGTGGTTTGATGTTCTACTATTAGAAGTATTTAAATTAGCTACATTATTCGTGAAAATCATTAAAAAATGTTCAAAACGCGCGGAGAAGGTAAATTTTTTGAAGGGCTTTTCTTCTTTTCAGAGTGTTCACTTCATTTCAATTTTTCAGAAACGTATGTCTTTCTTTTACTCATTTGCTCTTTCATTTCGTACAAATATTAGAGGTCGTGTATTGTCTCTCATCTTGAATTCAGGTTCGTTCTCAGAAGAAACTTGGACTTCGTATTGTCACTTGTTAATTTTTCTCTTAATTTTTGCACATATTTTCATGGACAGAATAGGCAACATGTGATGCTATCAATTCAGCGCTGTCGCTTGCAAAAAATTATGTAGCTTGGGAAAAAAATACTGAAGACTTTAAAGAATACTGAAGGCATAGAGAAGAAATTAATTGTCAGTAAGTAAAAAAACTGAGCACGCCTGCGCCTGCCTAAGTTGTTTTGTGTCTTGTTGAAGAGATGGAGTCGTTTGTAAGTAACTTTTTTGCCATTGTTCTATGGTGTGCTGATTTTAGAATGGTGTTCATCCTAAATTGTATTTTAGATACGGTGTCGTGAGTCCTGTTGCTTTGTTTCTCTATTTGGTTTAGGATTCCGTCTGTCTTGCATGTTGTATCAACGTTTTTTCCTACATGGGATGGTTCTTCTTTCCTGTCCATAGTTTTTTTGTACAAACTTTTATTTTGATGTTGCTGTTTTTGTGTTTCCTTTCTTCCGTTTTGTTCTTTTTTTAACTGTAAGATACTTTGCATATTACTGTACATAAAAGAAATTCCGTAAGATCTCATCTACAAAATCTTTTTAATATCTGTTGAAATTTTTTTTTTAATTGGACTTAGTTTATTTTTGCGTAGAAATCATTTCCAAAACAGAACTCGTTGAACTTGGTCATGTGACTCATCAAAGAGAAATATTAATACCTGTGCTCAGACAATGATTTTTATTGATCACCTAAATGGAATTCCGAAACGCGGTCTCGCATTAAAAATTTTCCAAGCTTGAAAATTACTTAATCTTATTTCGTTATGTATTGTTTACTTTAGCAGTCTAAACACACGGAAAAGTACTTAACACGAGCAGCACCACACAACCATTTTTGTCCTTCCTGATCCATGATGGTCACTTGGCTCATGCGCCCACTGTCTGTCTATTCGCTATCCTCATTAAAAGTGAGATGATGCAAGCATATCTTTTTTCTTTTGCAGAAAGCACTGGTAACCTTAAATATCATAGGATCGCGTATGTTTAGGAGCGCAGGTTTGTTGACATGTTGAGTATAGATCCGCTGCAATTCTACACGGCTCTCTACTTAGGTAATTGAAAGAGTCGTAGTTTCATTGTAATCATTGGAGACGCTACCTATTACGAGACATTACGAAATGGAGTCCCTGTGCCTGCGAAGAAGGAAGGATCCGATCGTGTTCGCACCTACGAAGCTCTGTTACGTACTTGCGTCTTGAGGAGATTTGGGGCATCCTATCTGTCACGAATGAGTTAAGCTCAATTCTCAACTCAAATTTAAAGTCAATTGTTGTAATCAATTTTTAAAACGACGAACATTAAACTGAATCGTACCTTCATTTAACTATGATAAAGTATTTATGAAAATTAAGTTTGTGATTACTGGCCGGTCAGCAGCCTTATGAAAATTCCCTCCGTATACGCAGGCGGCTCACGTCGCGACCATCGTGTTAACTGGAGAATCCGTTCATGCTATGGAAGGCCTCAGTTTCAGTGTCTAGTGTATTTTCCGTTCACATAATTATACTCTACTAAGTGCTGGTGCTATTTAGTAGAGTTTGTTTTTGTAGATGATATTCATGTATTCGGTTACAAATAATTTTCGTGTATACTTTAATTCGAGGAACGTTCCAATGCATACGAATTACTTACGTGTAAATTCAGGGAAAATTACACGAGTGATGAGTATAGCATTGAGACATTCGGAGGCATGTCCAATTGGTGTATTGGAGATGATGGCTAAGTCATTCTGTCGGAATACGTTGATAATATATTGTTCCATTCTATTTTAAATGTCCCTCGTTTTCCTCTCAGATCAATAAAATGCGCATAATGCACAGTGATTTGACGCACACACCTTCCAGCCACAACGTTTCCAAAGTTATCTGAAGGTTATAAGATCGTGGTTTTTTACGAAGTGAGATCTGTTTATTTAAACCAGAAAACAAAAATCCTGCCTGTATAGGAACAATTACTTGCGTGTGTATTTAATATTGCGTAACCTAAGGAATAGATGCAAAATTTTGGCTTTTAGAAATGGGTGTTCAATTTCCGCCCTTCATGAATCAACCCAGCTTTAAAGCGTACACTTAAAATTTCCGTGTTCTAATCTTCCATCTCGAAGATTTTCTACATTCACCAATTAAAAGTTGTGGGAGTCTGTTGGTCAACAGACGTTAATTATCGTGTTTGTAGATTACTAAGGTTTTAATTTCGTGCATCCCCAATTACAAAACTTTCTCTCGGTAGTGGAACATGTCACTGTACACACCATGTTGTACAGGAGCAGTACTGCTGCTAATTTTTGTACGTGCATTTTCATTTACCTACTTCATCTTTCTTTATTTCCATATTCTACAAGTGTTTATAAATTTTTAAATATAATGCACTTTCCTTGCGGTTCATTTTTTGAAGTATTTCCTGTGTAACACTTTTATGAACTGGCGTTTCAATTTGCAATCTGAAACGAATCGAAGTTTAATTTTCAGAACATCCTGTGGTATTTCCAATGAGTTTCAACTCGGAACAATTCTTGGAAGGCGATATGGCCCAGGCCAATTGCATTCTACAAAAGGGTGACCAGCCTCTCCTTATATCGTGGTTGTTCAACGGGAAACCTCTGGGCGAGTCAGACGATGTGAAGATACTCAAAGTAGGGAGGTCTTCCATCCTCACTATCGATCCTGTCAAAGGGATAAACCAAGGCAACTACTCGTGCGTTGCTTCCAATCCGGCCGGGCGGGTGGCTGTCCATGCTCATCTTTTTGTGAATGGTACTTCAGTGATTTAAATCATACTTTTGTGGTCGTTATTGCTGAACTTAAAAGCTAATTTCTGCTGAAGGTATGCGAGTTTAGTCATCGATGAATGCAGTTCGCCACGTTCAAGTCTAGGTGATCATTTATTCTCCAGTTTTATTAGGAAATAGTCTCTTTAAGTGATTATTCTGTATTTTTGTGGTGAAAGAATTCGTGCGTTTATTCCTGTCCATGAATTCCCTGCTAGTAGTTAGAATGTTGGCTAGTAGCAAAGAGTGTACGTTTTTATTTCCATACTAGATGTCAAAATAGTTGTTCATGGTTGCTTTCTACTTTGAGCAAAGGAGTAACAAGGACAGAATCAGTATCTTATAAAGTCTAGAACAATATGGGCAACAGAATACTATTACAACACTGGTTCCTAATTACGTAAGATCATTACCAACTTTTCCTGATGCTTGATGGCTTTGTCGTTCGTTGTTGTGTTGCACGTAATTCTGTGATTACAGTGCTCGAAACTCCCTAAAGATTTTCAATGCAGTCGTATTTTAAAAAAGATCCAATGTGGTTCGGGACAGTTTTATCAGGTCGTCAACGTGAAATTGGATCCTATGAAAATAATGTGTTTGCAATTCTTCTGCTATCGGAATCGGAGATACTTGAAACTGTGTTGCATTTCGCTCCCATCAAAAGCAGTTGGTGGGTCGTTTTTCTTCGGTTTCTTTACTTTTTTGAATCTCTGCTGTTTTTTCATAACGCAGTCTTGAAACAGGCAGAGTTTGGTTCGCATGAGTTTGTGATTTGAAACTTCCACTAAACGGTTTTCTTCCCAGGTTTGATTAGCTAATTATGAGTTTATCTTCATGTTTTGTCCTTTTAATTCTGTTCAAAGTTCACTAAATTTTTGTTACTTCGCTCGAGTACTTGGAGATTCCCAAGCTGCTTTCAGTGTAAATTGAAATCTTCGTTTGATAAGTGATGCAAGTTCAACAATGTCTCCCTGTACTCTATGGTAAATTTTAATGTCGGCTGAGTTTTCGGAACATCTCGTACTGTAGGTATGTAAACTTAACCATTCCGAATTGAGTTTCATACCTCTTTTATAGAGGTTAAAGTTGACCCAAGCCCACAGTATTTTTAGGCGCGTGTGTACATCTCCTACTGTATCTTGCAGCTTTTTTTCAAAACATTCAGTATTTTTGTGAACTTGTGGTTTCATCGTATGTGGTAAGAATTAAAAGCTGAGTAAAATTTACCCATGTCCCTTCTTTCTGATGAGTTGTCAGCCAAAGAGTTCAAATCATCTTTGTGCCATTTAATAATCTCGATATAAATAATTAATAATTCATGTCCTTGTTTAAAGGTTTCCATGTGACAATGTCTCGTTCCTAAGACTGCGTAAAAGTTTTTGTTGCTTTTGTATGACATGAATCGTGTGAAAATTTTATACCTCTACGCCATAGAATTCAATGTCGAATTCTAGTACCATCTGTCACTATAAAGTGCGTACGTATGCGAAGTACATATGTCATAAAGTACGTACGTCATTCCAGTTCTCTTTTTTGATCACCTTTCAGGTTCGTAACCATTACTCTGAACTTAACTTAAAAGCATTTATATCCTTCAATGGTGTTAATTTCTTCTAACTTTAATTTGTGAGAAAATTATCTAGTGTCATCACATTTTCTATTGTTTTTATTGCATTCACAACCAAGTTCAGCGCGAATTTCGCGATGTGCCCCGAACCAGCTCGAATCTTTTGAACTCTTCCATTTCCTTTGAAGATCACTATCATTTTTAAGAGTACATTAATATCACAAAAGTTGTGTTTTGTTGAATGTTGAACGCTTGTAGGTTCTCCCATTTATGTCTAGCCTGTGCTATTGAATTCCTGTACTTGGTTTTCCATATCTTTTTGCATTTCTCATCATTTAATTCATTATGAATCTTTCACATTTGCCGTAATTTCTTTCCAGAACTTTCCTTCATACATGTGTTTTGTTGCGAACTTTCGATTTCATAAAACTCACTTGATAGCCACTACTTGTTCTTTTTTTACAGAACCTCCTCTGGCATCATCGCTACCTGCGCTCACTTTGCCAAACTTTCTTTGGTACCTCAATACCTGTCCTCAATTAACAGAACCTTCCATCCCCTAATGTTTTCACTTGACCAATCATCCTATAGTATCACCATCACCTGTCCTCATTCTTTAGAACTTCTATTGGCCTCACCTCTACCAGTTGCCTCTTTACAGAGCCACCCATGGTGTCGCCTATCAGTTTCAACTTGGCCCAGTACCTCGAAGGTGACATGGCCCAAACTAATTGCGTGGTGCACAAGGGTGACCGACCTTTGATACTGTCGTGGATGTTCAACGGAAAACCGCTGCATAATGATGACGAGATCGAAATTGCAAAAATGGGCAAAAGGTCCTCTATTCTGACGATCGATCCGGTTCTTGGGCAACACCAAGGCAACTACTCCTGTATTGCCTCAAATCCTGCTGGCCAGATGGCTGTACATGCGCAACTTATCGTTAATGGTACCCATCTAGCACGTGAAGATTGCAATCTAGAATGTTAACGGTTATAGCATCCGCCGCAGTAGTATCAAAGGGATTCAGTCGTGATTCTACGATAGGTTTTTTTACCACAAAAGTTTAAGCGCCTTGCGTAGCAGTCCTTTGTGGGGCTTACATGAGAATCATACCTTCAAGCAAGAAGAAATGTGTGTTTTGACTGAGGGCTCGTTTAAAAAGTAGTGGTCTAGAGCTAGGCGAGGTTACCGACATCTTATTTCATTGTGCAAAACTAATCAAAGTACACTCATTTTGTTAATGTTATGAAGTAGTTGAATTATCCCCCGTTGCATTTTTNCCTTCCATCCCCTAATGTTTTCACTTGACCAATCATCCTATAGTATCACCATCACCTGTCCTCATTCTTTAGAACTTCTATTGGCCTCACCTCTACAGTTGCCTCTTTACAGAGCCACCCATGGTGTCGCCTATCAGTTTCAACTTGGCCCAGTACCTCGAAGGTGACATGGCCCAAACTAATTGCGTGGTGCACAAGGGTGACCAACCTTTGATACTGTCGTGGATGTTCAACGGAAAGCCGCTGCATAATGATGACGAGATCGAAATTGCAAAAATGGGCAAAAGGTCCTCTATTCTGACGATCGATCCGGTTCTTGGGCAACACCAAGGCAACTACTCCTGTATTGCCTCCAATCCTGCTGGCCAGATGGCTGTACATGCGCAACTTATCGTTAACGGTACCCATCTAGCACGTGAAGATTGCAATCTAGAATGTTAACGGTTATAACATCCGCCGCAGTAGTATCAATGGGATTCATTCGTGGTTCTACGATAGGTTTTACTCACCACAAAAGTTTGAGCGTCTTGCGTAGCAGACCTTGTGGGGCTTACATGAGAATCATACCTTCAAGCAAGAAGAAATGTGTGTTTTGACTGAGGGCTCGTTTAAAAAGTAGTGGTCTAGAGCTAGGCGAGGTTACCGACATCTTATTTCATTGTGCATAACTAATCAAAGTACACTCATTTTGTTAATGTTATGAAGTAGTTGAATTATCCCCCGTTGCATTTTTTAATTACATTGATCTCTCTTCTTCGTGTTGCTATCATACATGGCTCCATCTCAGACAAACACGTGGAGTTGACTTCACTCACTATTTCTATGCACCTTGTGCATAGATTCCGCGTTCCCTCAACTCCATACTAAATGGTGCCTTCATCCTTCCTCTCTTGGAACATCTTTGTCGTGGTAAAGGGAGGCTAAAACTTTCTTTTATCAATAATAATGAGTTGACTTCACGTTGTGTTACTTTAATTGTCTTTGAAGCAGATTTTTTCACGGTTTTGATGCGATATTTTAAGTACTAAACTCTCCTTTCTCCCTCTACCTGTATTTTTCCCCGTGTTGATGTGAGCTTTATGTGGGCTTGTCCGTGTGAACTACAGAGCATTTGTTATGCTTCTTTTGGAACGTATTTTGCTTTATTAACTGAAACCAGCCTATGGTACGGCACTACGGTATTAATTTAATTAAGTTACTTTTAATAATACTCCTACTTGGTGAACTTGATACCCTCCCTTTGAAATAATTTCTCTAACCCTGGGACTACACCTAAGGTAATGATGGACAGGCTATTCATGGTAACAATTTCACCTGATGTTGCGTATAAGAACTACAGGAACTGGGAAGTGGACCTTGCAGCTCAGTATTTTGGACCTTGCAGCTCAGCTTCTTTCCGTAAACTACTTTCCTCGAAGCCCTGCTTCTATCATAGGTGGACGATGATCTCACTGATATTAAATTGTGTCTTCTTTCCGTCATAGAGGTTTTATCGTTAGTCTTTTCAGATAATGTGAAGTATGTTCATTTTGAGTGTTTCGTAGGTATTTCACTTCGATAAGATACAGTGAAGCATTCTCTACTTGATACTCCAGCCAAAATGTTTTCTCTAAGATTAAAGTTACATTTCTCAAGATTAAAGCACAGTCATGGTGATTCAAGAGTAAGGTTTAGGACTGAATTGTAATATTGAGATTTGTAGCATAATCTTGAAAATTACAGTGCTTTGAATGAAATATTATAATATGGTTTGCACCCACGAAATGCACAGTTTCTCTGCGTGTGTGAAGGTGGAATTGGATCCACTGGCTAAGGTGACAACAATTTCCTATTCTTCAACATTGTTTTAATATCTAACAATATTCACTCAAGACCAATGGTTGGCGGAAAAATGCAAAACATTTATTTTTTAGTGAAATGTATCTTCTTC
>JACJUY010000064.1:266028-302714 GCA_014220935.1 Platorchestia sp. MABIK
CCAGTACCAGAACCAGACCGCCCAGCGAGGCACTGACGCTGTGTTGGAATGCGAGGCAGAAGGCGAGACCCCCATTGGCATTGTCTGGAAGAAAGATGGACAGAACGTTGAGCCGGACCAGGAAGCGCGGTGAGGATATACGCTCTCCTTCTCATTTGTAGTAACTGGTTCAGGTGTTGCTTCTCAACCGCGATGCTTTTATCTGCATGCTTTTTACAGGGTGTGTTCAATTTTGTGACAATGATTTGTCTACAGCGCTCCAGTAAAAAACTACAAAACACCAAGCTCAGTGGCTTATCATTCCAGTTGCCTAGCGCTAATTCTCAATATCGATATAATAATTCTTTTGTAAAAGATCGATAGAAACGATAGAAAAAGACCAGTTTTGATCGATAGAAACTTACAATTAGGATGGAGAATGCACACATTAGGACGATCATAACGATTGATTAGGCAATAGCGCGCGCTGACGACTGCGCTCATTCGTAGAAATTGGGCGGCCGTGAAGAAATGCTTTTTTTAGTAGAGGTTAAAAAAATTTCACAATGTCAAAAGAGGAATTGTTAGGAGTTGGAATTATGTTATTGACACACCACATTGTACTAATTTTTTATGCCCATGTTTTAAATAAAGTAGTAAAAACATGAAAATTCTCGCTCACGTCATTCCCGTGTGCTCGAAACACTCGTGTTTATGCAAAGATAATGGCAGCTACTGCAAAATTTCGCGTGCGTGTTTATATGCTGCATTCTGGAACTCACCGATAGCTATTAAACACAAGTGTGCTGCCCCTGTAGAATGGATGCTTTGAGCTACGACTCCTTTATACCTATTAACCTTAATTGCATGAGACCTGACTCATTAATTTCAGTTCCTAAACATAGATATGATAGCATTACTCGCTGTTAACTTCAACAACTGAAAGTGCGTTCTCACGTACCTGTGATCAAGTTGCCATTTACCCCGAATTTAGAATTGTCTCAAAAAAAGGGAAATCTAAGTAATCAGCGACTATTATGATTATGAATCCCTTCGTTATTGATCATAGAAGCGCAGCATCGCCGTCAAAAAAAGGATCGTCTTTTCAAGGTAAAGCTATAATTCACTTGCAGAAACGGCTTGTGCTGAATGGATATCAATTGATGTAAATGAATTATGATCAGAAAAATTAAAATTTTCATTCATTGTTTAATGCTCATGTATACAGTATTCAGCGTGGGAGTGGATACTGGTGGATCAACCGAGGAAGCAAGCAAACAAGTAGCCAACTATTGATATCAAAGCTGGGGCTCAGAATATCGAATTCTGATATTAAATAGAAATAATGTATCGCTGATACGCTCTTGCCAATGACAGCACGAAAATAAATTCAATTTCTCAGTGTGAAACATTTATGACCAAAGTTTGAGTTTCTAGAGTCAAGCCCGAGCTAAATGTTGTGTATGCCTTCTTAATTTGTTGAAATAAAACAGGTTTTTGTTTTGTTATGGACCATCTTTTACTCGGTTCACTGCTGTCCTGTTTTTCAGCACCTACTACTTTATTCTTCACCTTTTATCTTGTTTCATGAACTTTTTTCTCAACTTGCTGTTTCTATGCACCTTGTGCATAGATTCTGCGTACCTTTAAGGCTGGACAACCCATTTGTATTATCTTTTTTATCCGATTGTTCTGAAATTTGGCCAGTATATGTATTTTTATGAGAGAAACGCATTGTACTTCTGTAATATTTTTAAGCCAAGTTTTGTTCTATTCGCTTTTCAATTTTGGCCTTTGTTTTTTTCTGAAAATGGGAAATATTTGTTTTTTATGTCATTTGATCTGAAATTTCAAATGAATACCTAGTCAATGAGTTTTCATGCTACAACAAAACCAAAGACAGTTTTAGAATCCTTGAAACATTGCTAACATACTAAAAGAGCCAGATTTTTCATTTTCATTTTTGTTTTATTTATATATAGGGTCAAAACTTCATGATTTTTGGTCCCCTTACACTCCCCTGGGGGAAGGAATCTAGTGCCCGTAGCCCCATAAAATTTTAGAGCACAATAGTGCACCACCTATGGATCCTTTTTCAACAAAGAAACAAAAATGACCAATTGAGCCCGAAAATCCATGGGTTGTCCCCCTTTACTCCGTATTAAATGGTGCCTTCCATTTTCCTCTCTTTGGAACGCCTTTGCTTCGGTTAGGAAGACTTAAACTAACATCTAGTCTAATCTTCTGGGGTCAAAAATGTCTGTATTGGATTGTTGTTCGAGTCTTTTTTCCTCAATTTCTGGATCGTTCCGACAGCTACACCATCCGAGAAGAGCCTCGCAACAGCGGCGTGCACAGCAGCCTCAGCATCAAGAAAACCGACCGCCCTGACTCTGCCTCCTACACCTGCCTGGCCACCAACCCCTTCGGCAGCGCCGACACCAACATCAACCTCATCGTGCAAGGTGCGTTTCATTGAGTATATTCGAGCCTTGCTTGCTCAAGTTAGATAATTATAACTGAAAAACATGAAGTGTCTCTATGAGGGAGAAATAGTTGGATTTCTCGTGTGGGGCTGCCCGCTGCGCTAGAGGAGCATCTCTATGAGACGAACAAAGGAAATTCAAATAGAGAATGGAAGACCAAGGCTTTCATATAGGAGGCCAGTTGAAGAAGATAAGAGAGAGAAAAAGAAGTTAAGGATGGAAGATAGACCTATCTAACTACAAATGTAAACTCGCAACAGACTCGTGGAACCAGTTTTGTAAATTTTAATAGGGGCATCTAAGAAAAATCACCGTCTTTCTTGTTTTCAGAATGCATGTGATCGATGAAAGGGATCTTGTAGGTTATTAATTTCAGCGTTTAGGGCTTTTGTACATTTTCGTTGACTGTCCTAAAAAATGCAGAAGATAAATTTTTTCAGTGGATAAATATTTGGTTTATCGGTTTGATGAATAAATATTTGATTGTCAGCTAATTATTCTGAGGAGTGGTGTATATTAATACGAAAGGATTTAACACGTATATGTGCTGACAATTTATTAAATGTTCGTGATTTTTTGCTGCTCTCGATATTTGGGGGACTAATCTGTCTCAAAAAATACTTTTCAATTGCTGTTGCCGCGATATTATTTGAGATAAGCTGATGCTAAAAAATTGAACATGAATGTTTTATATATTTTTTGCTCACTGTAATCAACATGCACATGTCAAAATGTTTCTCATATCAAGTGGCGCCGAAATGCAACAATCTACCACGTTTTCTATTGAAACCGTTAAAAATGAAAAGGTTCCCTTTAAATACATTAACTGCTTTGAAATTTTAGGTTTTTAAATGTTTTCATGAAGATATCATACGATACAGTACACAGTTTGTTACTAAATTAAAACCTACGATCCGTACTAAAACTTATAACTTATCACATTGTACGGTGCACTCCCAGCTATTGCCTTGGCTGTAAATATCATTTCTGCAGACGGGATCATGAATTGCTATCGTCAAGCGTTGACATTCACAGTACTTCTTTACTCTCTTGAATAATGTTACTCGAAGAACGAGGGTGGAATCAAGTCATAGCAGCATTAGTTGCGGCTGTGTCTTATGGCAGTGATGTGGTCATTTTGCGGCAAGTCAGCTTGTGTATGAAATGTTCACATTGTTTTGTTTTTGTGTGAATTTCTCTCGATGTTTGGAATGCTGTTTGACCTACATGTTAATGTCAAGTTACTGTTGAAATTGAAGCCCATCAACGTCAGTTGGAACCCATTCCTTTACACTATGGATCACAACACCAACTTTGACCCCAGAAGTAATCTTTGTTGTTCTGACTCGATTATCAGTCACTGACAAACGAGGCATGAAGCCTTGCCTGTTTTGTGTCTGCAGTTGAGGTAAAATATTTGTCATGTATTGTGCCCAATCTTAGTTTCTGTTTGGTCTCTTTGTCAAAAATATTTTCAATTTGCCACTAACACCCACGTCTGTGATGCAGAGATCCCCGAACAACCATCAGGCCTCAAAGTGCTGGACAAGACTGGCCGCTCAGTCGAGCTCACCTGGATCCCGCCTTACGACGGCAACAGCCCCATCACGCGATACATCGTCGAGTACAAGCAGAGCCGCCGTGAGTACGCCCTTAACCCTTTTCGTCTCTTTTTTCCGCTCATATAACCGGTATTATAACCACCGTTATTAGACTAGCTCTAGCATCAGGTTGTCTCCAGCATCAGATTAGAGACGGAACTGCCATTTGGCAGGGAACTTCAAAAAACACATACGCGCGTCTACTTGACAAGGCATAAAATATACGAGAATTTTTATTGATTGTATCATGTGGGGAACGTAGGACGGTAGATGGTTAATATGTCCAAAAAGTTATGTATTTTGCACAGGTTTTTCTTCGATGTGATATCTGATTAGCTTCCTGATTAGTATTCTGATTGGCAAGAGCTTGTGAGAAGTCGTGCAGCTGATTTCAACACGTTGGTCGTAATTATGAGCAACCGGTGTACAAGAATCGAATTTTCACATTACTGCTGACCGACAAGAAGTCACAAACCAAATTTTTATAAATACTTAATCAAAGCTTAATGAATGCTCGATCCAGTTAATGTTTTGCTATTTTCAAAATTGCATGTTAAAAATTACTTTAAACTAGGGTTGAATATTGAACTTCAGTTTAACCCATCGTGCCTACATGTTGATAATAACTTTGACGATGAATTTCTTGTTATTGGATACACATCGTCCAGTTGTTGTGGTTCTTTGGAATCCGATTGTCGTCTAACGAGAAACAAAACCAAGCGAGTATCGATACTTCATCAAAAAAATAGATATGATGCTGCTTTCATTTTCATCGCACTTCTCAAAACTGAAAGTTCAATGCGTTCTTCAACGAAATGGGCAAAAATCAGCGAATTCTCAATCGTTAAGGGCCTATTTTCGTTTGGAGCTTCTTTTTTTTTGCTCCGGATAATGACTTATCCTGCTGTCAGCAGTACACCCTGTGCACAATTTACGTGTTCGTTGTTCAGAGTGATTTTCTTGGTTTGAAACGCGCACGGAGTGTGAATTCATTGAATGAATAATAGTATCGATAGCTTTCAAGTGTGACCTTTCATATTGCATTTCTCAAGGTTAAACAAAAAATGAGGTTTATTCCTTTCTTTTCCATGCTGTTGTATGGAAAGTGTACCTCAATTGTAGCGCAGAACACGCGTCATTCTCTACCTAAGTCCCCAATCCCGTTGCGCAGAGAACTGGGAGGACCAGAGCGAGCGCCTGATGGTGTCCGACAGCAACATCGCTGCAGTGCTGGACCTGCGCCCCGCCACCACCTACCACTTCAGGATCATCGCCAAGAACGAGATCGGCAACAGCGAACCCTCCCACACCGTCACCATCATCACTGCTGAGGAAGGTGCGTAGCTGCACACTTGCTTTTGGTTAACACTTTGACTGAGACATGAGCCATCGGTGTACACGGAGGGAATATTCTTAATGATGCTGATCGACCAGTAGTCCCAACATCAATTTTCATAGATCCTTAATAAAAACTAAATGAAGGTACAATCCAGTTTATGTTCGCTATTTCCAACATTAGTTACTACAATTGACTTTAAATTTGAGTTAAATGTTAAACTTTAGTTTTACCTGCCGCAGTCAAAGTGTTAGGCTTAGCAAAATTTGAAATGTCACTGTGGTGACCAGGGTTTTATTGCTGTGAAAGTTCGCCTATTACGTTAAATGTCGGAAGACTGGAGACAAATGGCCGGTGTTTCTTCCCGATAGGAGAAAAAACTTGCCATAATTTTCCACTCACCCAATTGTTTGAAATGGTTTGACTTTCAGTTATTGTCATTATGTTTAGTCATCAATTCTATCAGACATCTGCATGACCGACGTATAATATTATTTGTGTCACCTTGAGTGATATTAATACACACCTTACGGAAATGTTACAATATTTGCTCGCTTTTAATTCACTCTAAAGGAACTTTATTACCGTCCATTTAAATGGACTGTAGTGTCAAAGTAGCGCTTTTCTAATTATTATATCTCGAAAAATATGGCTTCCATTAATGTTTCGTAATTTTACTTGAGGATGTGAATCGTTTGACCGAATTCGAAATGTAATTTAAAATTGCGTCAATTTAATTTGTTATCAATTGTAAAATACTGTCTCTTCTTATTTTTCTAGCTCATCTTCCACACGTGAATTGAGACTATACTGGGATTAATTTTAATCTTATAATTTATGCGGAATTATATCATAAATATCATCGTAAATGTTCATTTATGCCCTCAGAAAATTTTGTTCTCCCGAAACGAAAACTTTAACTTCTAATAGTTAATTGCTTCTCCATTTTGTTTAGGAAAATTTTTTCATGAACATTACTACTGCATCCAGGTCTTCATGCAAATGTTTTCAAGTTCTTCTTTTTGCAAATGTTTTCAAGTTCTTTGTCTAGTTATGTTTTGCGGGTTAATTAATTACTGCCCCTGATTTCTGGCAAGGGCTGACTCAAGTGAGTAACTAGTCGCTCACATACTTGCGTTTTTCCTTCACTGATAATCCAGAAATACTTTGAGTCTTATACTAACCCCAACATTTGATTGTATTGCTAGTGTATTCCCGTCCTCAAGACGGTAAGTTTCAAGCTTCAGCCATAATTCATAGGGGAAATTGTTTTTATTTTCTTTTTTTTTCGATTTCTTTATTACTGCATTGGAATTACTTGCGAATGAATTCCAATGAACAGAAGTGAATTCCTATTAAAAATTTAAATTCACAGTCACATATGTATTGTTCAGGTATCCAGTCTACAGTGCGTGACTGGGGAATGGTTGGCCAATTAAACCAGCGAGCAACAAACGGTGTTTTTTTGCAAGGGATTTAAATTTCAAGGAAAGAAATTAGCAGTTATTGTGTAGGGGTCAAGTACCCGCGGTTGAGGGTGTGACTGGGAACGGGGAGACCAAACAAGCGAGCAATGATATGTGCTATTCATTACCTGCGTATTGGTACATATGTGTACCTCTAGGCAAATTGCTCATTCACGTGCCGGTATAAATAAATAATTTTTCTTCTTTTTCGAGATCTTTTTAAAAAAATAAATGTTACAATGCGAGATGAAATGTTATCATGCAATTGTATTTTTCAAATTGCGTAGGAGGGATAAAAATGGATTCGAGCAGTATAGTCGATTTCCCAATTCTGCTACTTACAACCGAACCAAACCAACCGTAGCAACCACGAAAATGCGGTGAACGTGTTAAACAGAAGATGTTGCCACAAGAAACGCCGAAAAAAATGGAATTTACTACGTTTTATATGACCTTCCTCTTCTCTAAATGACAACTATGTTGTTTAAAGAGCAAAATATTTGTTCGGTTGAATTCGTATTACATTAATTATTCATGTCTTATAATTCTTGTTGCTCGCTGCATCTCAAAAATTCATATTGCAATTATTATTCGTTTCTTATAATCCGCGTCGTTTGCCACACCCCACACACGCTCAGCCCCGAGCGGACCCCCCCGTGACGTGAGGGCGGAGTACGTCGACCAGCACAGTATCAAGATCATGTGGAAGCCGCCCCGCAACGAGGAGTGGAACGGCGTCATCCAGGGATACCAGGTGCTTATTTATGCTCCAGTTCAATGCATTTTTGTGCTATTGTCCCAGTGTCCTCAGAAGTGGTATTTATATGCACTGGTGGCGTTAGGTTTCCGTTACGTATTTTCGTACTAGTGTGCCAGTGTCATGATCATTGACATTTGCATACACTTATGACTTTAGGTTTCCTGTTTATAAACCCGTGTATCAGGTCATCCCATAAGTTTTGACCGAATTTTAACTTTTTTATCTTTTGTTATCTGTTGTCTCATAATAGTTATTGAGACGCGGATATGGAATTGTACGCTGCAATGCGCAATGATGTTCCCGTGTGAAAGCATAACATTGAGATGAAATTTAATATCTTTCCGCTCACACAGCAGGCAAAGTGTGAGCGGCTGCACGCATGTGTCCATCCAACCCTCCCCCGTAATCACAATATCCAATTTTCTAGGTCGGCTACCGCCTCGCCTCCACCAACCGATCGTTCGTGTACGAGTCTGTGGAGTTCAGCATGGAAGGTGCCAGGGAACATCATCTCGTGATCGGCGATCTGGAGTGAGTGTGCTGGTGCTGTGTCGTGTAAATTTCTGGTGCTGGTAATTCTCATTTCAGAAAATTGACACGAAAACTCGATTTTACAATCTGGAAATGAAAATTTATAATATTCTCGACATGTCACATGTTCAGTATTTCACTCAATTCGATATTGGAGTTGAATGAAATTTTCGGAAACGACTGGTGGTGAACCGAGCTTGATGGCGTTGGTAAATGTTTTCTCAAGTCATTAATAGGAGAAATTTGAACGACTGCTTTATAATTCTAAGCGTAAATAATCGCACCTGTCTCTTGTCTTCACACGTCAACGTATCCGCACAATAAACTGCACAAGCAGCACGAAAATAGCTTGATAGCTCTTTGTTCTTATAAGTTTGCCCTTTATTTCCAGAGAAAAACCAATAGCATTTATTTCTTAATAAATAAGCATATGTCGTCTTACGCGATTCTGAGATAGGGTTTTTGAGCATCGAAGAGGGAAGAGTTTAAATATTTCTCATGCAATATTGCAGACAAGAATCGTTCTTCTAACGTCTTAGGGTGCTATTCCCAACTTTCCCATCAGGTGAATATATTTGGCCTGGAAAGAAAAACTAATCTTCCATAAATATTCCAAGGTAGTTTTATGAGGCAATATAGTAATTAAATATGTGACCCTGTGTCTCGAAACATAAATGCCATCAATAATCACTATTGTTGACTTTCATTTTTCATTTTCATCATTTTTCATCACTATTGTTGACTTAGTCCATTCGCCTTTCTAAAATATGTATGAAGTATTCAACTATTAGTTCAAATAAATTTGACACCTGGCAATTACTAAGGGTTGCGTGCGCTCTTTATGGCCAAATTTTACATGAGAAAGAAACAAATAGGAGTATTTATGTCAAAATAAATCATTTTGACTACATAAAACTAAGTGTACAATTTTGACTAGAAATGAAAGATCAAATTTAGTAATTTTGACTAGAAATATCCTGTTGGACATTATCAATTACTGTACTGTTGGGATTATGTGTGCACCCTGTAACCGCTTCTAGGGGAAGATGCGAGGTCCCAAGCCCAAACACCGTAAGCCTTCTTTTTGTTGAAATAGAATTGGTTTTTCATTTAGTTAAGGACCAACTTTTTTGTCGGTTTACTATTGTCCTTATTCCTGTACCTATTACTGTTTTCTTTATCTTTTATCTTGTTTCATAAAATTATTTTAATTTCATTGCTTTTATGCGGCGGAGTAAAGTACTCCTTGACCATAAATACTAATTTTAACTACAATTGCATTCTAATTTCAACGCGATTGAAACCGGAGGTAATTTTTGCACCAATACATCTTTTTGAAGAAAGAATAAAGCTGCCTTAATTCTAGATTGAATGACTTTTTTGTGTGTAATGAGACTTGAAATAAATGGTAATCTAACCGTGCAGCGTGTACACGGAGTACGCCGTGGTAGTGTCCGCCTTCAACAAAGTCGGTCCCGGCCCCAAATCACCTGAAGTTCGCGCATACACCAAGGAAGGCAAGCCGCAACAGCCCCCTCAGGTGAGCCCACAGTGTAGCAGTGATGCTTGATATCATCTTGTAATTTTCTTAAAGCTCACAGTGTAGCAGTGATACTTGATCTCATCTTGTAATGTTCTTAAAGCCCGCATGTAGCAGTGATACTCGATCTCATCTTGTAATGTTCTTAAAGCTCACAGTGTAGCAGTGATACTCGATCTCATCTTGTAATGTTCTTAAAGCCCGTATATAGCAGTGATACTCGATCTCATCTTGTAATGTTCTTAAAGCACACAGTGTAGCAGTGATACTCGATCTCATCTTTTAATGTTCTTGAAGCCCGCATATAGCAGTGATATTCGATCTCATCTATTAATGTTCTTAAAGCTCACAGTGTAGCAGTGATACTTGATCTCATCTTGTAATGTTCTTAAAGCCCACAATGTAGCAGTGATACTTGATCTCATCTTGTAATGTTCTTAAAGCCCGCATATAGCAGTGATACTCGATCTCATCTATTAATGTTCTTAAAGCCCACAATGTAGCAGAGATACTTGATCTCATCTTGTAATGTTCTTAAAGCCCGCATATAGCAGTGATACTCGATCTCATCTATTAATGTTCTTAAAGCTCACAGTGTAGCAGTGATACTTGATCTCATCTTGTAATGTTCTTAAAGCCCACAATGTAGCAGTGATACTTGATCTCATCTTGTAATGTTCTTAAAGCTCACAGTGTAGCAGTGATACTCGATCTCATCTTTTAATGTTCTTAAAGCCCGCATATAGCAGTGATATTCGATCTCATCTATTAATGTTCTTAAAGCTCACAGTGTAGCAGTGATACTTGATCTCATCTTGTAATGTTCTTAAAGCCCACAATGTAGCAGTGATACTTGATCTCATCTTGTAATGTTCTTAAAGCCCGCATATAGCAGTGATACTCGATCTCATCTATTAATGTTCTTAAAGCTCACAGTGTAGCAGTGATACTTGATCTCATCTTGTAATGTTCTTAAAGCTCACAGTGTAGTAGTGATGCTTGATCTCATCTTGTAATGTTCTTGAAGCCCGCAATATAGCAGTGATACTTGATCTCATCTTGTAATGCTTTAAAGCCCCGCAGTGTAGCAGTGACAATTGGCTGAAGTACAGATCTCATCTTGCGATGTTCTTACATACGACCTCCTCCCTCCTTGTTCAAGATCCAAATGTACCAATGCCGAAATATATGATCGTTTCGCGCAGGAAATTGGCTCGCAGGACTCCCTATTATTAGTCCTGATAATAACGATATGGGCCCTGTTTTATGTGTGACTGCATCTCCAATAATCAGGCCGATCTATAATGTTCTTACCTACGACCTCCTTCCTTATCAAGATCAAAGTGCAGCAATGCTGAAATGTATGGCAATTTCGCACCACAAAATGGCTCGTAGAATTCCCTATTAATAGTTCCTATGATTTGGGCTCTGTTTTATGTGACTGCTGTGCCAATAATCGGGCCGATGGTTTCCAGGACGTGACCTGCACCACCCTCACCTCTCAAACCATCCGCGTCGTCTGGTCCAGCCCTCCTCTGGACACCGTGCAGGGCGTCATCCAGGGTTACCGTGTCTTCTATGCCCCCTCCGACACTTGGTATGGTGAGTAGGGCTGCGCTGCCTGCGGTCGATAGCAGTAATATTGGGTTTTTTATGTTACCACCGACACTTGGAATGGTGAGTAGGGCTGCGCTGCCTGCGGTCGATGACAGTGATATTGGATCTCTTTATCTTATCACCGACACTTGATAGGGTAAGTTGGTAGGGGTGCGCTGCCAGTGATCGATAAGTGATGTTAGGTCATCTAATGCCCCCTTTGACCCTTTGTATGGTAAGAAAGAATGCTCCACGAGTGATTAGAAAGTGAAATTGGGTCTTTTAATGCCTCCTCCGACACTTGGTGTGGTAAGTAGGGGTGCGCCACCAGTCTTCGATAACAGTGATGTGAAGTCTTCTATATTGCCTCTCACACTTGGTATGGTAAGTAAGGGTACACTACAATTGTTCGATAACACTGGTATTTTGTATACTATGATATTTGGTGATATTCGGTACAACTCTGACACTCGCTATGGTAAGTAGGGGGGTACGGTGACGAGGAGCCAGTAAACTATACTACAACATTGGTACTTGGGTGTTCCATACCCTCTCAACTTTTAATATGAATATATCTCCAGTTCATTACCAAACTCAGTTTTCGTCAGTAAATATTCCGGCGCGATGTAAATTTTGTGTTGAGTTATATTTTTACTGCTTCATTTCAGATGAGTCCACTATCGTCTTGAAGAACACCCAGGGCACCGACACTCACCTCCACGGCCTGGACAAGTACACCAACTACACGCTTCAGGTGTGTGATATTCTCAAGTGTCGTATTAAAGCGTGTGCTAACGTGTGTTGTTTAACAGCGTGTAGTTCCCCCTGTTGTATTGACGCGTATGCGGAGTGTTTCTTTGAGTTTATCGAATGGCACATTTTGAAATTGCTCTGGATGTGCGTGCTGTGTTTGGCTTCAGTGTATTGAAGCTGTTTGCTCATTTTTGGTTTTCAAAATTCATTTTTATAATCGTAAGCGTTGTGTATATTAGTAAAGGTTTTCTATTTTTTTTTTTGATCAAATTCGTATAGGTTTTCCATTTTTTTTTATCAAATTCGTCTAGGTTTTCCATTTATTATTTGATCGAATTCTATAGTGAATAAGTTCCTCTGATTGATTCGTTTCGTAAATTGGTGACACTGACTTCAATTCTTCATTTCATGTCGGTGTTCATGGGGAATTTCTTCGTTTTCCGCAGGTCCTGGCCTACACCAACGGCGGCGACGGCGTCAAGAGCTCCCCCACTCACTGCCACACTGATCAGGACAGTACGTAGCTGTGTTTACGTTCTTATTTTAACACCTAGACTGCGATGTGTTAAACTGAAGTTCAGTATTCAACTCAAATTTAAATTCAAAAGATGTTAGCAATTTTATAAATATTAAACGTTAATTGGGTCCATTAAATACCTACAATTAATTTTATAAGATTATTAAAACCTTTTCAAACGACCCATCGATGGGTCGTTCCGTAGCAGGAAAAAGTTAAGCACGACCCATCGATGGGTCGTATCGCAGTCAACGTGTTAGAGTATGAAGTCTTATACCGAAAGTAATTTGCTACCCTATCACTTTCAATCAATTACAAATTTTCCTTTTCTCCAACGTTATAGAAAAAACGATCAGTTTCATCCTAATATTTTCGAAGTCTCTCTCTAGCATTTGTAGCAAATGATTCTCTCCAATCTTAATTCGCTGTTATGTTACTTAAGTCACTTGGGGATTCTCGTGTTCTATAGTGTTTGTGAAAAAGCGCTTGTGCTTTTTCAATGTTTGTTCAATGAACAAGCGCTTTTTCAATTTTTGTGAAAAAGCGCTTGTGCTTTTTCAATGTTTGTTCAATGAACAAGCGCTTTTTCAATTTTTGTGAAAAAGCGCTTGTGCTTTTTCAATGTTTGTTCAATGAACAAACGCTTTTCAATGTTTGTGATAAAGCACTTTTTCCTATTCCCACTTCATTTTAACGTTCGTAGAAAAATTTTTTATGTCAAACTCGATTCATTTTTCGGATTTCACAATAACAATGTGGCTATCACGAGAAACAGGACTGGATCCCATAAAAATCTCGATTTCTTTAACATCAACAAACGTTCCTTTTCGTGACATTTGGCGGAGAAATTATGACTGGCTAACAAAGTCCGCCAAGCATCGGAGGTGGGATTTTACGGTGAAATTTCACTTGGCGTTTTACTGTAACATTCGCAGTTGAAAAATTATGTATTTTAACCTCAGTAATTTGAGGAGCCGAGCTTTAAAACATTGAGCAAGAAAAATAGTTTTGAGAAAACCACCATTTCTGCTGCCTTTACACATATAATGAAAAAGCCTTTTAAATTTTGTTTCAATAAATTGTTCCTTACTTATAAATTGTTCCTTACTTATAAATTGTTCCTTACATCTTCTATGTGTGGTGAATGACCCTTTTTGTTTTATTTCGTGCGATGCGAAAAACTTCGCCTCCAATTTTGTTCACTTTCAATCATGCGGTTTTTTGATAAAACTTCTGTGATACCATTTCAACGAACGTAATGTAACTTTAAACTTTACTCTAAAATCTTCTCCGTGGTACCCACACTCAGCATCAAACTCTGGGCGAGAAAGACTTCGAATCGGATCCAGTCTAAACAATTGTGCCGAGCTATATTTGTTGAGCGAGCAGCTATTCTGGAGAACAAGAGAAGAAAAATTAGTAGTAGAGCGGAGAACAAGAGTAGAAAAGTTACAAGGGAAACCATCGAGTTTGTTAGTGATATTACGAGTTTGAACTTCAATCTCTCCTCTTTGAGGTAAGATGCTGACAAATATTCTAATTACAACACTGTTGTTTCCTGGACCACTCTCTAAAGAAGGAAAAAAGTTGGATTTTGCAACTAAGAATACAACTCCATTTCAGTCCCCGAAGCGCCCACTTCAGTGAAGGCCTTGGTCACCTCCGCCGAAAGCATCTTGGTCTCCTGGCTCTCTCCTGACCGGCCCAACGGCGTCATCACTCAGTACACGGTGTACTTCAAGCAGCACGGCACTGCGGATGAGGAGGTCAGCACGGTGTATTCATCACGATTGTTTGCTTTTGACATGCATTTTAATGTGGAAAGTTAACGCTCTGGAAAAGGTTCACTTAGCGCACTGAGACTAACGAACGGCTCCGACTAACGTGCGGAAAAAAAAGCAAGTTAAATTTGATGATAGTGACCGTAGACAAATGTATTTTTGCAAAGATCTTTTCAGCTGAAAATTTGATGAAGATTTTTCCCTATTTCTTTCTTTGTTCTTTGGTCTTTCAGTTTTCAGTTGTATTTGTTCATGGGATTTGAATTTGTCTCTGTAAGCAGGTAAGCTTCTGTCGTTTTATCATACTTTGGTTAGCATAAAATTCGTAAATAGTGAGCTATTGTAAGTTGTAGTTTGTACTCTCTTCTTTAGTTTAATCAATGTATTTAATGTCCCATATCCAGGCTGTAATATTTCATATAATTGAATGAACCCATCTTAACATGAAATCCGAACGTTTTAACATTTCACCAATGAAATTTGCACGTCTCGGTAGAATCAACCTATAAGAGATCGCAAAGTCCATACGTTTTTACAATACACTGATGAAATTTACACGTTTCTTTGTAGAATCAACCGTTTTGAAATCGAAAAGTCCCTACACTGTAACATTTTCTGTTGAAACGAGCACCCGGTTTCTCAGTAGAAAATCTCTGTTTACCAGGCCACCGTCCACCGACTGTCCCCGACACAGCTGACGTTCGAAGCCAAGAACCTGGACCGCCAGCACGCTTACGTCTTCTGGGTGACAGCCTCCACTCTCGTGGGAGAGGGCGACAAGAGCCAGAGCGTCCACCTCAAGCCCTCCGACAAGGGTGAGCAACTTCAGGGTGACGTTCACTGCGGCAAGTAAAAGCCAAATAGCTAGATGGTTCTAAAGGTTTGTTATCTCTAACACTGCTCGAGAAAAAGGCTTCAAATGATGGGGTTACCTAATTGTGAAATAACCATTTTTCTTGGTGATTGAACGAGTGTTCTCCAGTTTGTGCGAGGAGATTGATGACTGTGAATAAGATTATTCTTTTTCAAGATATATTTATATTTTGTTGCTTGCGCATGATTCGCGTCTGGAGGTATAGGGCTTTGAGTAGTAACTCGAGGAAGGGCCACTGTGTGTTTTTTTCATATTGTATTTTATTTTGGTCTAATTCAAAAGAAGTAAACAAATCTTTTGGGTTTCACTCGCAATCGGTTGTGAATGTTCTCGTCAGTGAAATTGTGTCGTATTAAATGTATTTGAATATTGTCCTGGACAGTGCTTTCGAAGCTTAATTCCTCACCAAGTGTTGCCTGCAATCATTAGCGTAGGACGGAAAGTTTGAAGAATTTTGTGTTGCCATAATTAACCTCGAAGTTTACTTAATTGCAAATTATTGCCATGCAACGTAAATTTTTGTCACTTCTTACGCTGCAAAATTTTTTCAATTTTTCAGTTTCGTTTACTGTTTCTAGAATGAAAAATTTAGGACGATTTATGCGCAGTATATAGCTCGTATGTTTTAATATATCCCGCGCCTACTAAATGTATCAACTTCTCTTAGCGAAAGTTGACTGTGCTTTTTTTTATTTGTTTATTTCACGCATTGCTTAAAAGTTTTGAACTACTTTCAGTGCCCGCCAAGATCGCCTCGTTCGAAGACGAGTACATCGCAACTTTCAAGGAGGATGTCGTGCTTGCGTGCAAGGCTGTCGGCATCCCCAAACCTGATGTCATGTGAGTCTATCTTGGCATCAACTGCTGTTTTGGGGTTCAGTTTTACGAAATTTGAGGTGTCTCTACTACCCTGGGCAAATGCAAGAAAACTTGCACAAGCCATGCTACCACACTGTGCGCACAACCACAAAGCCCACATCTCCGATACTGATCTCGACCAAAAACACTTTTGCCCTGATATAAAACTGCGCTTATGAGCGCAAAGCTGCCGCTCAAAATGTTCAGCGGATACTAGAAAACCAGCTCAAGCTGTGTTGCTATACTAGTCTTAAAATAGATATTCTTCACCAACCGTTAACGAATATTGTCACTGAAGACATCTTTTTCAAATTACAGTGAGGGGAAGCAAAGAATCGGAATGGGGATCACATCGAAAGGTTTTAAGAGAATGAAATTTCTTAGGCATGCTGGTGAGATTTCCGCGTATCATGCCTTGGCTGCGTGTTGTGGTCCGTGTATCATGTCTTGGCTGCGTATTGTGGTCCGCGTATCATGTCTTGGCTGCGTGTTGTAGTCCGTGTATCATGTCTTGGCTGCGTGGTGTGGTCCGTGTATCATGTTTTGGCTGCGTCTCTGCAGAATTACCGCAAATATTTGCAGAAATACATGGCGGTGACGGTACAAACAAGTATGACCCGTTTCAAAAACATTTCTTTATGTTCAGGTGGTCTGTGCAAGGCAAACCCTTCAAGGAGACGGAGCGCATCAGGATGCAAGCTGAAGGTTCGCTGCTGATCAGGGAAGTGTCCCGTGGAGATGGCGGAGAATACACGTGCATGGTTGAGAACGCTTACGGCAAGGACACGGTCACTCACACCCTCCTCATTCAGGGTGAGTAACGTGCACTGTTGCTGGTACTCTTATATAAAAATGAAAGAGCAAGATAAGCTACTTTAATCATTTCGTTATTTAAGATATATAGTCGAATAAAACCTAATTTCAAACGTTTCGGCTACAGGCCATCAGTGATTAGAATTCTGAAAATTACATAGTAAAAGGTAAAAATAGACTACTTTACAAATTAGGTTTTATTCGAATATATACCTTAAATGATGAAATGATTAAAGTAGCTTATCTTGCTCTTTCATTTTTATTGCGATTGCTACGGCTCCCTGATGACTTTTATAGTACTCTTATATAATGTGGAAGACGAGATAGTTGAAACATTATTTTGGGTGAGTAAAGGCTGATCTTCACGGTTATGCTCTGATAAATATGCGTAGCAGACCGTTTTCTTTGTATCTTTAGGCTCATCTACACGGTCGCTCGAACTCTAATATGATTATGAATGAGATTCTCAAGTACACTTGTACAAATTTGTCATGGTGACTTCTGTAGATGTTTTCATGAGAATGCACTCTGATATATTGTGTTTAGGGTTTTTAAAAATTTTGAATTTTTTTTAGCACTAGGGGTCACTTGAATCGACGTCTCTTTTCGAGTTTTACATCTTTATAATTTCCATGTAAGCTCAGTAATTTCAGTACTTATTTTCTTTTCGGATGACTAGTGCTTTGATGAATCTGTATTCACTTGAAAGGTGAAAACGAGCCTCGTTTGTTGCTTGATGTAAGTGTTCAGCTGCAAAATGAGTTTAAAGATAGTTACTCACTGGAGAAATTATTGAAATGAAACGTAAATCCTTCGCTTTATGAAAGTATGTTCCTCTTCAAATCGCGACTGCGAATATTATTTTAAGGCTTGATGTTTCAGGATAAGTCTCCGACTACCAGAGTTGGTAAAATGAATGCTAGAGATGCAGCAAGGCTGAATGCCTAAGAGGTGGAACAATTGAAAGTAAAGTTGTTGGTAAAATGTATGTCGAATAATGAGGTGGGGTGAGGAAAAATAGAGGTGTGGTAGTATCCAACATTTAAAAACTGATTGTTGATTGCTCGCAAAATTTGATTGCTCTCAAAATTTTTCCATTTTTGCTATATTTGCTTCCACATTATCTCCTATGGTCAAACCCTGTTCTTTTTAACGTAAAATTTAATTTAAACTCATAAATGCCTGCGCATGACGTACAGACTAGACCTATGACTAGAAGGTTCTTCTAACCAAATGAATGGCGGTTATCCTGATAACTTTTGAGTGCAGAATGTAATATTACATTTTATGAGACTAATAACGCTTAGTTTTTAACGCCTTAGAAGGGAACTAAAAAGATTTAGCCCGTAGATATCTGCTGAAGAAGATGAAGGATTTCTCTGATTACTCTAGCGACGCATTCGTAAATTTGCAACACTTCGAAGTATAATACATATAATGCAGAGGTTACCATAGATCATGGCATCGAATGGCGGATTGTAGAAGTTATTCTAACACATTTCATGCAAAGGGACCCACCTGTGGTTACTGAGAGAATTTTCATAATGCTGCTAACCGACGTGCAGTCTCAATCGAACTCAATTTTTATAAACACTTGAATTTTCAAAATTGCTTACTACAATTGACTATATATATAAATAGAATGTTGAACTTGAGTTTAACCCATCCCAGGGGGACAATGTGAGAGCCCGAGCTGAGAGTAAGGTAGGCCTTCTTTTTTGTTGAAATAAAATGCTTTTGTTATGTTGAGAACCATCTTTTTTTCGGTTCACTGCTGTCGTGTTTCTTCAGCACCTACAACTTTCGTCTTCAATTTTGATCTTGTTTCATGAACTTCTTTCTCATCTTACTGTTTCTATGCCCTATCTGCATAGATTCCGGGTTTCCTTAACTCCACACTAAATGGTGCCTTCTTCCTTCCTCTCTTTGGGTCGCCTTTGTTGCGGATAGGGAGGCTTAAACTAACTAATAATCTAATCTAATCTGAGTTTAACCCATCGCAGTTAACGTGTTAATTCTGTCGTTGCAGCACCACCCCACGCCCCGGAAATTGAGATCGTCTCCACCACGACCAACACCATCCAAGTGAAACTGAAGCCCTCCACCGTCGACGACACCGCCCCCATCCACGGCTACACCCTGCACTACAAGCCCGAGTTCTCTGACTGGGAGACTGTCCAGGTACAGTACGCACTTCTAGCCTTGTGCCCTTTACTTGAGCACTACCGCCATCAAAAATGACTGTGTTTTTTTCAACTTTGGTCATGATTCAGTCTTGAGAACCTTTAAAAAATTTATTCAAATGAGCATCCTTCGAGTTTTTCGTATTTTTATGTGGGGGTGACAGCTTGGAAATTGCAGTCATTAATAAATTGCCATTTATGTAAATTGTAGCATTCAAGTACCCATTTCACAGGGTGGGAATTGAGACGGACATACTAACCAAGCAAGCAACCAACTACACACTGTTTTGTATTGGGGATTCGAAGTTATTGGTTGTCTCCGAACTTAAATTACTTTTAAAATAATCGGCCTATCTGAATGCTTTAAAAATGTTAAATATAACCTGTTATAAAACTTCTATTCGCGCACCTGAAGGCAACGGTCTTTTTAGTTGACTAGTCAATGCAGGGAGTTGACGCCGCAGTAACTTATGGTTCTAATTTCACCATTTTTACTGGAGCTTTCATAGTGAACTTACTAATTTGATTTTAGTACGCTAATTTTATTCAAATACGCTAAATTCAAGCGAAGATTCACAGTTTTGGGATAGAAAGCCGCTAGTGATAATGTATTACATAGTATTGAAATGTGAGTTCAACGTATACGTGTACTTTTTTAAAAAGTACATGTGTGCGTCATTCCGTCATATACTAATTTCAAAACTTTTTGTGCTACGCTCATAAAATAGTACACAAACGCATCAGTTAGTAATTTTAAAGGTCCGTCAATAAGGGAAACCTTGCAGTGATACAACTCTTTTGCACGAAGGTTGCGCACAGAATTTGAGGATAGGAAACTCAAACATTGACATTTTATCGATGGTGTGCTCTGTACCTCATGCACCCCGATATAAATTATGATAAAAGCATTGCTCAGAAGCGATGCTTTATATGGTATTATTATTTATAGATTCAAGAATACCGTGGTATATTTTCGGGTTTTACTCGTATAGCCGGAAAATGTATTTGTAGGATCACGTGCCATAATGGTAGGTTTTAGGTCGCTTATTTTGAGTATCTCTTCTGATTGCAGGTACCAGCGGCTGCCCGCACCTACACAGTGGAGAACTTGTGGTGTGGCTCTCGGTATCAGATCTACGCTGCCGCCTACAACAAGTATGTCTGAGTGCCACAAACATGCTCGTTTTTGTCACCTAGTTTTTCCAATGGTGGAAAGTCAGAGAAGCTCTTCGTCTTTTAATCTTTTTTATAATCTCGCCTTTTCGTCTCATCGAGATGCTAATGTGTAGATTCTTATGTGTATCCACTTGTTAAACTTCACTGAGCTTCTTTGTATTAATCGCTCTGCTGAGTGGATGTGGAGGTTAATTCTTAAAGATAATAATATAGGAAAACTTGAAGCAGTAGTAAAGCTTAGATAACTAACACACTCATCTCATACGATGAGGTCTTCATATTATCAATTCTTGAAAACTGAAAGTCATTTTTTAATCCAGTTATTTCTGACAGAAGTGCAAATTTATTGGGCGAAATTAGCTATATGTGTCAAAGATCGATTCTTTCGCGATATTCACAATATCTGTCATAGATCGATTATTGTGTCCTGGTCAATTAGAGCCGGAATTGCTCATTCATATACTTTACCAGGATTGGAACCGGTGAATCTTCAGAAGTACTGAGCAAGCGCACCCGCGGCAACAAGCCTGTGGTACCCAACGTGCAGCGCTTCGTGGAGGTGTCGTCGACGTCCGTGTCGCTGCATCTGAACGCCTGGGACGACGGCGGCTGCCCCATCAACTACTTCGTGGTCGAGTACAAGCCCAAGTGAGTTGATCTGGGCCTCTGTAAACTCGAACTGAATTCAAATAATTATTCATGAGAGATTGGATATTGGTCGTAAATGTGAATAACTATTGCAACAACGCATTAGAAATGATAGTTTTGTTTCCAAGTTCGAGGCCTGTGTCATATTTGAAAACTGTTTTTAAATAAGCGTCTAACTGTTAATAACTGTTCATGAGTTTTTTTTACAGATTTATCCATTTTTACGCTTCGATAATATTCGAATGAATTGCGTTTGATGTGAAGTAAATTGCAGAAGGACGCATAAATTGCAAGGAAGGTTTTGATCGTAAAGGGAATTTATTTTTGGCTAACTCTCAAATTTCATATTTTGTACAGTTGTTAAATTTGAAATCAGCTCTCATTTCTTGCTTTAGAAACTTAGCAAAATTTACTACCAGGCAAACAAGTTTATCACCCCCTCGAGAAATGTGGATGTAATGAAAATCATCAAGCTCAATAATATTTTGGACTACCTGTTAGATTGATTACAGGTTTCATTCTCGCCAATTGTTCTATGCAGGACGACGCAACAAACCAAATTGTAATTGCCGAAACTTTAAAAAAAATTGCATTTATCACCTGTCACATGTGCGCAATTCATAAACGTTCAAAAGCAAAAGAAGAATTTATGTCGGGATATCAACATGGTGATTAATTTTATTGGTATCTTTGACGTTTTGAAAAGATTCAACCATTTTCTTTAATATTGATTCTAAATTGATTTTGAAACTGAAAAATTGTAGAAGTGAAATAACGGTTTTCTATTTGTATGTGGTAGTGAAAAAGAAATTATCTTTTTTACCTGTTACCCCAGTTTCTATTTGTTTCTTGTCGTTTCCCCTATTACAAGTTTGTTCCTGTTTCCCCACTTACGAGTTTCTTGCTGTTTCTCCAGTTACAAGTTGCTACCTTTTTCTCGGATACAAGTTTCTAGCTGTTTACCGGTTGCAAGTTGCCACCTGTTTTGATGTTCCAAAAAAATTTGTGCATTCTTTCCAAATAACCGTTGGGATAAGGAATAACCGGTACTTCGAAGATTTCTTAGTAACGAGAAGAGTTTGCATTACTAGGCTTTCGAATTTTTAAATGGAAATGTTGTTCTGCTCGAGTAATTAATATACTCTTCTTTCACATTCTCCTAGCGGCACATATTTTCTACTGGAATGATTTTTGTAGGCTTCGTTTTTGGGACCCGGTGTGGGGGAGATTTTTGGGCTATTTTGAAGCTCAAAAATTGCCTGGAATCGAACTACCTCCAGTAGAATTAAGAAACAAATCGGCAGGTTAAAGGAACACCAAAGGAATATCCCATCTCAGTTGCATCGGCTGAAATAGCAATTTAGTCCATGGAAGACAAATTCCTAGCAGAGCCTCCTTGACTGTCCCAATTTTGTTAGTTATACGTGAGATTGCCTCCGCCTCACGCCACATTCCTACCATTTTGCCACATTCCTACCATTTTGCCACATTCCTTCCATTTTGCCACATTCCTACCATTTTGCCACATTCCTACCATTTTGCCACATTCCTACCATTTTGCCACATTCCCACCATTTTGCTACATTCCCACCATTTTGCCACGTTTTCACCATTTTGCCACGTTTTCACCATTTTACCACGTTTTCACCATTTTGCCACGTTTTCACCATTTTGCCACGTTCCCACCGTTTTGCCACGTTCCCACCGTTTTGCCACGTTCCCACCGTTTTGCCACGTTCTCACCGTTTTGCCACGTTCCCACCGTTTTGCCACGTTCCCACCGTTTTGCCACGTTCCCACCGTTTTGCCACGTTCCCACCGTTTTGCCACGTTCCCACCGTTTTGCCACGTTCCCACCGTTTTGCCACGTTCCCACCGTTTTACCACGTTCCCACCGTTTTACCACATAACCACCACCGCGCCACATTGCAGGCACGCGAGCGAGTGGACGATCGCGAGCAACCAGGTGAAGCCGCGCGGCAACTACGCTATCATGGAACTGACCTCCGCCACGCGCTACAACCTCCGCGTCTCCGCACACAACAACGCCGGGCTAGCAGTGGCAGAGTACGAGTGTGCCACTCTCACTGTCAGCGGAGGTGAGCTGTTGCGGTCGTGTTGTGAGAGTAGGGTGAAGGTGTTGCAGTGGTGGGGAAGGGTGTTGTGGTGGTGTTGCAGTGGTGGGGGATTGTGGGGTGAAGGTGTTGCAGTGGTGGAGGAGAGTGTGGTGAAGGTGTTGCGAGGTGGGAGGGTGTGGTGCATGTTATGGGGAAGTGGTGCATGTGGAGAGAATGTTTAGCCAATATACATAGTATGAGTGTGAAAGGAATGCAGTGCGATTATCACGAATGTCAGTTCTGAAATGCCTGATCCCTGCCGGTTGTTTGCGCAGGTGAAATCAAAATTGTATCCTAGATGGGTATTCGTATCAATAAAATATCACGTAAATTGTAGTCTATTGTCCTACTCAGCGAGACAAAAAAAAACAATGTTGTACCGTAGCTACACAACCTTCACCCGCCAGGCACGATCGCTCCCGCTCGTGAGATCCCCGCCTACGGCTCTGGCCAGCTGCCCCTGTACCTCAACCTGAACCTCATCGTGCCCATCGTGTCCGCCATCGTGGTCATCGTGCTCGCTATCGTCATCATCTGCTACCTCAAAGGACGCAGTGCTCCTATCAAGGGTATGTCACCTGTGTATGACTGGGTGTGCTGTATCTCAATTGCTGTTTCGTTCATCTTCCGTCCAATGTTTCTAATGAATCATTATTTTTTGTTTAAAATATATAATGAATTCTTACCTTGCGTCTATGATATCCAATAAATCCTCATCTTGCGTCTACGAAATCCAACGAATGCTTTATCTTGCGTCGTAGCATATTCAATGAATTTTTATCTTGCGTCTACAATATCCAATAAGCCTTCATCATGCATCTAGGAAATCCAGGTAATCCTTATTTAGCATCTACGATCTCCAATAAGTTTTTATCTTGCATTTAAGATATTCAGTAAATATTTATTTGGCGTCTGAGATACATAATAAATCTTTTTATGGCATCTAAAATACCCGAAATTTCCCGGTCTAGCGTCACTGCTCGCACCAAACCAACTTCATGAGCGTAAAATAACTCTGCATGACGACCTAAAATTCGTGCACAAATTTATGTAACGCATGCTATCCGGTATTCGTGCGAGATCAATTGTCATGTTTTTTTAGGTTAAAACAGGGCAAATAGGATGAGATTGAGATAGTTTAATTAGGATGGGTTTGGATAGGTTTGACCGGTTTAGTTTATATACAGGAAAACATTTTCTCTAAATAAGGTTAACGTTAAAAAATCAGAATATAGACTTAAGGTGAGGAAATTTGAGGTCAGACGAGGTGGCGATCGAAAAAAAAATAGGATGCTTTCAAAAAATGCCTGAAATTGTGGCCGGGACTTCTGGACCCTTTGCTGTAGACAAATAATTATCACTATCATCATATGCGAGTTTTACAATATACAGTGCGGTAAACATATAGAATCATCAGTGCTTGAAATGAGTGGTGACATGGCTTTAGTTACACTGACATACAATAACGTGCGGTAGACTGAGATGAGACCATCATATAACGCGATAACTAAACTCTAACGCCATGCGTCATAGCAAAACACGTAAAGCATATTTAATTTCAATTACTTTCCAAAGGGTGTTTGAAAGTAGATAGAAATTTCATCATTGCTGAGGTTGGGTGTTGAGTAATTTAATTAAAAATTATTCAGTTTTTTACCTTACTATGATTGGCAATTATTGTTCAATTTTTATGCGTATGTAGTCCTCGCTCAAGTCGTAAAAGAGTATTCTAATACAGCGCTTTAGTACAGGCTTTTCAACAACCAAATTTATTGGTGGGTTGATACGGATCATCATTTTCCTAAATTGTCAGAGACATTTGTTACTTTTTCAGCGAATTTTCATTATCGAACTATGTCCGGATCTCAATAAGAAGAATCGCCAGCTCGTGGGTTTTTCAAATGATAGGTGTTCATCTGTATCAGATATTTTAATGAGCAAATTATTCAGATGAGTCAATGGGCAATACAGTTCTCATTTTCATTAGTACACCTATCTTTCGTGTTTTCAAAACAGTCATTCCTTTCAAATATTAAGTAATCGAAAAATAACTTGATTGCTTTTCAGCAATGTTCAATGAACCTTTTTCTGCTCTAAATTCCTTATGGAAATTTTTTTATCGACACTGGGAGGTAGCCAAATAAGCTCAGTCTATACGAGCTACTTCATGAACGATAGTTGAAATCTATGGGTAAACCAGTTCAGGAAATCATCAAAATTTACAGCAATGTTCCCAAAATGTGCTAGGACCCAGACACTGCTCTGTAGTGCCAAGAACTGTGCCGTAGTGCCACATCAGTGTAGTTTTTCATTGTCGTTTACAAAATGAACCAGAAATCTAACACTGCTGTCATACGAAGTATCCTCACCATAGAGCCACCCACATCAATGCGAGTCACTTTGGCTTCAATTCTCGTTACTGTTACAGAGGAAGTGTACCAGCAGTACCAGTACAACGCCAGCATGGTGCCCCCATCTACCATGGACAAGAGGCCTCCCGGTGCTTTCGCTGGTGAACTCGGCTACATTCCCCCACCCAACCGCAAGCTGCCCCCCGTGCCCGGCACCAACTTCAACACCTGCGACCGCATCAAGCGCGGTAGGTCCAGTTACAGGTCACGTTGTGGACCCGCTTGTGAGGCCCATTCATCGAGTAGTTAATTCAAGTGTAGGACTACTTCTGGAACTTTATCTGGGTTCTTTTTCCAAGAGCTTGTGGGTCTGATTAAAGCCCGAAAGGTTCTAGCGCACGTTCTTTTCACTCCCGTTCAAGAGCGTGTAAGGTATCAGACGGTAACGCTACTGGAGTTGGACTCGACTGCGGAGGTAAAAGTGTGGAGGTGTTGTGTCAACTGCCCAGACGGGGCTCTCATCGGAACTGTAGGAGATTTTGCGTCAGGAGTGGCTTAACAGCAATGGAAGATCTGCATGTTTGTGTTTAATGTCTGACTCTGAAATTGTTGTCATTCTTCGTGCTCATGTCGAACCTTCTGACTCGTGCAAATAAAGCGAAACATTTCGAGGCTTACGTTTGTGGTATGCAACAAAAAGGACGTATTTGTTACTCCGTCATTTAGTGATGACTGTAGCGATGCTACTTAGAATTAATTTTCTGTTGCGTAAATTATACTTCTCACATCGTGGCTTCGCCTCACGCCTGAAACTACGAAACAATTTTTTGGGCATCTGATGAGCTTTTTTTTTTTTGACCAAACAGCGTCCTGCTGCAATAAGTTCTCTGCCTGCTTTTGCGATTGATCACCGTTTCACCTATGGCGAAACAATCATTTTTTGTTGTGGATTTCTCAAGGTGATGATTCAACTGTTCGGAGAAACAAATTTCTTGAAGCTTTCTAACAAATTTCTGAATGTGCTGCGACTCTGATCGAGACTGAATATAAAATAAGCAGCAATCAGCGTCAAATATTTATGGAAAAGTGATAAAATTTGTGTGTTCTATTTGTACTCAAAATAATCTATAATTATAATTAATTTAACCATCGGTGAACGTGATTTTTTTCAACCTTTGGTCAAAGAAACCGCCAATTTCTTGCGCAATTTTGCCCGCAAAGGCGCAAAATAAGTAATAGCTCAAGTTAAATTGGACTGTCGTATAGTTAGGGGACTGGCGCACCCAGGGGACATACTATTGTTCCCTCTGCTATAGACTATCGGACTTTCTATTTTCCGTGTCCACTTTGCTTGTCAGTGTTCGGATTTTCCTCGCCATCTCTCCCGTCTTTTCTTCCTCTTCATTCCTAAGTTGTTGTTCCTATACGCAAGGTATATTGATGGGAAACACACCTTTTACTATGATTCCGCGTTTCCCTAACTCCATTCTATTTTGTGTCTTCATCTTCCCTCAATCTGGAACACCTTTGTAGTCAATAGGGAGGCTGAAACCAACTCTTAAGTTAGTGTAATTTTAACGTCCAAATATTCCACCACCACTTGAGAGATATATTCAATAATTTACATGTCAGTTTCTTATGATGGGAACATTGTTTAATACAATGATATTGTCATAACTCTAATTTCTCCTTTGGGTCACAAAAAGAATGCTGGAGGACAGAAGTGACATTAGGTAACATTAGTAGTGCAGTTGTAGTAGGGGTATAGGGGAGAATTTGACTGAGTAGTGTCAGTGGAGGGCATGAAAGAGAGGTGAGTCTTCCTTGTTTGGACCCCACGCACTTGAAATTTAAGACCCCAATTCTTTTATTGTTTTAGTTTTCTGAGCACTTTTTGGATATATATACTTCACGTTTTGTATTTCATTGATTTTTGTTCATATATGCACGAAGTATATTTCTGTTGTGAAATGCATTTGAATTTTTTGTTTTGCATCCTAGCTTTTGGCTTTCATTTATGTGTAGTGGTTCTGTGTCATTTTTATTTACTTACTTTTATGTTCTTCTTTCACGGCTCATTTGCCAATCACACCACATTCGAACGTATTCTGCATCACATTGTCACCACATTCGAACGTATTCTGCATCACATTGCCACCACATTCGAACGTATTCTGCATCACATTGTCACCACATTCGAACGCATTCTGCATCACATGGTCACCACATTCGAACGTATTCTGCATCACATTGTCACCACATTCGAACGCATTCTGCATCGCATTGTCACCACATTCGAACGTATTCTGCATCACATTGTCACCACATTCGAACGTATTCTGCATCACATTGTCACCACATTCGAACGTATTCTGCATCACATTGTCACCACATTCGAACGTATTCTGCATCACATTGCCACCACATTCGAACGTATTCTGCATCACATTGTCACCACATCTGAACAATTCATCATATTTACGACGAACAATTCGACTTCTTTTCACCACATCCACACACACTACCACATAATTACTGCTCTCATTTACCTCACTTGCGTAAAATGAGGTAATTTCCCCTATATTTATTCGAAAAACCTTGATCGCTCTAAATTTTCCAATATTTACTATTTCTACATGAAACTTTTAATAAAAATATTAAATATCTTCCCATGTTTTAATTTTACGTGGCTTTTATAACATTTCACACGGACCTCGGAACACTGAATAAATTTATTGGTATCCGCTGGCACGATGTCCCCAAATTTCGCTGCCGTACATCCTTCTCTCTGACACCGACACCTCCGAGCACCCCCGCCCCCTGCTTGTTGTGGGGCACTTCCTACCTGCGACGTGATTCTCTGTATCTGCTGGTGCTCTCACTGCATCTACTGCTCTACTTGCCATACTCTACGCATCTTAAACTCACCATACTCCACACATCCACTGCTCTACTTGCCACATCTTTTACTCCACTCTCGTTCACCTCCACCACCACCATCATTACCACGACCACCACCATCATCCCCACCTCTCCACACTACCTCCACCATCATTACCACGACCACCACCATCATCTCCAATCCTCCACACTACCTCCACTATCATTACGACCACCACCATCATCCCCTCCTCTACACACTACCACCACCATCATCCCCACCTCTCCACACTACCACCACCATCATCACCACCTCTCCACACTACCACCATCATTACCACGACCTGCCCACCACCTCCACCAACACAACCTTGCCACCACCACCCCACCACCTCCACCAACACAACCTTGCCACCACCACGCCACCACAGCACCCTCCAGCGTGGGCACGGCGAGCTGCCGCAGCTTCCACACGACGTGGGACCCGCGCCGTAAGCACACTTACGAGCAACTTAACATGTCGCAACCGAACCGGCACCTCGCCGCCGACGGGCTCTACAGTGGTGAGTGGACGGCTCTACCGAGTGGCTCTGTTGTGCCACTTGCCGTGTTGCTGAGTGGCTCTGTTTGCTCCACTCTCCGTGTTGCTGAGTGGCTGTGTTCGTGCCACTCCCAGTGTTGCTGAGTGGCTGTGTTTGTGCCACTCGCCGTGTTGCTGAGTGGCTCTGTTTGCTCCACTCGCCGTGTTGCTGAGTGGTACTGTTTGCTCCACTCACCGTATTTGTGAGACTAACTAGTTTTTAAATTCTTGGAACTCTTCCAGTGTTAGCTCTACTCACCCCAGTGCCGGAAATCATGAACACTTAGCGGTGTAACCAACTGTGACTAACATCATTAACGCTGCCCTCTGATGACAGTGATTCGTCAGTTTTGGTGTTCTTGTTTATCTTAAAGCGCGACATCCAAGATCCTCCTTTCAATTTTTTCCTTGTTATGACCGGTTGTTGTTGCGCTTTCAAAACTCAATTTTGCAAGGTATCTCTGCTTCCTTGTTGAGTTTTTCTGTGTGTGGAGAGATTTCTGTTGAACTTTTTATGTGAGTTGTACTACGTATTGCGTTATTTTTTTTTGGTGTCACGCTTAGCACGCACTCTAACTAAGCTTCATTTTGAATTGTTCTCTTTTTCTCTCTGCGTAGGCCAGTGGTCCACAATCTACGAGGTTTTTAATTGAAACCAATGCCCATTTTTACTTTTTTTATTGCTCTGTGTGTGTGTCACTTCGTTGATTTTCCACACTAAATTTTTAGCCTTCGCTCATTACAGAGTTCTTCGTAACTTCTTTTCACTGCTGCAGTTTCCTTCGAGACACGTGCACTAAGAAATAAGTCATTTTTTGTCAGTGAACGCAACCTCATCATTTATTAGTGACTTCTACGAGGTTGACAATCTTTTGCTTTAGTTTAATCTCGGAAAAAATTATTGAAATTTTTATCTTCAATAGATACCAACCCAAATATTTCTCTGCATTATTATCTCTGAATTACAGTATATGTCACTAGCTTCTAACTCAAAAACACTTTTCTATGATTTATCAGTATTACCAACTGTTATCAAAAAGCTTTTAGCAGCGTTCTGTTATTATTTTGAGTTATTTTCAGTAGCTTCTTGGGTATTCCTCTGTCAGCCCAGAACAGTCAGTCGTTTTGTTTCACCTAAAGGATTTCGAGTTGAAACTTTTTCAAGGCACACGTCCTCCATCAACTCCTAGTCGAGTTTAGCAGAAACTCCTACGAATGTTTTCGTGAACTTCTCTTTCGTAGGAGATCTGTAAATTTTATGAGTCAATATCTTTACTTGATTAATGCATTACTTTTTGAGGCTGGCTGCTTATTCTTAGGATCAGCGATTCAAGTCTAAAATAATTTTAAAATGTAGTGTTTCTGAGAGTAACGGTTATCATGCGAGAACAATGCCTACGTCGTCGCCAATTGTTGTTTATTACGTTGATAGACTATCAAACATTTTCCAGTCGCCTACTCTCCCAGTGTTAAAACAACTCATCAAAACAAATCCAATGAAATGTCTTTTCCAAACGAGGTCTTTTTGCTTTCACGAATATTTTACTTTATTCTGGCTTTTGTTTCATGAAATTGTGTCTGGCTTTCAATTATTTGCTTCGAGGTGCTTCATTGATGGTAAGTTCAGCGTTTCGTGAGAGTGTAGTGCCTCACACCGTAATGTTCTACATTCCCTTTAATTTCTGTAATTTTGCACATAGATTTGTTCTTTAACCTAGTTACCGCGTTAACTTATGGAGGTAAGTTTCAGAGTGTTAACCTTAATTTTTGTGGATGCTACGCTTCTAATAGATAAGCGAATAGTGTGAAACTGCCCTCGGGTTCGATGACGAGTGTGTGCTGCAGTGAAACGCTCGCACCATCACCGGTTTTGGTTGAGCTCGTGATTGTTGTACGAGATCTTGTGAAAATTTGAAGTTTACCTTCTAATGACACAATTGTTTCCTCGCGATCGAAATATTTAATGCTGTTTCTGTATATTAATCTTACAACTCTGAACTGCTGTTTAAAATAACACTGTGACCATCAAACTTCAAAATTCAAATTTCACCCTCAGCAAATGTAATTCATTTGATTTTTTTAATCTCAGTCTGGTACATTCTGTACTTAGTTAGAAATGTATTTTTTAATTCGAATGTAAAAAATAGGCTATGTAAATTTTTTTTTTGTTTATTTTGTACACGGCAGGAGTTCTGTAAATTATGAAAATAAAACCTATTAATTATGTTGAAATTAGTCATCTGTATTTACTTACATGTCGTAGTTTTGTTAACAATTCGCTGGAATCTAAGCAAAGTAACTATATTATGACTCAGTAAATTGCCTTATTTAAAATTTTGTTTTTTAAACATACCAAATTTTATCCTCTTTGAGCTCAAAAATCTTTGGGCAGAGCTAGTATGTACCATTGTCTTTTCCATCTACTTCTCTTTCTTACTAGTTATTTTTTGTAATCTTTTAGTCTTGAAGGCATTTTTGTAATACTACACAATTTCAGCTTATTCTTTTATTATTTCCTGTAGCTCCGCGCTCTTTTTCTAATACTTTCCTTTCCTTCAAGTTCTTTTTTTATACTGTTGAATATTTTTATCACATTCATAGTTTTTTATCCGAGCACTTACGATGAACTATTTACCTCAGTGTATGTGACTATCGTCAAAATAGACCACTAGTGCTAGTGGATGTTAAATGGTCTGAGCACCAGTAATGGTCAAAGATGTTTTCGCCTTTCAAAATCATCTTTTCCGACAGTTTCGCAGTAGATTCTACTTATCTAACGTCTAATTTTATTCAACTTGCGAGTGGACGATCGGTTTTCATTCATCGTAACTCGTCCACCATTTAGCTTGAATTAACATGTGGTGTATCGCACTAGGACCTGATGATGAAATCTGCCCCTACGCCACCTTCCACCTGCTCGGCTTCCGCGAAGAAGCCAACGGAGCCCCGGGAGCTGCTGAAGGCGCTTCTTCCAACTTCCAGACCTTCCCTCACCCCAGCAACGGCGGACCTTGTGCTACAGCTGCTGCCCAGACCATGGTATGCGGACATGAGCTTTATTCTTATTTGCCACGTAAAACGATTCAGTAGTAAAACTCGTTAGGTTGATATTAATTACATATAAGTAGGTAAATCTGGGCTGAGAAGGGTTTAGATCAAAACGGCGAGTAGGAAAAAGGATGAATGAGTGATTAATTTGATCAGTAGTTAGAACCCCAATTCAGGGGTTCCAGCAACTCAACCAAGTTTTGACGGGGGCGCTCCATGCAAACACATAACATTCGTTTTTAAAGAAGTGCAGCTGTTTGAAAGCTATTGTATTTGCTAATCACGGCCTTCAAATATCCGCTATCACTTTCGTCACTCAGGGTAAAAATATATAAATTTAATTTTTGATGTGCGCGACTCAACACCCGATACCCATGCTAAAACCACAAAAAACGCAGCTATTTTTCTGGTAACATTTTTCAAGAAACGATTCCGTTTCCTTAAAACAATACAGAATGATTCAAACAGTGAATATAGTAGAGATTTAAATTATGTTGAAAGGATTGATTTTAAATTTTTTTCATGTCTAGGCAGAATGAAAAATGTGAAAAACACATTTTCTACACTTGAACAAGGTTTTCCCCATGTGGTCGTGTGTTCCCCATTTGCCTCACGATTTGAAAACTTCAATGTTATTAAATGAAACGCTCGTTTCTCAATGCTTTTTAAGCTTTGTAATTGGTAAAATTCAAGGAAGGAAAAAAGTTATCAAACTACGGAAATATTTCCCTGTAGTGCTAAAATCGGCGTATTTCATTTTGAATTGAATTTTGGAACCTCGGATAATTTGTTTCTTGTTACTTAATTTCAAGTTGTGGTCATCGTTAAATTGAAAGTTGTTCGTGGACACACTGCGTCATTCAAAGTCATACATCTGATTGTCAGATTGTAAATAATAGTGGGAAATTCATCTCTTCTAATTAGAGCAGTTTTAATACGGAAAAAATAGGGCAGGCAGCTTGAATTTGTTAGGCGCAATTCAATCTTATTATTGTGTTGCGGTTATGGGTCCATTTTGATTAGTGGATTGTAACTGCCTTGCTCTGGGCATTTGTTATTATTTTCACTTGAGAAACTCAATGAAATTAATTTAGAAATATTTAGCGTTACATCTTCAGTTAAACTAACAATAATCAATCGTATTAAAGTTAGAAATCACCTGGTACTTGTATTCTTTTTTTGCAGTGAATAATCTACTTAATTGCTTCTTTTATCGATATCATGTATTCAAATCGATTCAACTTTTCATTAGTTCTTTCTTTAATTATTACTGTCAGTGACATTAAAGTTCGCTCATTAAAGGTTATATATGCGTTGGAGTGTACATAACTCGATTTCTTATTTAAAACCTTGTTAACAACTCAAACTTTTGGAGTACCTTGACTTCATATTTTTCATGTAATGTGTTACTAGTTATCTAGAGAGTGTTTCAGTTGGTACACTAATAGAGCCTAAAGTTTGATGATTTTACCCTAACTCCGTAATCATTCCGGAGCGTGTGTCTTGTCGATACGAGCTCTTATTGTGTGCCTAGCTTTGTGGTCGTTAATTACGCTCGCTGCTGCTCAAGTTCAGCGTGTAATTGCTTCTTCCACATTTGAGCAGCAAGAATTCTGCTTTACGTTTTCCGTGTGGAACTCCACGTGCATTATTGTACTCAGCATTTCCTGGTTTCCCAGTATAGCCTTCGTGGTATCTGCAGGCGCTCGACTTTTTTCCTATCTAGTCTTTTATATTTTATTCGTTTTTCTCTAAATCCCTGAAGCTACTTGACATTTTTTTACTGTGAGTCTTTTGTTTTCGTTTCTTCTAAGTTCCCTGGCGTGCTCGACTTCCCCCTTCATATCTTCAATGTTATTTTCGCCTATTTAACTCATATTAGTTGGTCTCTGACTTTACCCAACTTCTTTTCCAGTTTATTTTTTTGTACCTGAAATTTTCGTAATTTTGATGAGCAATGTAACGCTTTCATCCGTATGAGACTTTTCTATTTTTCTCAGTTTTAAATCATTACCTAATCAAACATTTTCAAGAGTTTTTTCTGCGTTCAGTTGCTTGCTTTTGGAATATATAACAATACATCTCTCATTTCCCCTTTTGCCAACCTTCTTTGATTTGTCCACCTTTTGGAGTCTGTTGCAAAATGTTGACGCATAAAGTTCGATATGAACTGCATTTCACTAACTCAAACTTTAATACGTTCTACTCAACGAACTCTGAAATTCCGTAAACGTCCACCTACATTTCCAAACAAGCATGAAGCAACACACTTCGACGTACTTTTCAGCAGTGGTCTTTGAAGACCCTGTGCTTTCAGATTCAGTTCTTTATTTCTGCTGAACTTATCGTAAGCCAAGTGAAGGTACCCATGCTACCCTCTAACGCTTACCACTCGCCGTAGCCGCGCCCTCAGCCGCAGCCGCAACAGGAAGAGACCTATTACTCGTGTGTAGCAGGGGACTACACCTGCGGGCACAGCAGTCACGGTGGTAACACTCACCAGGTGATTTAGCCACTAACTCCTAGTGTTAAATTAGCATATTAAATTCTAGGCACCTAGCAGCGAACTGGGATTATTTTTTAATTGGTGTTTAATTCGTTAGATTAAATTAGTGGCCCCTGACATGCAAACTGGGATTATTTTTTATTGGTGTTTAATTCGTTAGATCAAATTAGTGGCCCCTGACATTATTGATGGTTACTTTACAGAAGTTATGAACAAATACGACGTTATAAAAAACAAGCTAAAACTTGAGAAAGACTTCGAACGGACTTGATTTTAAAACGATCGTTGTACTGTGTCTGATTTTGGAATTTACAAAACGCGTTCATTTTCCTTGTAAACTACTAAATGGATTAGGATCTCAGGAAGTTACTTGTTGTTTATATGAGGGGTAAAAGTTATAGATTAGAAATATTTGTGCGAGTTCGAAACCAGATGAATTCAAGATTTTTGAGAAGAGTTACGGTTTGAGGATAGGTAGGATGATTGAGTAGCTCTATTGCGTAGGGTTTCAAGCTTTTCTCTGGTTGTTGCGTGCGAAGAACATGCCTGAACAGCTCTGAGATATATCGATGCATAATGAACTGGAAGTAAACGAACAAGTCAGTGAATTTTTAAAGCTGAGGCAATGGAGCCTGATGTTGCTGCTAACTTGACTTGTTGAAAAGGTTTTGTTTAAGAAACAGAAATCTTTCTTTACAATGATAGGACAAAGGTAAACCACTAAACAACTGCAGTCCGAGTGGTGACTTAATTATGTCGTAGAGTCTCTATGTACAGACCAATTAGTGCTGTGACGAAGAGACCTGGAAATATTGGCGAAACAAAGCGTTAATTTATGTATGTTCGTGAAGTTCTAGACTCCTAGAATGATTTTACGTTAGAAAATTAGAGGCAATTTGCTCAATAAAATAAAGACCGTGATCTGAGAGAAGATTGGCACCGCAGCACACATAGATACAGGTGACGTAGATATTCAATTCGACCATTTGCAGTACGAGCTTTGTGCGGTAGCGTCGGTCGCAACGAACATCTTGTTCCTAATTTTGCAGTTACATAATTTTATAATCTATTGTAAAGAATTAAAATTGGTCCATTCCTAGACTTGGTAGAAATGAATCTGCTATACAGGTTTGAAGCGCCTGTGCTGTACTTATCCATTTGTCTTTAGGAACATTGGTTATATGTAGAAACGGACCGTTGATGCAAACTTGCAACTAAAAAGATTTATGCTGGTTGTCGGGAGGGGTAATTTTTATTTAAAAATAGTCATTTTTCTTTCAAGTTGACTCGAAATCTCTCGATGACGATGAATTTTGTGTCCTAGTAATATTCATGACCAAATTCATGCGGTTGAAGAACACAAAGTCAACAGCCAATTTATTGCGGAATTTCTATTGCATATTCACCTGAAGGTAGTCAAATTTAAGAAATTCGAAAATGGGTGTAATTTTCTCAATCTTTTTGGTTGACTTATAACGCAACTTTTTTATCAACTCATGTGCCTGATGTGTTACTTTTTCCACGTGTTATCACCGGGACAATTTACCTTCGTAGTTCTTGTTGTAACAAAAAACATTGTGAAACCGTGACAGATTTTCAACTCATTTTGACACAATCTATTTGTTTTATCGCTCATCCTCTCGTTTCTTAAATAATTTCTAATCTTTTGGCGTTTGTCCCAGTTTCAACGTGGCTTCGTTTCAATTTCTGGAAATTTAGGTAGTTCGGAAAATACTGGTCATTTTGTGAATTCTGTCTATAAATTTAAATTCGTTACTGCATTTTCAAACGGTTTTTAAGTGATTTTTAACATTCTAAATGAGTGGTTCACTGACTTCTATTATTTTTTACCTATTTCCTCCAAGAACCATTTCTTAAATTAATGATCCAATAATTATGTGTATGGAAAAACTCTCGTTTACTTCTCTTCCATGAAGTCAAGTTTGTAGGATGTAAGAAATTACTACGCACTCTAAGCTGTGGAAATTTGTTAGCAGTTGTTGACCATGACAAATATGAGAGAAACTTCGCAGGAAACTTTCTGTAAATATTATAACTTTGTCACAGGCCATCTGAGTCAAATTGACAAGGTGAGACAGCTTGATAAATGAGGATCTCGCAACATCTGTGAAAATCAAATAGCTCGACAGTTTAAACTGTTCTGTGCTCGATACTTTCTTTCCAGAACTTGAATGATTCATTTCTTGACGAAGGGAAATTTCACTGTTCCCTTTACCACTTTTACTGGCATCGAACTCAAAGTATTTTCTTACGGTTATTTGATGTGCATTCTTCTTTTTGTGGTT
>JACJUY010000064.1:310637-364696 GCA_014220935.1 Platorchestia sp. MABIK
CCACATGAAACGTCGAAGCACCGTTGCCATCTTTTAGAATTATCCCTTGTGGTTACAGGAATCGCTTGAAATGAACAAGCACTTGGCGCTCGTCAGATGTGTGTACGAGAGGACGGTAATGCCGGCCTGTAACTTCTCCAATTAGAGACTTCGAGAACAAATGGCGCGATGTTTCGCTGCTCGATCGCAGAAATTCAACAAAGAGTCTAACGCGTTTCACATCTTTGCATAAATGAAGCAATGAAAATTTCTAGCGTGGGATAAATCCGTATTGGCACACATGGGCACAAATGTTAATTGCTTATTTACGTAGCTGTCAAAATTGCAACCATTAGACCGATTCCCTACGTTCAGTCAATTCAAGCTGTAGCGTACGTGATGGTTAGAATGTATTGCGCAATTATATTCTCCCGCTCGTTGGAAAGACTGATAGAGCGGTCAAGATTGGTTTGCAATTCCGTTTCTTCCAATCTAAGCCAATAGGATCGTCGCAACCGTGGAAATGGTGATCGATGTATTTCTGTCAACTGCACTCCACGCTTTCGAAATGTTCAGCGCAGTGCCGATTGACGCGAACTTAGGTTGGACGTTAGTATAACACGTGGACCGATTCGATAAACGAGTGCTCAGTATTCAGACTGGTTCCGAGTCTGAAGTTATCGGGAATTTCGTAGATAACGAACGTTAACCGAGCTCAAAAAGTAGTTCTTGCTAAGGCTGCTTAAATATTTCACGAGACATCGATCGGTAGTTTCACAGGGGAAATACAAACATGACCCATCGATGGTATGTATTGCTAGCCAAGCGTTTAGCGTCCGCCGAAGCTAAGCACTTCAGTACGAACATCCAGAAAACTTTCGTAGGTGGATCAAATATGGGTGTATGTAAAGAAGTGCTGATGAAAGTGAAGCCAGCTGGTCATCCGATTCACGCTCCCAGCATTTTTTTTTATCGAGGGGAAACCTGCTCGCGCGTTACGGGATAGTTTCTGAAATTTCCTGACGATATTGGCAAGACATCCAGGAATCTTTGTTGATTATTGTGCTTCAATTCTGTACCTTTTTCATCGAGTGAAGAAGGTCTCTTCGTTTCCCGTTTCGGGTATAGGAAACTTCGTTGCACGTAAAATCTGCAGATTCCTCTAGCGGAAACACTTTCTTCAAGATTCACGCCGGAAAATCTCATGAACGCACCACTTTATTTTATCCGGAGGAAGTCTTCTGAAGAAGATCACGCAAGGCAGGAAAATCAAGTACACATCAGAATGACGGTCGGTTGTATTAAAATTTAACAAGCGCAGTCTGATGAAACTAACCTGCAGTTTAAAATTGATCAGCAATAAAACGTCAAGATTCCGTTACTTTAAAATTCCGTAGAATTACTCGACCGTAGAGAGACTCGACATCTTAAATGCCGAATTTGCCGTCAGCGGCGACATCGCTGCGGCTGCAGAGCGTGCGCCAGACGCGCTGCCAGCAGGCACGCAGGACGTTCCAGGAACAGGCGACCACCGCGCACAGCACGCATGCACTCCACGCCACTTGGGCGCACAGGCGCTTCGCGTCGGACACGTCTGGAAAATCGAGGATTATTTCAGCGCTCTGTCATGGTACCGAGTAGGTCAGTTGAAGCAACCGTTATCAAGGTTGATTCCAAAGACAGGGAGAAGGCGGCACCACCACGCTATGACGTTAAAGAGAAGAGGAATCTAGACCGCGCCGAGACAAACCTGCGTACAGGATGGGTCAGTGTAGAAAATTTTTAATGCTAAATTTTAATTAGCTCCGAGAGGGTTCTTAGCCAAATTAATTTTTCTGTGGCAAAACCAGAGATACTTTCTTTCAACAAAAAGGGTCGCTCAACATAACTGTATACTTCGCAGTATTTCTTGCAAGAGGCAATTTCCATCTTTAAATCGACTGCTCATGCGAAAGGCTTTCAGGTTAATCTATCTTCACGAGTATAGAAAGAGTTTCTGACCAGAACAATTCTGCTTAATTTCAGCGAGTTCAAGACCCTTAACAGCTAAAGCATGGCAGTATGTGGCAGATCCACTAGAAGGGCAGGTTTTAAAAGCGAACACGGACGAACCCTCCACAATTTTCATTCTCCTGGTATCAAATTGTGATAATGCAAATTGCAATGCTTCAACGCTAAGCATGACACGATTTTTTATGATTTACATGTTGATCGCTGACAGGCGTACAACGAATAATAAGTTTTTGCCGAGAACGTGCATTTCAAACTATTGAACTTTCGAAGTAACAAATCAAAATCAACAAGTTTCGTTACCGAGTTTCGTTAGGACATCGATTAACAGCTCTTAATGTTATGTTCTTTGGGATCCTTTCTGTTTGACGAATTTGCCGTACTTCTTCGCAGTTAAAGCTCTATTTACCACCACCCCTCTTGAAATCGTAGGTTGTACTCGAGGGAGTACAAATGATTTTTCAACACAAGCTCATTGAACGTTCTGTGCAAGTTACGCATGCAGGGTACCCAAGTGCTTCGGGTTACAGCGTTAACTGCTGCGTTACAGGAACGCAGGGCTACAACAAACCCTTGCGTATTTCACATGGGGCTGCCAGTAAGGTACGGAGATTTGAACAGTTTTTACAAATACTTCATGTCTGTAGGAAGAGTCGGGCGTCTCTTCTGAATATTACGGAAAGTCCGCACTGCACAGGTTTTACCATCTTTTGTCCCATAAGTAGGGTTCGATTAGGTCTAATTGTATTTTAGCTCAAGAGGAAGAAAGGCACCTTCTATTGCGGGGACGAGAGAACGCGGGATCTACGCAGCAGGGGCTGCAAAATCGTTTAGAAAGAAGTAATGAAGAAAGTTGAATGAAGTGCGAAAAATCAGGACTGCAATGAACCTAAGAAAGGATTTTCAACACGAAATATATTTTAACTAAGTCCTAGTTCACTCTCGGTTCGGGCCCTCACACCTCACTCTGGGAGTGCTAATTCCCATAGATTCAGTAGTTTTATCCCCTCGAGGGATAAAAGAGGGGTCAGAATTTACCAATGTTTATGGTGGACAGCATGTGTCGTAGTTTTGGAAGAACTAGAGGTAGGAACGTATAATCTAGCCGATGTGTTAGTAGTTAATGTAGAGAAGTTGACCGTAAAATATAATCTGGTGAACACTGAAGGCCGTTAGTAATATACTATATGGTATAGAATTTAGAGGAAGTACAAGCTGCGACTTTTCTCTAAATTTTATTATGATCACCACCGACTAAGAGCAGCAATACAGCTGACGGGCAAGTGAATTAACCGAGAAAAATTCAAACGATATCTGTAACGTAAAGGTTTTAAGGAGCTAGAAGACGAGGTTTCAGATGTGAAGTAAAGCGCGTGTGTCGCTAATTCCGAACTTCTGATCAGTGGGTAAACTATATAATTAGAAGATTCATGAACAGCAAGCTTGAAGGACTTCATCTTGCTTGTCTTTCGATGATTTTTAATCGTTCGTACCCAAGAAAGCGAGGAATAGGTGTCAAGACGTTTTCATGATCTTAAGTCACAGTTCGTTAGTGAATTTACTAAAAATTTACCGAACCTGACAAGGAAAGAAACCTTCTAAGGCGAAAACTCTTCGCAACTATTCAAGAGTTTTTCGTTTGGATCCGTGTATTTAGATCTCGTCACAGATTCTAATCGAGAAAATGCTTTTCCCCCCATTTACGGCATCTTACGATTCAAGGTATTCAGTTAAATAAAATCGCGACTCACCTGAGCGGAAAGCAATAACTTGCTCATTAAATTGAGCATGAAGAGGAACTATTCGCTGATAATTTTAGCGCTATTCAACCTAAAAGTAAACCCACCTCTTTGCATGAGAAGAAGGCTCGTGCACACGAACACCAACGCCAAGACTATGAAAAGAACCACTTTTCGAAGGTTATCCACCGGGACCTTGGCAGCGGTCAGATCCCCAGTGTACATCGGCGATGGGTACATGGTCGTTTAGGACTGAAGATCAGGGATATATCTGAAAAAGGACTAAGTTAGTTTCAATGAACTCTCACAAGTTCCATATTTTGCAGTTCAACCTTTCCGCCGGTCGGAAATTTCATGTGCGGAGAAACTTATTCAAGCGATTAATCATTCACAAACTTTGGCAGGGTTGTTTACCAAGGGGAATAGAGCACGCACGCGTTCGTTTGTGTACTCTAGCTAAATTAGCAGAAGCTTTTTCAAAATCTACAACTAACTCCCTTTATCGTAATTAAAGTTTTCAAATTTTCTGAACGCTAAGCTTTCCCGTCTTCACTTAGTCTAATGACTCACTAGTGCTAGATGTTGCTTTTATTTATTTCTAAGAACAGTGTTCAACGAGTTGAAAATGCCTGCTCGTAAAAGTTCACTTAACTGCATACCTGACGTGATGCAGGGCAAGATTGCTTTTTTTTTTACATCGTTTTAAGCTTCAAGCTAAAAAATCTTCACTACGGGAAATTCAGCATTAATGTTAATTTCGCGGGTTCATTCCATCAAGAGGGGAAACCTAGATTCCTGAACGTCTTCGGCTAGCTCTAAGGGAGCAGTATCAAAGAGGAGAATTTTCGGACATGTTTTCATCATGAAAAGTTCGTAAAGATCTGAAATGATGCATGGAATCTATAATTTGCAGTTCAAATGGTTTCGTTTGATGGCTTCAGTTTTTGGAAAAAGTTGAAGAGGTTTAGGGAAAACGACACTGCTATATTTGCGATTCTTAGGGTAAAACGTGCAGCATTACTGAAGTAGCCAAAGGTTTGGTCACAGAAGCACGGCAGTCGTTTTGATATTCTGCTCGGTTGAATTTTTGCACACTAATACAGTGACCCTTTCATAATTCATTCCCGTGCTAATGCGTTTCGTTTTAGTACAAAATCGTGCCTGTCAAGGTCACAAGTGAGCTGCCCTGGTAATTGACCAGCGTTTTGGTCCCACACAAGCGGCATGAATTCACATGTGAACTGAATTTTCTTAGATTCCAAAGTAAGTTCTTTCAAAAATATAATGGGTCGACTACCTCTATAAGAGGGGCTATACGAACAATGCAGGCTCATTGGACTAGCTGGATGAAAAGCAAATGTAGGATTAATTTCGGTCAAGAAGGAACCTTCAACGACTGGTTTCGTCACATCCCGCATCCTGAAGGAGAAGTTCCCGCTTTATATGGGAAAAGTCTGACAACTTTTGAGAGTATCAAAAGTTTCCAAGTTACCATTTACATCGGTAGAGACTCTACACTAAATCAACAGGTGAGCTACCGTAGCGTCCAACAGCGAGTTGCTTCACGTCCACATCGGGCGGCTAGTTGTGCATATAAAATCGCGTTTCTCACCCAATGCCTATTCATTCATGAAAGTTCTACGAAGGCTAGGGCGCGCCCCACAATTTATTTCCTGGAAGTTTAGTGGAGTGCCTAACGTACAGAAGCTTTCTCCCGTTCTCTATTTCCAGATACTATAAGACACACCAGAACATAATACGGTTACCCTATCCGCACTATCACCGAATATGATGCACCACCACACTTATCTTTGCACCAAAAGCGCACCTCGCCGCGATAAGAATATAATACTTACAGTCTCAATTAAAATTTAAATTAAGACGAGGGAGCACGAGGACTTCCGAGTGATAATTGTCAGCGGAAGAAGACTCGCATCGCTGAAAACTTGATCTTATTCTTCAACATCAACCTCTAGACACCAGCAGTCTTGAGATTCTTGCTGAGAAATATTCCCATATAAGTTTCGAGTTTTTTGGTTGTTTGAACAGTTTCCCTTGAACAGCGCTGTGCTCGTAGTGGTCCATGGGGCTCAAATCTGGCGAATTTCGGAACCACATTTTTTCGGTTAAATAATCGTAACAATTATTTGACAAATATTCATGGGGATTACTAGGATTTAGTGAGAAGATGCTGAGTCCTAAAAAGTATGTACGGCCTTTAATAGCGTACTTCATCATTCAAAGGTCTCATTATTTTCAAGTATTTTAATGTATCAAGCTGCGTCTATTCTACGGCCAAGTGTAGAAAAAGAGTAGTATCACGTTGACATCGCTACTCAATATTCCTAAAAACGAAATAAGTAAAAACAGTATCCGCTCAAATATCTGGTGTACATGAAGTGAACGCATTGGCTTATTAAAATATCTTGGTATAAGAATACTTTCCTAATTGGTTGAAATACCAGCCTCTAAATTCTAATATTTATGACAGAGGTTCAAACAACTAGGAGCTAAACAATAGAAATGTACTTCCTAAGTTTCCCATAAGTGAGCAAAAAATACACAAACTTTCTGATAACAAACGAAAAGAGAAACATTGAGACATAAAAGCTTCGAACATCACAGTCTTCACGTAGAAACATGTAGCCTTTCGATTGCGCAAAAATAATCCACGTTATTCAGAGTATGATGAGCGAATATATTCATCCTAATAGTACCCGCGCTTAAAATATTCTTGTACTTGTGCACTGGTGAAACTCGTATCACAGATACGGTCATCAAACATCCTTATGAGCGTTACAGACACACGCACCAACCAAGCAAGCAACAACTCTGTATTATTATCTAAAACTAGTCTAACCCCCTTTATTTGAAATAAGAAAGAAGGCAAAATGAAAGAAGGGCCGTAAGCAATAAAAAAAATTCGATCTTTCGAGAGTTGATGAGGCCAAGTGCACACAACCCGTCAAAATGAATAATAACGTTCGACAAAATCACATAACACACGTTCTTGTTTCTTAAGAATTCACGTGATATTCATTCCTACTCGAATCTGATGGATTAATACACCGGAAATTGTGCAGTTGATGAAGCTTGTATCACAGATACGCTCATCACACACTTTCGGCTGGCTTCGGACAGACAGACGGAAGCGGCTCTTATTATAGTATAAATAAATTATTATAAGCAAAGAAGTTTTAAAAAAAATTGTTACAATTTTTTCTGTATATAAATTTTCACTTTTAAGCTGCATTTTCATAACAATAGATACAAATTTCACACAATGTTTTTGACTTACGAACAAAAGTGAGCAGATGCCGGGGATTTCATGTCATTTGAATGGTATCCATGATACCAACCAAGCAAACGGATCTCCATCACTGTTTTAAACTAAGCCGATTCCGTCCGTCTGTCTGTGCGTCACACCCACCAGCCTGTAGTGTGTGATGAGCGTATCTGTGATACAAGCTTCATCAACTCCACAACTATTTTTGGTACTTAACCCAGCAGATTCAGAGTCGGAATGAACATCAAGTGCATTGGTAGGTTAGATTAGGTTGTAAAGAATATCAGCAGTTGAGAGTGAGGAAAGCATAGGAAAGGTATAAGATAGCATAGAAAATCGTGGCACAGCCATGTTAATTAATTAAAGCTAAGTTGGTCTGCCACTTTATCACGCTGTCAAGGAAGCATAATGACTATTTTTGATAGGAGTTTCACCAGTGCACAAGATTAAGAGTATTTTAATCGCGGGTTCTGTTGGGTTGGAAATATTTGTTTTTGATCCACATCTGAAGTATATTTTTTAGGAAATTATCGATTCCAGTCATTTATGACGGATCGCGTACACCAAAGAAAACCTAAACCTCGACCTTCTTGCAGCACCAGCAGGGTAACATCACCTCCCCCCCCCCCCCCTTTTTAAAAAAACAGGGGTGTACTAGTTGTAATAACATTGGAGAAATTATGCACAAAATATGCATTTATTTATTTATTTATAAATTTCTAAATAAATAAATGTAGCTGCTTGTAAAACATTAGGGTCAGCGACAGAGTGGTTTGACCCTTGCAGCATAGCTCACACCAATAAGCGTGAACCTTCTCACCGTATGAATTGATGAAAAATATATTTGAAAAATGCCAATGTATTTGATCTCCGTGTAATGAAAAAGAGTTGGTACATATTTTTTAAAAAAAGCTGTGTACAACACTCAAAAGTATAAACAAATAATTAAACACTGACGCTTATTGTTTAAATATTTTATATTTGTTATACGCACATGTTTAATTTAAATAATTAAACATTGACACAAGCATCACTGTGCTCGCCGTGGCACAGTCGTTAAGGCATCGCCCTTGCATGTAGGAGTCGAGGGTTCGTATCCCGGCGCTGGCGAGGCGATTTTCCCCGTTGAGTATAAGGGAAAGCTCAAGCACAATACCCCACTCAACCCAGGTGTCGGAAATGGGTACCGGCTTTACGGGAGAAACCGTCATGGTGTCCTATATATAGTGTTAGTTATAAGGCATTTGAAAAACCAATGATCAAGATCATATGTGTCAGGCTTGATCGGAAATAATGCATCCTAAGATGCCGATGTTTGTTTATTTGTATTTCCTGCCTAAAAATAAAAATTTATCAGAACAACCACCAAGAAAAATTAGCAGTGAGGTTAGAAAAGACAAAATGAAAATTCGAAACAAAATCATGAGAAATATTTATGCTTAACTTGTCATTATTGCTAAACTCGAAAATTACTTCAAACCAATCGCTCTCTTGAAAAAAATATCTGTTCCACGCTTTCCCAGAAATATTGAGTAAGTTTCGGGCTTTGGCCAATAGTCATGGATTATTAATGCGCATGAATCTAATCATGGCACTTATCTATCCGTGTCACGTGGTTCGGCTAGAAACACTTATAATTGAGCCATTCTGTAGCCCTAATAAACACTTGTTTCCGTCAGTCTTTCGTTTGTCTTCGCGCGTGTGACACGTGAAATTATTGGCAGTGCTTTCATGTGCCGTACGAGGCTGGTCTGCAATGAGAATTCTCATAGTGGAAAAATTTTTGTAAGTTGTGCGAGGAAACCGAGTCGAGGCTAGGCAGTATGATCCGGCACTTAGTCTTAAAATCTGCCCCGTCAGTGTTGTGGATAGCTACGACCAAGAGTTAACTTGTCATGGTCTCTGGTTGGTGGGGATGATTGTCAACTATGACGTTTATTTATAGTTGAAGCTGTATTGCCTTAAAACGCATGGAATTATTGGTTAAGGGACAAAATAGGAGATGCGTTCTCTGTAGGGCAAACGTTGTGGGTAATCCTTTTGTTCCTCCCAGTGTTACATATCACGGCTAGTTGTTCTTGGGGTAAACTCTAATTTCAGTATGAATACTTTGACATTCTGAGCAGTAATTGAAAATTTCTGAACACAAGTTATTCAGTTCCCGGTAACGTAAACTAACATGAATGTGTTCTAGATCTTCGCTCCATGCGTACAACGAGCTTGTATTCTCTTGCTAAGAGCTCTTCATATGTGAATCCGTTAAAAGTTCTGTAGGCCACTATATGCGCAGACATTGCCATATCATGTTTCTTAATGCTCGCCTAAACTAACCATTAGATAGCGAGGGTAGGAAGTCAGGGATGTTCTTTATTTATTTCAACGAAGTTAATACTTCTGCAACTCCCCTGTGCGTTTACATGTCTGTTCGGACTGGGAAAAACTAGAATGAAGTAGTTTTTCATTGTCTCTGATACTCTGGACATGGAGTTCGTGAGCCGAATACTTTCGCGATTACGATGACTTTGTATTACATTTTTGAAGTTATTGCTGCTAGCAGTTATTCCGAAAAGCTCCGTCGCAAAACTTGTCCCACGGATGCTAAAGTGTGCGCTTGTCGATTTAGTTTCACACAAAATTCTAATGCAAGATGCTCTTTTGAACCTTTGACCATAAAAACAAACCCGGAACTGAGGGATAGTTTTTTTCCAAATATCGGTGAATATAAAAGATTGCGCAACCATACGCATACGTGCTCTTATTTTATTTCGAAAATTGAAAAGCTTTTAATTCAGAAGAGATCTTTAGTGGTTCAGAAATGGCTTCGAATGTTCGTGGAATAGAATGCCTGCCTCTGTTGAAGCACATCTGTTTAAAGTGTCAATACGAAAACGTAAGATACGGTTTCTATCTTAGCATTCGCTGTAACTTGTAAACTTGATGGTTTACATCAATTAAATGTAAACTGTCCCTCTGATTACAAAATTTCCTGCGCAGCATTTGAAAAAAAATCTGGTTTTTTATCACTCATGAAAATGAAGCTTTAACAAGTTCACTGCCGATTTACCACTTGGTAAATTACTTATTTACGTATCGGTGTGAGCAAACGGCATTTCATTTATTTCAGCATCTTTTTTAGGAAAGATTTAAGCACATGAGGTAAAATATAGCAGTGCCATCACATTTTCACACTTCGTAGAGAAAATTCAATTTTCCTTCAAGTAAGCAATCGTTCTTTAAACTCTGCTTCTTACCTTACTCGTCAGGCGACCGTTGAACGCACATGTGTCCAGCGTCAGCGAGCGTGTTGAATTCCAAAGCCGAATGTTTTCACGAATTTTCCACGCAGCCCCAGCGAGAAGCAGCCGTACGACGGCCGCATGGTCGCCATGATGCCAAACTACGAATTTGACCCATACGACTACAGGAGCCGCTGGGTCTGCGTAGCGAAGTGTGTTGGTCTCATCTCAATCGTTGTGTTCAGCATCAGAAAATTTAGTAAGTGAAATTGTATTTCCATGTTAAGTACTTGTTAGTATCTGGGTATACAATAAATAGACGAGAAAGTTTCCTCCGTTCTCAAAGATTCATTGCACGGATGAAAAACAATGCAGGTTATTCGAAAAGCACGCAGGAAAGGCGAATTTATTATGTTCAACTAACAAGCTCTGAACGCAAGAGCTTCTGAGGTATAACAGCTACATGTGACTGCAATCTTGAGTGGGCTTTCTTAACCCATACGCTAGCTTCATGGGGCTCGTAAGATTGCATGACTCGGTTTAATTGCAATGTTGGTCTTCGGTTTTGTTTCAGATTAACGTTTTGCCATTGTTTTGAGACGTTACCTTTCACGTGGAGGTGTACAACACGTTTCCTGAGATGGATTAAACTCTAGTGAAATACTTCATTGAAATTAGAAGTCAATAGTCCGTTATTTTAAAAATTCCAAACATCTGGATCGTGCCTTCAGTTGATTTTCGTTAGGCACTTATAAAATTGAGTTGCCGACTGCATGTCGGTCAGCGTCACAGAAAATTCCCTCGGTGACCACCGGTGGGTCATTTTGCATGTAGCGTGCAAAGTTGCTGCCTAGAAATTTACCGGAATACTTTTCTGACTGGGGTTAATCACGCTTGAAGCATGAAAAAAATGTTAGCGGCTCTTCGAAAGATTCGGAATTCATGAGGAATATGTTCTCTACTCGGGCCTTCAATCTAATTTTTCTTTCAGTCCTGAAGCATAGGAAAAAACTGCGTGTTCTTCGTCTGAAACGTATGTACGAGATAAATTCACGCTATTGGTGCATTTATTTTTGTGAAATTTGCAGAAAGTAATAAAAAGGGATTCACTGATAAATTACATGCTAGACTATTGAAATAAATATTTGAATTCAGTTAGTTATGGTTCAGTATTAGACATTGAGGGTAGATGTGTGGCATCAGCAAGAGTATTCTGCACCAAAGTCGTAGTACGGGTTGCATAGAAAGTGCCGGGTCCGTCCCCGGTATCGAGTCGGGCTATTGATGAGGATAGCTCGAACGGAACCAGCCTGTAGCCACTAGTGACAGTCACCGCATTGTTATAGAAATCGTAGCTTCCTGCATGGTTCCTCGCTAAACTGAAGGGGGTAAACTTGACTTGATTCGTTCACCAGGAACTTCAGAAGACTTGATAATACTGATGTAGAAGGACACCAATGTTCCTATAAACACCTTAGATGGCTGTTAGAATGTACATAGGAGCTTTGAGGATAGTTTCAAAAGTTACACTGTAGTAACTTGAAAAGCTGCATTTCTGGTAACAAAGCTCAACTACATCTCTTACTGAAGTAAAACTCTTGCCTAGCGAAGAATTGCCCGACTGTTCTAGTACAATGGAATGTCACTGAACAAAGAAGCTAGAAACTTTAAACCTTTGACTTAGAACCGCTGTTAGCGTAAAGAAGCAAATTCGTTAATGCTTGATAAAACTCATTTCTGCCCACCATTAACGGTCAAATATAAAGTCGATGTAGCTCGAGCAATTGTCATGCTCTCAATTTTTTTTAGAAGATAGTCTGCATTCCAAGCCTTATCTTGAAATGGTCATTTTTTCTAAATGGCCAAACGCCGAAAAGTCAACCATAAAAATGACCATTGATCGTTTCAAAAGGAAGACGCTAGGTCCTTAGCTACTAGTAAAAAAGGCATCGTCTTTAAATTAAAATTTAAGTTTCGGTCATGTAAAGGATACTCTGATCGGTCCGTTACTCCTATTTCAACGCCCATCAATCGCTTGAACTTTCATCTTGTTCGAGAATCTTCATTAAAGATATTCATTTGTAGGGTGTAGTGACAATCTTTGTTCATGAATTTTTTTATTGAATTAATTTCAAACTGAATGCAGCCTCTCTCATCCCTCTCTTCGGAACACCTTTGCTCGGGTGGCTTCCACCAGCTTTTAATCGCTCCTTAAAGCAAATAATTTCTTCCTGTGGAGCTAAACGAATTCGTGTGGTCTTTGCAGAACCAATACTGCCAATTCGCGTTGTAGGAAGATACTATACCTTCTTCTGGAGCTACATCATGGGGAGCGCCCTGACGGAGATGTATCTGAACTACATCACACCTCCCCGCATCATGCCGGACTTCTCGAAGTGGGGACAAAGCGCCGGGGAGAGAAGATTCTTGCGCAGCTTTTGAGCTGCTGTTAACCAAACGCGTGGGAGTGAACCTTGAAGGAACGTTAAATAAAATGTGTTTTATTTATTGCATTTCCTTATCCGTGACCGTACGAGCTTCTTGAGCAGATTTCGGCGCAAAGTTAATTGTTCATGACAACGAACGTTTGGTCAAAAATCAGACAAATGACTCCCGTTTTTAGAAACTTGAGCTCGCACTGGCAGTGAAACAGCTCACTGAACTGAAATTCATTCTTAGGCCTAAAGAAGTGCTTCGAACTTGAACCTGCCTGGCAGGAATTCCTTTCATTTGATGCCGAATGTACCAAAGTAACTGTTGGAACAGTGAGGCAGTAATATGTTCATGGTACGCGCTCTTTTAGTTGCTACTTTCTCGTTGAGATTTCATATTCCATCAGCACCAAGAAAATTAAACCTCGAAGGTTTCAGTAGTCCTGATTACTAAAAAATATTTTGAATCCTCTTGAAATGTCGCTCCTTCTCCCCTGCGTACATTCGAAAAACTTTCCAGCGAACAGAGCAACAGTGTTGAAACGGAAGTTAGCCTGCATTAAATAAATAGATAGTTGTACCACAGCATTTAGTACAACGTTAAATCTAAGTCTCCAACTTATGGACGGCTCACTCCTTGGCGATAATTGCAGTCGAACGCTCTATTTCGGTACTACGCTGTGAAGGAGCAACCCAGAACAAAATCTTGTTTGCTTCAGGCAGAAGTAAACAAATGTCAGTACGATGTGCTCTTGAAGCCAGCCATGGAAAGATTAGCAGGAAATTAGGGCTTCGTTTACCAATCTCACCTTAACGCTGTCTCCAGGCAGAGCGTTGAAATTCTACGCTCAAGAAAGGTTGAACTGAACTGGAGCACAAATGAAAATGGCAGTTACACTTTATATTTCTTGCTCGTTAGCGAAATATTGAATATCTACGAGATTTCATTTGAGATACTATAGGCTGCCTTCTCACGATGGCATATCTTTCCATGCTTGAAAAGCTAATAAATTGAACCTAATCTATTAAAACGGACGATCCCTAGCCCCATCGGTAATGTGTAGATAAATGTTTACGAGCGAGTTAACAAAGCTGACTGTTCATTCGTCTTGGACGGAGTGCATTCGAAGGCTGCCAAGATGTCTTTAGTAGAGTTTCTCATGTTAAAGAAGGATCATCACTGCAAGTGGTACACTCTAACGTCAGCAGCCGAAAGGTAAGCCTGTATACTCGCGCATGGAAAAATTTTCAGCCCTAAGGGAAATGACCATTTCGAGGAGCTGCGATGCAGGTAGTACTTCAATTACGTTTGCAGATGAATGAGACGAGGGTAACGAGAATGAATTTAATGATCAGAATACTTAATGCTATGTCGAGTAAAAGTTGCAGCCCACATCACTGTATTTTACCGGAGCATCAAGCTCTCAAAACCTAACAGAAAAACGTTAATTTCACGTAAAAGTAATTGCTAACCCACTATCGAAGATCATTTAATAAGCAGTGCCAGACGAAAAGAATAAAACTTGGAATAGAAAACTTCGCACCAGAATTTGAAACGTGGCGGGGCAATTGCTTTCATTGAAAAACAAATTATGTTCACATCGAAGGTAATATTTATTTTCAAAGCCCATGCCAAGTCTCGCAATACAAGAATCCAGCAACTTTTATACCTATTCACTTAGATTATAGACAATATTACACGGGCCCTCTAACTAGACCCTTTATCACTTTCGTCTTGTTTCTTTTTCTTCTTCTTTTCATCGTCCTTGGAGTCAGAGGCGGCCCCGGTATAGGAGTCGATGGCCTGCTTGACCACGTCGCTGTTGGGGGTGACGCCAGGCAGCGTGTTCAGCACCCCTTCGAGGAAGGCTGCGTCCGCCATCACTGACGACAAATCTTCCGTGTCGCCACTCGCCTCAGCAGCAGGTGCGGCTGACTGCTTCTCTGCGGCTTTCGTGTCCACCTCCATCGGTTCTGCAGAGGCAGATTTGATGTCAGTTTACGTCTCCCTAACCGCTAAAAAATAAGCGATCCAAAGAGAGGAAAGCAGCAATTTGTATGGAGAGAAGTGAAAGCGGAATCTATGCAGAAGAGGCATAAAAAAGTAAGTTGAGAAAGAAGTCTATGAAACAAGTTAAAAATTGAAGAACAAAGTAGTAGGTGCTGAAAATACAGGACAGCAGTGAACCGAAAGAATATGGTCCGTAACATAACACAGAAAAAAATATTTTATTTCAACAAAAAGAAGGCCTACCAAACTCCCAGCTCAAGCCATCGCACATTTTCCCCCTGGGGGCGCTAATTCGCATAGATACAATAGTTGTATCCTACTGAGGAACAAAGATAACATGCAACTGAACACCACGAAACTCAAGGGATGAAGATATTTGATCTACAATTACGCTTTTTCGCTTCCTATAAGTCGGACAATATTAGGTACCATATAAAATCACTTCATCGGAATTATCATACTGCTTTATAGATAGTACGCTGGACTAGTTAAGGCCAATGCACTTGCAAACGTTCATCAGCATTACCAGCGCCTCTTCATTCGTCAGCCTCTCCTGCCCCAAAGGTTTGCAGTAAGGTTTTAAGGTCTAGAATTTAGTGTGCCAGCGCACGTATCCTCTCGATATCGATTTTCAATCTAAACTGTAAACTCGATCGGTTCTGGAGTAGACTCTTCCTTCTAGGCTAAGTCCGCCAAAATGATATATTATAAAAAATTTAAAATGTCGCCAAACTACAGATGTCACAGATTAGACTCCCATCAAGTACTAGAATTGTATCTCCACTCCGAATGAAGCACATCACTTGGAACTTAATCGGCGTCGTCCGCTATCGATGAAGGGAAGTCAATGACCACATGCATCGATCACTACCCATGACATAAAGGCACTGACCGCTTCCCATGGCGTAAAGGCACTGACCGCTTCCCATGGCGTAAAGGCACTGACCGCTTCCCATGGCGTAAAGGCACTGACCGCTTCCCATGGCGTAAAGGCACTGACCGCTTCCCATGACGTAAAGGCACTGACCGCTTCCCATGACGTAAAGGCACTGACCGCTTCCCATGACGTAAAGGCACTGACCGCTTCCCATGGCGTAAAGGCACTGATCTCTACCAATGACATAAAGCCACTGACAAAACCACTAACATGAGGCCGAGCCACTGACCACAGTCCTGCATGGAGATCTGCATGGCGTAGGCGATCTGCTCCTCCTCGCTCATGGTGGCGAAGTCCGGCGCGAGGGCAGGCGTGGCTGCGGGCGGCGCCGCAGCAGCGGCGACAGCGGCCGCCGCCGCCGCCGACCCTGCCTCCAGCGACATCTTGAGCGCCTGCTGCAGCATCTCCTCCTCGCTTGTGCCTCCAGACCCTGCAACACGCAACGTTGTAGGACCTCATGATCTGTTGCCTAGCTTTGTAGATTAGTTTCCACGGCACCGCCGAGATACAGACACTACCGGAAGCATCAGAACTCTGGCAAAGTCAAATCATTACCTATCGTCGTGCTTTGTAGTTTAGTTTCAATAGCACCGCCGAGCTACAGACACTACCGGAAACATCAAAATTTTGGCAAAATGCTGTTTCCCACACTCTTCGAGAAGGTTGAGAAAAAGCTTACGTTGAGAACATAATATAAGTGAAATATCGAATAGGTTATTATAACTCCCATTTAAAATTAAGCAATAGTAACTTTTGGCTGTTTTGTAGTCATGCCATAACTCCACCTTCAGCAATAAGAGATTAAATCTAAATTTATTCAAATAGACGTTCCTAATATTAGTTATAAAGAAAGACTTCAAAGAAACGGAAACCGTAGCAAATGTGATGTTCGGTTGCTTATTCCATAGACGAGCAGAAAAATAGAACAATTAAACTTCTAAAAATCAAGGTGACATTGGTCTCTCATAAGAGGCTATGAAATTTTTCAAGTGGAAAGCTAAGACTTCAAATAATGAACTAACGTTCAAGAGACACCAACACAGTCAGCACAGCACGCAACATTGCCCTAAACTAAACTACGCAGTTCAAAAGACTACATTTAATACCTTGCGTGTACCCTGTAAAGTTACGTTTCTTAAAAAACAAGACAAATTGTCACATCGAGTTCGTCAAAGCACATGTCCGAATGACGAGAGCGGCATGCAGCTGTAACCCACGTACCTGCAGCAGCGGGGGCAGCAGGCGTAGCTGCTTCTGCAGCAACAGCAGCACCCGACGCAGCACTCGTGTCGTCCCCTGCAGCAGCTGCAGCAGGCGTAGCGGCGGCAGCAGCAGCTGCAGGCGCGTCTCCAGCCGTGCGACGATCCTCCTCTTGCTGCCGCTGTCTCTGCTCCTCCATTGAAACTCTCAATGCCTGTGAACAAGTTCAGAAAGTAATGAGGTACCTGAAGGAGTTGCGATTCAAAATGAAGCTTGTTTTTATGTGAGCAGATTGACCTTACGGTCTCAATGTCGGGAGATATTGAGATACACCTAGAAGTTATGATTCAACATAAAGTTTGTTTTCATGATGGGAGTTGTTGAGATACAGCTTGATGTTTCGATTTAAAATTAAGCTAGTTTTTATGATGTGAATAGGTTGACCTAATAGTCTCAATGTGGCAAGATATTTGCTGGAATCTACAACGATAATTTATGATAATACAAGGCAAGCATGAAATCGATAATCGATGAAATCCATGCATTTTGAACCTGAAAGCTAATAGCTGAGGCAATATAACACTGAAATAGCATGAAATTACGTAGCATGCTACTACTAAAATAGCATGACGCTCGACTTCTGAAAAAAGCTTCACATTCTTCAGCAAGTACAAAGAAAAAAATCTTTGAAGGAATTGATGAATTTGCTAAAGACTCATGCCCATGAGGGGAAAAATGGAACCTGGAAGTTAAATTAATAGGATTGCGAGCAACGCGTCCTCTCATCACAGTGAACTGCACAAGCTAATTCTGTAAGCCAAGGATCAGCGCAAAATTACGTAAACGCCCGTGCTATTTCAAAGTTTGCTTTTAACATTCGAGTTCAACGGTGTTCTTCAGTCAGTAACTTATGGCTCCAAGACAGGACCAATTTACCAATAGATTAAAAAAGTAATTTCATCCCCCCTTCAAATCACGACGGTCAAAACTCCTTATAATTCATAGATTTCTGTTCTCAAAATATTTCAAATAATTTCAACTTGAAAAACTTTCAAGCCATTTTAGAGTATGTAATTAATAACTTTTTCAAAAGAAAATTATACACCGTTTACATTAAACAAAAATAAAAAAATTTTTCGTGTTTAATTACTACAACATACAAGGTAAATCATGACAAATTCTACTTGTTTTAAAGAAGACAATCCAGTCATAAGCAACATCCCACCTATTTGGTAAATTTCTGCCTAAACACTAACCGAGCACTTTGTACTGATTTCATTAGGTGGTAAAACTGTAGCAGCGGTAAAACCATCAGACAAGGCACAAATTCCATGAAAACTAAACTGAACAACGCGTTCAACTAAAATACTTTGAATTCAAACTAGCCACAAAGTTAACATTTTGCTTTCAAACATTTCAAGTCTATAAATAATAGTTTCTCAAAAGCTGAACTGGAGCTCCATCATTCACGCTTCGGAGAGCACTCAATTTTTTTTAAAAAATGAACAGAAGGAAGTCGCTAACACACACAGGAATTTAAAGCAACCTCGTCTACACGAGGTACCTGATACCGCTCGATGGAACCATCAGAGCAACACTCCCAAGAAAACACGAGGCAACCACATCCAGCAGAACTCTGCAGACCGACCGGGCTACTCACCAAAGCAAGCTCCGGGTCTTCGTTAGGATCCACACCAAACTCGAAGGCAGAACCACTGGCGAACTGCGAGGCTGCTCCCGTGCCGCCATCCTCGCTCTGTAGACATCCCTCCATACTTCAAATGTGCATCAAACAAAGCAGATTCATACATCTACAAAACTGCCAACAATCTTACTGAACTGAAGAAATCAAGGGGACTGAAATGGGTTTTTATAGCACTCATCTACCAACTATTGGAATTAACAGGAATTACATTCACACCCTAAAAAGGCTTTTGCAACACATGAGGCCCTTTCTAACATACATCAGTAAACTCAACCAGCACTATTATGAAACAGAATGGTTTCCCCCAAATAACTAGAGATGAATCAACAATTCATGAGAAAAGTAACGAACTTAATTACTGTAAGCAAGATTTACATACAAATTTCTTTCCTTTATTAAAAACAATTAGAATAGGTAGCACATATATTAAAAATTAATTCAATCTTCAAAAAATTCTTAAAACCACTCTAAACAATCAACAAAGATAATAATTGATAAATATCAACAAAACAGATCAATGTATGAGGAACAAAACCAACCAATGATTCAGGGTGCTTACACAGAGCAATACAATTAATGCAGAAATGTTATGATAATAATTTCAAAATTGTTATAATTCCATTCAATGCTGCAATGTACGCACAATAACAAAAACGACCAAAATCCCAGGCATAACTCACAGCCATGACAGGAGAGGTGAGGAGCGCATCAGCGAGGTGGGCGCAGGGTGCGGGCACCGTCACCAGATGGGACGACGTGCTGTCCTTGCCATTGACGGTGCTGACGAGCAGCTCAAGCAGTTTCGTGTTCCCGTCAGTCTCGCCGAAGTTGATGATGTTCAGAATGACGGACTCCTTCTTGAGCTTCTTGCCGACCCGCACCACCTCCTTGTCGTCCACGGACAGCGGGCTGCCCACGAACGCCACCACGTGCATGCGGTGCGCTCTGCTGCTCCGGTGCTTCAGGGCCAGCTGAGCAAGCGGACAAGCAGTCAGTGCACTGAGATAAGGTTTGCCATTGGTCGAGTGTATGGCTTATCTCCTGAGGCATTTTCTGAAGCTCAGAGATGAGTCAGTCTCTCATGAGGCCAAGGGGAGGGGTGAACCATATACAATGACTAATGAATGTTAAACACCATCAGTTTCAAGATTCAATTTTACATAAGACTTTGAATTTTGAAAATGACCTGATGTACAACTTAATATACAGTTTGATAAAAAAATCTCTTTTACCAACATTCAATCAAGTTGAGCTAACTATATTTCTCAGCTTTTTATTTTTTCCAAACCTAATACCACCACCAAATCCGGGATCAGATTTTTGAACAATTCTACTTGTCCTTGCAGTACAACTGGCAGAAAGTTCTCCTGCTGATATTGCTGTGCTATGTGTATATTTCTGACCATAAACATTAATGTTAAATCTTAAAAAAGTTTAAACTTGGGAATGTTTTGCCAGAAATACAAGTAGATTAGAAGAGATGCTAGTTTTGGCTTCCCTAACCGCAACATGGTGTTTTAAAGATAGGAAGGCACCAGTTAGTATAAAAGGTTTATGAAACAAGATAAAAGTTGAACAAGGAAGTACTAGAGACTGAAAAAACAGGACAGCATTGAACTTAAAAAAATTGCATGTAACAAAATAAAAATTCTTTTCTATATCAATGAACAGCAGACCTACCTAAAATTTAGCTCATAAGGATCACGCTTATTTTTTGTGGGAGCACAAATTCCCATAGAGACACTAGTTTTATACCTCTGAGGAGCAGAAAAAGATGAAAAATCAATATGACGGAAGAACTTTTACTACCAGCCCTCCCATCATGCCTACGCAAATTATTAGAAAACTTAGCCCCAGAACTTAACGCCACAAACAGAGATGGCCAGCAAAACTCACATGGGCAATCCTGAGCCCAGTCAAGAGGTTCATGAGGCCGCCAGGCTGTACGTGGTGCAGGGACGTCAGGATCTTGCCTACATCACTCGTCAGTGTTGTCACTATCTCTGCATTGCTGTAATCAACCAACAATGGTGAGCATTTTTTGATGGAACAGAATGGCAAGCAAGGGTGTAATGCATAGTTATGCAGAAATGATTTGGTGAATTTTGAGGAAGCACTAATAGGAAGTTTTCAAACAAAGCTTAGCATTAAAACCAACCGGCCAATCAAAATATGTTTGTTATAAAGCATCCAAATTTCATTCCAAACACAGGTCAAAAACCCATAAACTTTGCATGAAAAATAAATAATTCTCATACATACAGTTAAATAAATTTCAGGAAAATGCAGTTGAATATTTAAAACACATCAAGCAATGAAAAAGGCAGCACCTATGAATATCTCTTCACTCAATATTTTACTATGCAATAACTACATAAATTTTCTTTCCCAATTTTATTTACAGTGCATTAAAAATATAGGTTTTTCATACTAAATTAAACTCATTTACTATCATCATCATTCCCCTTATGAAAGTGTCTCAAAACATCTACTCAATATATTTCAGGGGTATTTTGCTAAAATTAACATTGATGAAGCACATGCAAATCTAGTTCACGTAAGTGGTAAAAATGTATCTCATTTAGCAAATTAGCTGTTCCATCTACACTACAAAAGTAGAGCATACAAGAATTTAAAATGATGATCCAAGCAGGAATGCAACAAAATTTTAGCCACTTAATACTTCCACATTTACATCACATCAGTTCTGACTTCCCTATAATATACCTCTCATACTTCAGGAGAGAAAGATTAATTTTATCTTACTCCCATTTCAAGTGAAAATGAAATGTTGCCAGGAGAATTTCTTGCCAATTGAATTCTTCTGTCAACAATTGGGTTTAGTAGAAATCCTAGTAAAAATAATTTCCTGTCTGATTTGATAGCTTAGTCAAAGAAATGATGTGTATGGTTAACAGTCTGATACCAAGCATCTTGCATTAATGATGTAAAAGTTTTTCAAGATTTTTTTTGTTTAATTATTTATTAATAACTGCCTTAAATAACTGCAAATTGAAATGACACTTGGGTTAGTTTATGAAAAATGGTAAAAAATGTTGAAGTCAATATATCAATGGTTTTACAGGAATAGTTTAAAACCTCATTCTGTCATTTTCAGAAGCTTTAAGTTAATTGAACAATATTCTACTATCACGAGAGATTAATAAGCATTTATCTTCACGTACAAAGAGACAAGACATTTCTTAGGGGAAAACACTGAAAAATCAGTTTTTGGAATGAGAAGCAGTTCTTGTGTTTATTAGAGGATAGATTTTTCTTTCACTCTAAATTCATATTTTCAACTACGGCATGAAAATAGAAATTCATATTTTCAACTACGGCATGAAAATAGAAATTCATATTTTCAACTACGGCATAAAAATAGAAATTCATATTTTCAACTACGACATGAAAAGCAAAATTAACATTCAACACTTTTGATTCTAAATGATTGCAAAAGACAAAACTTTGAAATTATATTGCTACAAACATTCTCAGCCTATAGAATACTCATAATTTTAAATATTGGGCATTTCAAAAACTCACTTGGATAAAGTTATAAGGCCAACATTGTTCTCAGGATTTGACCGTAGTTTAAAGCGACAGATGGTGTTGACGGCATCTTGTTGAGCCTGCAGTCTTGTTGGCAAGTAGTCTCCATTGCGCATATACTCGCTGTTGTCCACACTGCAAAGTTTGAAAATTTCAGGATTCAAATTCCAGATAAATTATGAGCATAACATTGATGAAATATATTTAGTATCTTATCAATAACTGATAAGAAATACATACCTATGGCAAACTATATATGACTTAATTTATTAGCATCAAAAAAATTCTTCAAGCAATGAGATTCAAATAATTTATTATATAATCAAAATCTTACCATAGAATACAACTACTAACTTACAGAGCATTAAATTCACAAAAATTCATTATCTACCATAATAATTTATTATAGTTAATATTTGTCTCAGAATAAGCAAAAAACCAATAAATAGCTTACACTCAACATAAGAAACTTATTTCCTTTAACACTTTTACCACTATTGGTTAAACTGAAGTGCAATTTCCAACTCAAATTCAAAGTCAATTGTAGTACTAAGTAATTTTGAGAATGGTACACATTAACTGGATGATGCCTTCATTTCCCTTTAATTAAGTATTTATAAAAGTAGAGTTTGACACCATTGATTGGTCAGCAGCATTACAAAAATCTCCTCTGTGGCCAAAAGTGGTGCACAATGCGGTCAAAGTGTTAATAGAGCAGCCAATACAAAACGTGTTCCAATTCCATTTTTTAAAGAAACCATGCAATACCACTAATGCAATCTTTTCAGTTCATTTAAGCCAACACTTGACAATAAAAAATTAAAAAACAATTTCTTGTTGAAATCTGAGGATCATTTATTGAACTAAGAAAATTGATGAGCACATCACTGACATCTTTATTACTTCTTTCTGAATTACTCTGAGCCATTTAAAATATTCATAACTAGCCTTGTGTTAACAGCATGGGCTAACATTAAGAGTTTGAACCCTTGCAGAAGCCACTGCTTTTCTCCATGGTGGAAAGGATGAGAATCAGCTCCAGTACCTATCTAAGAACTTAAGAGCACAATATGCCTGCAAAATTGACCAGGGATAACTAAACTGCATATAAATACAAATGAAAAAGTATTTGAATGTCAAAACATAGGGAAGGGGGATTAGTTTGTTTGAGATACAAGCTTCATTTAAAGTGAATGTTTCATTTACATAAATTATTGTTCTTAATAAATTATTTCCATATCTATAATCTAACACTATGTGTACCCTAATTCTAAACATCAAATGTTATCAAAGACATTTTCAGAAATAGAATTCGACAAATAACTTGAAGTTAACTCTCTTCCTTCAATGTATCATCAGAGGGTAACAAATGGTCAAGATGACTCGCCATAAAATAATAAAAACAACAGTGAAAATTCTATTTAATAATTTGCAATTATTTGAAGGAGAAAAAACTTTCAAATATTTGGCTTAACATAAAATTCTTACCATATAATGGTACTTTCAAGCCCCATTGCATCCAATGTTCTTGAAACACTCTAAACTCAGCACTTTCGAGAACGCTCATACACCATATGATCACAAGCTACCCACGTAAGGCGTACAATTCACACAATTGACAGATTTCCAAATATTTAAAAGCAAAAAATTTGTAAGGACACTTTCACATGACGCTATTTAAACTTATTACCAATTCTGTATTTCTATGAGGAATTGCCTCATAATTGTAAAAGAGGGGAAAAAAATTGTTCATCATTGTGTAAAACATTTTTCCTCACTAGTTGTGTGACAAAACTAAAGTTGGTTACTTTCCATCCTATATATATGTATGACACTAATTATTTGTTACATTTTACTCCTTTATCAGAAATGACAGATTATTTTTACGTAGTTTTTAGTTATTTTAGCGTTTAATTCATATATTATAAAATTTTTAAATAACACTCAATTTGGCATCAATGAACTCATCTCATTTCCACTGAGTTAAGCAGTATTTTTCTGGAGAAAATGGATTTTTATAGTAGATCTGTAAAAATATTAACGAAGTTATACTGGTTAGAAGAATCATAGTTTTTTTAAATAAAACCCTATTTTCCAGAAAAAGATGAAGTTATAAATCAATTTCCAAACACTCAATTGAAAAACTGCAAATACTGGTATGCCTTGCGCGTAAATGACTTTATGCTAAAAGGGTGCTCTGTCCAATGTTGGCATTGTAAGCTCGTTTCTTATTTCTTTCCAGTCCGAAGTTCTAATTCAATCTGTCAGCAAATGTTGTAGTCTATGTGTCAAATGCTACTGTAGGAAGCGAAAGTCCCATGAGATTTGCATATGTATATACAACACATTCCTTATGAAAACGAAGCGTAAGTTAAAAGTTCGGATAATAAGAGTTAACTTGACAACACTAACGAAAATCCAAGTTCCCTTGAAATGGACGTCTGAAGAGGCCAGAAAGCCATTCTTTGAGCGGAAGCGAGACGCCAGATTAAAATCATCCCGCAATGGTTAGTCTCTATCTTTGAAATTTATTTATTAGATTCTCTCTGAAATGAAAAGAACATGAAATGAACTCTAAATTGGATTAAGCATTTTAGCTTAGCAGAAATTCCCAGACTAAAGTGGACGTGGCAGTGAGGTGTGTCTTATGATTTGCAAGGAGAGCTTCAAACTATGGAGACAAGAGTCAGCATAATCTTACGTGTAATTTTTTATCCCTCAAAGGGAATAACTCAGTAAGTACTGATTGCATTCGTGGTGATAAATAAAGTCACTGTACTTCTTGATGATGTAGGTTCAACGATACTTTTATTCATCGGGATTGCCCGTAAGAATTGTTGGTTAAATGACGTAAACAGAATCTATTTTTTGTCAGTTTGGCTACCTTATACTCAATATTGTCATGTCTTAATACTCTTAGGTTTTTTTTCATTTTATGCTATGATTTTACCTTTCAATTCAATTTCGTTCTTTGCTCTCAAACTTTGATATCGTGCAATTCATTGTTGTGTAATTCAGATGCATGTGTCTCATGACTGAAAAAGAATGACGACCCAAAACATTAAAGTTATTTTAATGCTTTTAACTTCCTTTAATTCCTTCATTCGTGTCCTATTGTTTGCTTGAAGACTGTGGAAGGTTGCACCTAATTTTCGGATTTAAATAGAGAGTTATATTGAAAAATTTACTTACATTTAGAATTTTTTTCTCTCTTCCTCATGTCTCAAGAAATTCTTTTATAACTAGTCTCATCCATTCAGCTAGCTTATTTCTGATTTTTTGCTATATTAATAAGAATTTTGATGGAAGAGTATATTTAAAAAGATAAAAGAAAGTAGTCAAATAGCCCATTTTTGGGTAACCATCCAAGTCCCATGCCGTCAGACACCATTCGAGGGCAGTTACATGAGTAGGAGAAGAGAAAAATTGCAATACAATTCACAGGCATCGAATTCCATGGAAAAGCACTAGTACAGTCGTTCTAGAAAGAGGGAACTCCACAGTTGTGTGGTCCTTTGGTTTGACATTTTTCTCTCACTGCCGTAACTGTTTTTGAAGACTTCACATGCCGTAACAAGCTAATGACCCTCATGACATCTGTCTCTTCTAACGCAACCGAAATTCCTCTGCTACAGATGCCTATCGAGCAGAGTGAAGAGGATGTGTTTCTAATATTACCCTCTTAAATTAGGAAAACAAGGACACAGAGCTGTTACTACTGTTTTCCCTGTTCGTTGTGGTATGGTCGGTACCGGTTTTGTTCATATTAGAAAAGTTGAAACTTCCGCCGTAACAACTAACAATTCGTTTCATTGAGTATCTATTTTTGGCACCTCGAGCAACGTACAGTGATCTTCTGGACGAGATCTGGAGACACAATTGCTAATAAGATTGCGGGGGGTTGGTGAGGGGCCCGCTGCGCCCACAATCACCTGGCGCTTCTAATAATGAACTCTAATTCAATCGCCGCCATAGCTTCAATGGTGGGACCCGCACCACCTGGTTGCGCCTTCCGTGCTGCTTCTTTTCTGTGCCACTCGGTTTATTTTAAAGAAACAGTTTTTGAATGATTTTTTCAAATTCTAATACTTTTCTGGCATCGAATTATGGGTGAACGCCCAAAATTAAAAAATACCTCAGGAAAACGTGATTACTAGCAATTTTTTGCACAAATCTTTTTGTTTAACCTTGAATGAATTGAACCCGTCTCCATTAGAATTGCTCTCAACATTTTACAAATCGAGATCACTGGGTGCATCTGCATTTCGAATGCTAAAATACCTCAAGAGCTACAGAAAAATAAAATACAACTGAAGTATAAAATAAACAGTCGCAACACCTTTGACAAGCGAATTAAAAAATGGACGAATTTCCGTTTCACGATTTCTTGATGTGTTAATGCTGCGAGTCACACCTCACTGCCCCTCCACGACATGAAACATTTTCTTTAAGAAAAGTTTTTTTTTATATTCTCATTTGCGATCAAAAAGTGTTTTTCAGCCCTTGAGCTAAGCTGTGATGCAAGTGCAAGCTCATTAATTTGGTCCCCTATAACCTCTTCTATTAGCCGTCTCGAATCTCCAGAGGAGCTGCCTACTGTGGTGAATGCTTCACTCCGCCATGGGGTATCGAGCCAGTGACGTTCTCTCCCAAAAAGTAGTCCTACAACCTTTTACTCCCCAAGAAAACGGAGAAGGATGTGAATAGCAAGCTATTAAGAGGGTATTTCCCAACCTCTACTTGCAAAGATGGAAAAGGACAATTATACAATTATCTGGAAAAGATATAATAATGGACAAAATAACTGCAAAATGACGTTTAGCTTTTTACCCACATTTGCAAAGGGCTTATGTAACATGAACAAATATTTTCACAAGCTCAATAGTGAAAAGTATCAGTGTTCTAGCAACCTGCGTTTTCTTTAAGGAATTCCCCACTCATACAACGTTCGAATTTCAAAGATGCGCACTGCTCCACTCACGATTGGGCAAATCCTAACGGAAATTAGATGGGCTCGATCCTACGCATGAGCATGAGCATTCTGCTGATCCTAACATCATTGACGCAGAGTCACGATACAGATAAACGTGTTCAACAGTAAACGATATCACTTGAAAGTTTGAGGGACTCGTGAAATAGAGTGCCTCTGATGCTCTGAAATTAATTTCTTTTCCTTGATATCCTCTGTTGTTTGAAAATCAAAAAGCACATTCAATTATTCACTTCTTCCCGCATTTAACCTTTATTTATAATTCTGAGATGGTTGTATGAGCACCTATAGGCAATGGCAACTTGTGCCAGCTGCAACACGCAGGCATTGGCAACCTGCGCCAGCTGCAACGCGCTGGCAATGGCAACCTGCGCCAGCTGCAACACGCAGGTAATGTCAACCTGCGCCAGCTGCAACACGCAGGCAATGGCAACCTGCGCTAGCTGCAAGTCGCCAGTGCAGCTTCTAGATACCGATTGTGTCTCGAAAAATTCGAGTTATCACGCCATTAATTGGCAAATAAATACACGAGTGTATTCATTCATTAGAACGCTAATTAATACATAAACCAATAAACCTCAATATGTGGACTGAAAAAATCAAATATCACTTCAGTTAAATTAATAAATTTTTACCCTCAAACTTTGGAAAATTAATCCATGGAAACATAATGCTATTCATCACCGCTCCCATTGCATGTTCCCGCTTCTACTGTTCTAATATTGTTGGACGCTCAGCTCAATGTATTCGTGCCAGATGATGGAACCTCATTGAGGCACTTCGATTGGAAAACGCTCGCTCGATTCTCCCGTAAACGCAATTAATTCATCGCCACGCCCCGAAGATGAAGTTGCGGATGAAGAAAAAACATTCCTGTCCGGGATCATTCATTATGCGCGCACGTGTCTCGAAACCAAAAATGAGCAATTTTCACGGTCTGATTTTCCCGGGTCAAATGGAGAAAACTGCCCGTCATGAAGGCCAGATGATCGCATCGATATTGAAGGTTTGAAATCTTCATAGTGAGTGTCCATCGGAAGCGGTTTTAGTTTTCACATATTGCAGTCTTATTTTGCAGGCAACCTTGAACCGGCGACATAATTCTACGCAGCAAAATATTTCCTTTCTACTCACGAAAATCACACTTCCACGCAGAACATAAAAACTTGATCCATGACGAATGCGTGGTCTTTTGCTGCATGTTCTAAGCTGCCAATGAACATTTGAAAAAGCAGTGCTTAAATCTACCTGGTTTTTAGTGCTAGAATTCGTACACTGCATTTAATGAAAATTGTAATTGCTTGCCTCCACGTTGCAAAATTTAGCGTCATGCAAATGAACCTTTTTCACTCATGAAGTTAACTCCTGATTTGCATTTCTCCAGGTAACATATTAGGGAAGAAGTTCAACCCTACTAAAATTGTATTCCAATTGTACTAGTCTATTTTTCCGTATAATTTTACTACTGCCTCATAATCCTCCTTGACAGCGCTAATTTAATGATTCAAACACAATAATTACGCATGAGTGCATCTTAGTTGTACTCCTAATGTTTGAACTGTTCTCGTGAAGTTACAGACCATGACATTGCAACATTCGGTCGCATTTGAGTCAAACTGCTGTGTGAGGGCAACTTCTGAAAATGCTGTCCGATCAAGTCGCAAAAAATGGAATATACGGCCGTTGTCGCGGGCTTTTAGAGCGTTGCGTGTGAGATCGGGGATTCCAAGGAGCACTTGATAAAGAAGCATTTTTGAGGAGCAATTTTATTAGAAGTCTGCGAAATCCAATGATAAGGTAGAATGGATTGGAAAATGTTTAATATTCTTTGATAATCAAGCAAATTTTTTGTGATCAATCGTCGATGGAAATGAGTCTAAATTTTAACCTAAAAGCCTAAAACCGTGATGTCTTCCACGTTTTTTGTTTGTTTTTCTTTATATCAGTTCAAGTATTCTTCACATATCTCACACTCTGACTCCATTTCCTTTTATCTTTGCTTTCATCTCTTTGCATTTTCCCATTTCTTGGCCTACTTACATATTTGACATCCTCTTCATCTTCTCTCATCTATCTTTTCTTGAAATAAGTACGTAATATACCGTACATACTTCCAGCTTGCCCTACACCGTAAAATTCCTTTTCGTTTTGTCCAGGCCCTCTATAATTTATGGACAATCACAACGCAAACGACGCGTTTTGATTATCTCGAACGCGCCATAAATTATCTCGCGCTGTTCAAAAGCGCCTCGCGGCTCAGAATGCGAGGGCAATGAGGGCTGTGAGGGCGGGGACCGCGCTCCGACGCAGGCTGCTCCGTGTCATTGCTGCCCGGCAAGTAATTTATATAAGTAGACATTTCAGCTCATCGCTCCGGAGAAATAAGAGAGAATTTTCCAGTCGAAATTCAATCTAATTCATTGAGTTGTGACCAGGCTCGGAGACCAACTAGTACTTTTTCCTCGTAAGAAATAGGGCCTCTGTCCTCTTGATGTTATGGTGAAAGGTTTGGAGTACTGGAAAGTGAAAGGTTCAAAGAGTAGTGAAAGGGTCGAAGTAGTGCATATTGAAATATCAAGTAGACTATTGAACTGTATATTGAAATCTTATGAATGTGAGCCTAAATGTTCACAAGGAAATTGGTTATTTACTCTATCTTGTAATACGCAAAACAAGTTTCATGGAACTAGAACTGGATATTTTTTCCACATGAATCTTTCTAATCTTTCTCTGAAGTCTGATTTTTTTACAGGCACTAGGCTCAGAGGAAAGGTCATAGACATAAAAAATAACTATGACACAATTAGAAAATGCTTGTCTCAAGCAAATCTCGTTGCCGGGAACAAGAATCTTCCATGAAATACACGATTAGGTAATTTTTTCTCTGAACTTCACATTCCGTGTTTAAGTGCCATAAAAAACGTGAAAACTAGACTTTTGTATAACTAGCACTCAATACTTGTATTATTATAATTTTAAAAACAACGGCATGGCCTATTTTCTGTACCACAGGTATCTTTAGGTATTTGCCGTAAGAACGCTGATGTCAAAAACAGAAACAAATATGGGATAGATGTAACAGAATGTTGAATACGTGAAAAGTGAGCAAGAGACCGGTTGGTAAAATCATCATAAAATACGTGTTATTAATCAAAAGAGCCTGGAATGATATAACATCGTATTGTAATCATTGTTTCATAAACAAAATACTTTTTATCATCGGAGTGATTAAGGGAATGGTATGTAGATGGTCACATGAGAAGCAAATTAGCAGCTGCAAGAATATAACTGTTCGTTCAGACCGAAGATTTTGAAGCTGAGGTGAAGCGTGTTTCTACGATGGAAGTGATGGGAGACATTTCAGCCTGTTCTGGATTTGAGAGACGGTATTGTAATTCACGCTGCAATTGTGGGGTAATTATAGAATTTGTGGGAAAGCGAGAATGATACCGAATTTTGCGCTGAAAGTGAAGAGTGCTACCAATTTCTACGCAGGGGGTGCGAGGTGATATTGGAATCTATACTCAGAGGTGATCCTTGAATCTAGACTTAGAGGTGATACCAGAATCTAGGGTGAGGGATGATACTGGAATCTAGACAGAGATGATACAGGAAAATAGACTGAGAGGTGAAACCGGAATCTAGATGGGAAATAATGAGTTGCAATGGATTCAAGGCGGATAGGGAAGAGTGATACCGCGATCTAGCTGGAAGTGTAATGTAGTATCCGAATCTAAGCTGGAAACAACAGGCGGTATTGGAACTTCTACTGGATGTTAAAAATATTAGAATCTGAGTTGGAAGTAAAGGGCTATACTGATACCTTCACTGAAGATGAAGAGGAATCCTGGAAAGTGAACTAGAAGTGAGGTATTTGACTGGAATCTACGCTGGAAACGAGAGGTTATGCCAAAATCCACACTGGACGGGAAATGGGATACTACCGTACTTCCTAAAAGTGAACGATGAGCCTAGAATCTGTGCTAAGCGACGAGTGATGCATCTAGATTAATCATCCACGTAATAATGCATAACACAGTTGCGTTCATCTATTATGATGTGTAGTGTACGTATCGCAATGAAACAAAATAAAAAACCTTAAATTTATTAGGTAAGCTAACTTTGAGCTCGAATTGAGATTTGAAGTTCATAAAACATACGCACGTAAATTTTGATCGTGCTTCTTACTCCACTCTAAGAACAGCTCGAAAAAAAAAACAAAGCAAAAGCGCCACCCGAAATATTTCTCGTTTGCTCAAAGAATGAAAACGCCGAGCTCAGATAAGGTCAGCTGTGTACGGGAGGCGCCTGCGATCACGCGGTATTTGTATTTGGCACTTTTTTCCTGCGCTTACGGACCATTTACGAGGGAATGTGTTGGTGAGGCCGCATTTCTCCACCACAGCGACCCCGCACAATGGGAAGCGAGATGACCCCTCACAGACTGCCGGAGCTGCAGCCCTCAAGCTGAGAGGTGGTGAGCCTTGGTCAAGGGAGGACGGTCTACAGAAACAAGTCTGTTCGCAACTTTTAGGTTTAGTCAAGGATAGCGCACTTGGTCTCGATGTGACAGGAATTGATGAATTTGTAAGCAGATGGTATGCTTCGACTGGAAAACGCTGGCATTGAAGGATGTTCTTAATGAATAACCAACGAAATTAGAGTGATAAATTGAGAAATTTAGTAAAATGGAGAGGGCTTATTCTTCGGAATAATTAATTTGAGTTGGGGATAATTAAACCTGAGGAGTTAGGAGTAATTTTTGTGCGAGGAAAGTTATGAATTTTCAATATCTGCGAAAGAAATATTAAGGAAATTTTCTAGTAGCAAAGACACTGAGGCAGTATCATTTAAATAACTTGTTCAGGAATAAAATAAGCACAACGCTCAATAAATGCAAATTCACGATATGTTAATAAGTCAAAGAGGGTGAATCCATTTAAGTCTGTCCGATTTTACAAACGACAATGAAGACAGGGTAGTGACACTGACCTTCACACAAATGACTCCTCTATATTTTTGTGAGAACTTTTCTTATATTTCTGTGCTCAGTTTTCAAGGATAATTACAATCAACGGGAGAAATCTCGTGTTGATGACAGTTTAATCTTTTTAAGGTTGTGTAACGTTAAACTGCTCTTGCAATTTTATTTTTATTTTTTTAACAATATGGAATGCATTCAAAAACATTTGTTTAGAACTTTTTGACCTTCAGTGAAAAGAAGAGAACTTGGAAGCTGATGATATTATTTTTTAGTTAAAAATAAAGCGCTACTTGTAAACTGGTTATGTTTACTAAAGAAACATTTTTCAACATTTAAAATTTGCTAAAATACCAGTGATAAATTTCTTCCTTGAAATGAACGTTTGCGGCAGACCGTATTCACAATACGGCATTTAGGATTGAAATGGGTGCAACTATGAATATTTTGTAATTGACTTTCTCTTCGCTAATGTGTTTCAAAATTTCATTATCAACTGTAGCATTCTCTTTGACAATGGAGGCGTAACTTTTTCCTCTTCTCAGATTCATTTCTTTTTCAGTGTTAACCGAAATATTCTCTGCCGTTTGGAATTTCTCTGACATTGTCGAGACTTGGTTTCTTCACTACTGTGCGCGCCATGAAATCAGGAGAATCTCTTTTTAAAGAAGAAATCAATGCTCACAATATACGCTCTGTATCGAGAATACACGCCGCTACAAGTGTTCATTTTTTGATTGAATATTTTTTTGTGGCTCATCAGCAAGTAATGCGTAACGTGACTCAATTCGCTGGAATGAGAAATGTTGAAGTTGAAGTCTATATGTTAATGAAGAAATGTTTCCCATTATTGGAGGAATATAAAAAACTTTCAGAGACTGAAAGCTAGTATTATATAGATTCTTTATTATTTTACTAGTGTGCACGGCCCGTCAAAAATGGAGGGATTCAAAAACTTTCTGGAACAAATTTTCCAGACGTGGATGACAAACAACAGTACCAGTATATCCAACAGTATATCCATCCTAACAGTACCAGTGAAAAAAATGTTCTTGTACTTGTGCACTGGTGAAACTCGTATGACAGATGCGGTCATTATAACTATCCATATGAGCGTGAAATAGAAATGGAAGAAGCGGACTCCAAACAAATAAACCAAGGGTATTATTAGGTAGTTGCAGGGCCCGTGGAAATTCCACCGACAATGTCATTGTTAAGCTAGGTGGACCCGTGAAGAAATTTCGTCAACATTACCTAACTTTTGCTAACTTTTCCTATCCTAACCTAACGTAACCAATCCTAACTGAATCTATCCTGATAAAACGTCAAACATAAAAGTGCATGTAAAGGCCATCTTTTAAAATCACACTGAGGACTTCGGTATCCATGATACCGCAAACTCAGACGAATGCGTAAAGGACGGACTACGTAACCATAAGGATGGATCAAGCTGCCTGATTTCTTCTCTTTGTTCCTGAGAGAGCCCTGCTTCTTTTGCGTTCTTTGTCAAGTTTTCTTATATTTTCCTGAAGCGCTTCTATTATATTTAGTTCGAAAATTTGAGCACAAATAAGATAAACTTATATTTCTGAATGTTTCTAATCGCAAAACCATTGATATTTAAATGTTATCAGTATCCATTACACCAAAACAAATAAAAATGAATTCCATGTTTCTTAAGAAGCGGATACCAAACGAATATATAAAAAATTTATCATAAAATAAATAAACACACAACGGGAATTGTTTGGTTAGATGCATCGTATAACTCTTGTGGAACTTCTCAATGGCCATTGATATTTAAATGTTATGAATTTTCTGCTGTGCGCAAGAATAATAATTTACCTACAAATATACAAATTTACAAAAATAATATCGTTACACGACAATTGTCGTGTAATGATGAACAAAATCTAGAGAATTAAGATAGCCTAATTTATACATCAATGTCCGACATTTAGATTCAGGTGGAATTAAATAACATGATACAGAACAGGAATACACTGACGAGTTCTCTTTTACTCAAATGTGCGATGATTATCAGGGCATTTAAATCAAATTTACGACAAATTTTCTAACCATGACGCTCAAAGTTTATGTTTTATTCCACAACTAGTGAGAAATGGTGCAAATTAAAGCTAGGTTAAAAATTAGGTTTGTAACTACCTTAATAGACAATTCAATCTTTAGTTTGTCTTTCCGTGTTAAAACTCTTTCAGTTAGAAAAATCATACAATTCATTCTATTTTGAATATTCTTTGCAAGATGAAGATTATGTGATTAAAAATCAAATATGTATTATGTGTTCATGAATATGGCCCAGTATGAGGATTATCCATTTCTTTTTTATTGATGACAATCTCACAGAAGCTTCCTTCTTTAAGATTCACTATTGGACAATAAAATTAAAGGAAGCTCATTTTAAATCAGCTTCAATTGTGAATTCAATGTTCACTTTCCATTTGTATGCAACCATGCCCACATAGCAACATTCATGTAAGATTGCGGAGCTATTTTGTCATCTCTATCCTGTCATCACATAGCTTGAATTCATTTTACTTTCTTCATATTTGTTTGATTTGTTTGCTTTATAAATTCGAATTAACGTATTCAGAGTGTAATTCACAAAATAGTTTAACGAGAAAATGCACTTCGAACAATGACTTCTATTGAAATTAACGGGAATTGTTTAAAAAAAATGAAAATTTACTTCATTTGAAGAACAAACAATACTGATATCTTGTTCTTGAACAGCTGGCGTATGTTGTTATTATCTCCTAACAGTGTTGATCAAATTTAAATAAAATTTGTATATCTCTTGTTTGCACTTGGTGCCAGCAGTTCAAGAACTACAGCCAATTTAAAGTCTGTGCCGCTTTTAAACCAATTGCACGCTGCAGAAGGCTAGACTTAAGCTATGTTTTGATCGTAAAAGAAACCTTTTTTGTTACCAAATCGGTTTTCTTTCCGGGCGTTAAATATTGCCAAATAGACTTTTAATTCCATTGCAATAAATTGGAAATTTTTACTCGTTGTTGTTCTTACCTTTTTTGGCTCCATACCGACTTTGAGCTCATTCATTCTGGCTGAAATTTGGAAAAGAGGGTCGAGATCAACCGTAAGTCGTGTTCTTTATTTTGTGCTGCCTGTTCCAGTCATTTATTGCTGCTTGCCGATGTAAACACGGCGTTTTTTTCAAACTGGAAATTCAAATGTTTCACTGTTCACACACCTAGTGTCATGTATAGATACTATATGCAGAGTGGCCCAGAAGTCTCTGACACTTTTAATTTTCTAATAAGAGAAAAACTTCGTTTTATTTGAAAGAATAACATTTTTTATGGCTTATTTCGGCATCCTATTTACTCAGCTAGCAAATTATAAGGGTCAGTTACTTCTGTCCCACCCTGTACCAGTGTCACGGTAGAGGAAGCGTTTCCTCCACCGTGCCCAGTGTGATGTGAACCAAGCTATCATAAGTGCATTCTAGCATTGCCTTCGGAGTCTAGCCTCCTCTTCGTGACGGCTACGTTCATTTCTCTCCAGACAGTCTTATGAGCAAATGTGTTGCTTTTAATTATTACTGTTAAAGTATTTTAAAACGAAAATAACTTCTGCAGAGAATGAGTTAGGGTTGATGTTTTCGTTTCATTTCACAAAAAGAAAGAAGAAATACATTTACAAATCGAATGAATCAGATGCTGTTAAGCGAATAATTAATTAATTAATCAAACCTTGTTAAATACTTAATAATAAATTGAATGCTTTTAAGCGCGTAATGAACAAAACAATTAAGCGCATAATTAATCAATCAATCAAATTTTGTTAAACGCGTAGTTAATTTATCAAATGCTTTTATGAGCGTAGTTAATAATTAAAATGCTGTTAAACGTGTAATTAATCAAACAAATGCTGTTAAACGCGTAGTTAATTAATCAAATGCTGTTAAACGCGTAATTAATTAATCAAATGCTGTCAAACGCGTCATGCGTATATTGCAAGCGGCCAGGCGTAGGTGCTGGCATGCAAGTGTTCGCCATGCGATCTAACTAACGACTAAATTATCATTATCACTACAGTCCCAGGCCAAATTAGACGCACCTGTCTTTTTTCATTTAATGTTCAGTTTTTATGATGAATCTCTCAGGATTATTGGTGTACATGCCTAAATGTAAGATTTAAGAGATTTGGACCAATTGGGAATAATAAATACACAGAATTGACAGTCAATTATGTGTATTTAGCAACATATATCAGTTTTTGTCCGATGAATGAAAAAGTGAAGAAATGACGGATATTTTCAATATTTAGTGGTTCCGCTCTTGGCTTTTATAAAAGCCTTGATACGTTCTGGCATACTATGAATGCATGCTTGTACTGTCTCTTGCACCTTTGTATTATGATTCCATACCTCAATGAGCTTTGCAATCAGCTGGATGTTTGTTGTTATCACATCCTTTGCAATTTCTTTTTTCTCCACCTCCCAGGCATTTGTTTCGGATTCATATCCAGTGAATTTCCCACCCAGGGCAAAAATGGTGAATTATTTTCATGCATAAAGGTTTTTACTGAACATGTAGTGTGGCAGGGAGCCCCATCTTGCGTAAAAATGAAGGATAGGATTTGTCATTTGAAAACCGATCTCTTAGATGAGGAATAAGCCTATCTTGCGAAACTTTAATGTATTGGTCTTGCTTCATCGTCCCCTGAACCACATACAGGCAACCAGTGCCCTTTTCACTTATCACAGACCAAACCATGACTTTGGTAGGATGCTTAACTGTTTGCACAGCACAGTCAGGATGATTTTTTTCACCAGGACGTCAGGACTGAGATTCATTTGCCAAAATTTCAATTGTGGTCTCAGTACTGAAGCAAAACTGAGAAAAAGAAGGAAAATCATCAATGAGTCTGACTTTTCAAGTGTCAAAATGAAAAATTTAATGTGCAAACTTGTTTTGTACAAAATATATAGGACTTACATGGTTACTCATTGATTTGCAGTAGTCCAAGCTCTTATCCTTAAGGTCTGTGGCCCACTTGAGACGTTCAACTTTCATTGCATCAGTCAATTTCGGTTTCCATGCGGGTCTGCAGGACTTGAACTGTAAATCTGACAATTTGCGCCTCACAGTTCTTTCAGATGCATGAATGCCATTGCTTTCAAGGTTGGATTTAATGTCTTTTGTGGAGGCAAACCGATTTTCAAGACAGATTTTCTTCAAATAGCGTTCCGATCTCGGTGCGAAAATCTGCTTTCGGCCACATTTTCCTTTTCTTTGAGGGGCTACTTCTTGTCCAGACTCAATTTTCTTTTTGATTCACTTCACAGATGATTCAGAAGCAAACAATCTTCGAGAAACTTTTCGATTAGAATAACTTTCATGATACAACAGAGCTTTTGTCACTGCACTCTTTCGGGGGTGTCAAATCACTTCTTTTACCTATTATTAATGAAAGTTAAATACAAGTAAATAACTACTAACAAACAAGAAATGTACGATTAGAAGCTTCAAATAATAAACTACTGTTATCAAATTCAGAAATGCATATAAAGAGCTATTTCCCACAAGTTACATTGCAACACACAGGGGACATTGCAACATTGCATTGATGGTTACATTGCAACTGAGCCCACACACTATGCATTAAGCCCATGTTCACTGCATTTTGTTTCAAGGTGATACATATAGATGCATTTAATTTCATTAAAAATAGTTTGTCAATGATATTCCATCAAGTATGCCACTGAAAATTAATTTGCATTTTATCCACGGCCCTCGGAAGTCTATAAATAACAAAAAAGTAAGGGGCGTCTTATTATTTGGCCAGGGACTGTTTTCTTCATACATGCTACGTCGTGTGCTTTATGTCCCTCACAAAATTTGCAGGTCTTAAGTTATTAAATGATAGACATTTTATCAACCTGAAAACTGATGTTCTAAATCAGACCTCGCTTTTTCAGTAACGACTATGAATACTTCAATTATGATTTTCTCGCATTCACAGCCCCAGCAAAAATTGCATTATGCACCCATGTTTTAACTTGAAGTAGAAATTAATCGAAGGAATAGGCAATGTATTTTATTCTATCAAGTTTTTTTTCCAAAATTTAGAATGGTGATTTAAGGAGATGGAGAGAGTAAGTCACATACTCATTTACTGACATAATTATTTTGCCGAAATAGATCATTCTGTTGGTATTCAAAGGATATAAAGGCACGAACGAAAAAAAAATAGCTAGAGAAATTTACGCAAATACCGTTACCGTATGGACAAGAGATACTTAAATGCTGGTGGCTTTTACCGTAGACTAATTTCACACAAACTTCTAAATTGCTTCTCCCTGAGCTCAGTTGGTAGAAAAGCAGCCAAATTTCAATTGTTTCGTTTCGAAGAAAAAGGAAATTCTTCTCGAGGTGAAACGAAATGTTTCATTGAATTATGGCGAGGCCGGTGAATAGAAGCAGAGGCGGAGCTGAGATCTGAGTGGGCGTGACCTCAGACCAACGACAACAGTCTCTGCAGAATATCGTATGCTCTATACTACAGCTACATCAAAAGAATTTTTAATTTTCAATTCACAAAGTGAAATTACATGTAGCCTTCACCTGACATTTTTTATGAAAGAGATTTTACAGAATTCCAGCGAGCGTAACACACATATCAACTTCCGCCGACAGAGTGAACTTTGTTTCCTTTCACCAGCGCCGGCGGACTCAGACTTACAGGACACGCGGACCGATGCGGCGCTCGTGCAGCTCTGGCAAAACGTTGCAATTTGCTCACTTCTTTGCCGACCGTCGTTGAAAGGTGTAGTGCACTTCCGCGTGCAGAGTGTAGGTGAACTCGGTCGCGCCGTGATATGAACAGCTATCGACATGTATTTAAGAAACCTGAGGAAAACCTATGACTGCAGTGGTGTGTCAGCAAGATGTTTTTCACTTACAAAAATCCGTTATGGTAATTTTCGTTTTTTTAGCTGCTTTTCTTCCAAGGCGCGTTGAAGGTCCGAAGGCGTCAGCACGTGGCGCTGGCGGGGATGCTGTAGAGCCTTAGCGGTGTTCTGCTCTCTGAGTAAACACTTTATGCTCTCAAATGGACCTGTGAACTAGTGATGTAAAAATTACACTATTATTTAAAAAGCGTTACGGAATAACCACACTCGCACCGAAAGCAACGGTTACACGTCGAGGTAGTTAAAGTGATCATTTATTCTACATTTTTAAAATGTAGGAGTGTTAGCTAAAATATTGTGCCAATGTAAGCTTATCAAAAACTTCCTTGATGCCACTTTACTTTGAAAAAAAATCGATTGGATATAATGATTATGAAATAAAAATATTCATACGAGGTTACAAAAAATCAACTGATAGTTGACACTCATACACCAGTTAGGAAATACTGAGGTCAAATTGCCAAAAAGAATTCGAAGTCCAGCGTGATAAACTTTCCACCGAGAGTTACGTGATAGTTTTTTTTACCAATTATTTGCATTTATATTTATATCCAAGATATTTCAAATAATTATCACTATGTAGTTTTTTCATCTTGAAATTGATAGACAAAAATCATGAATTAAAAAAATATATGTGTGTTTATCGAAGCTATTTTGAAAGATTTCCATTGAGCAGTTTTTCCAACATGAAAACACTAAAGCCATAGAATCCAATGGAAATTAAAAAAACGAATTCTGACCAACAGTAATTTCAAAATAACTTATAATAATACCCGACCCACGTTACTAATAATTTAATTTTTTACATTGATCATTTCATCAAATTAACTTCTTTTTGACCGAGATTGTCTTACAAATCCTTCTCAGAATTGAAGATCGACTCGAAACCTAATTTTTATCATTAGTTCATGAAGTTCATGTAAAACAAATTCTGCACACTGCGATACTGAATTAGGGCGTTTAAATTAAATACCATTCGCGAACTTATCGCTACCCTCTACGCACCGTGGAGGCCACCGTTGCTGGTTTTGTGAGAGGAGTTGCGTTAACCCGTCGATAGCAATCGGTTAAACTTATGATAAATATTCAACTCAAATTTGAAGTCAATTGTAGTTAGGAATTTAGAAAATGACAAACAGTAACTGATTCATGCTGCCATTTATCTTTTGATCAAGTATTTATAAAAATTAAGATTGTGACTACTGGTCGGTCGGCAGTATTATGAAAATTCTCTCCGTGTGGCTGCCGTCGCGACCAACGTGTTAAGCTTAGCTTTCATCGGAGGGAGACCATTTGAAAGCTTTGAATTCACTGACTATATTTAAAAAACAATCTGTGCTCTTCATTAATCTACTGAAAACTGTATATATAATTCGTTAATTTTTCCTAACATTCCCATATTATAGTTGTTGAAATGTTCTCCTACGTTTTTTGGGGCATGTTGTCACGAAAACTAGCGCTTCCTCTTTACCTACTGTGACAAAATGGAAAAATGGAGCTAGTATAACATACATTTTATCTACTTCAACTTGCAGGTATTTTCTTACGCATACACAGTATATTTAGGAATTAGAGAAGCGTATAACATCATTATCAAGATTGTATCTCGATTTAATGAGCGATCATGATCAATGTAAAATAAACAATGGAAATACTCTCACGCCACAAATCAGACTAGATGGTGACGAAGTAAAAATTTTATTTTCTATTTTGTGCGTTGATGTTTGATGTTCAATTGAACTGGAGTGGAGGTTAACGTCAGAGCTCATCTTTTTATTGCTGTTATTTTCCGATGTAGAACACGTTTTTAAACGTTAATGTTTATGTTCCGATGTAGTACACGTTTTTAAACATTAATTTTTACTGGATTTACTATTTTGCGAATTTTTATAATTTTTCAATGAGAAATAATGATTGATGAACCATGAAGTCGACCATCATTATTTCGTTGTTTAAGCGAGTGAAATTACACGGATCATATCCCTACAATATAGTCTAGCGTATTAGCTGAAATAATTCGTTAAACTTCGGTACGTAGGGTCGAATTCCCTGCATTTGACGAGTGAAAGACACAAAAGCTTGCTTAACCGTTGTCATTTCAGCATGCATGGATAAAACAATTTTACACAATTCCACTCTGAAAACAAATTACCACAAAGTGTAAGAAAATAAACTGAGAGAAAATTAGTGAATGTTCACAATGAAATTAAATTAGTTGTGCTGTCAAAATAACTAAAGAATGCAACAGTCCTAAAATAATCTCCAAAAGTAATTCAATATCCAGCATGACGGAAATACTGTCATGATGAGTACGTCATTAATGTGTTTTGTCCATGCAATTCTGACACTTATTTGAAAATTTGGAAAAGTTTACAGTTTCATTTCATGCAGTTGTAGCACTTATTAATAACTTGGGAAGATTTTCGATGTTAATTTCGCAGTTCTACATGACAATCACTAAAAACTTAAAAACTTTTTGATATTGTTGTTAAGCAGTTTTTAAAAGAATCTTCAACGAGTTGAAATGAAAGAATCCTTTTATCTTTTCTAGTATTTGTTATTTTATTTTTAAAGTAATCGATTAATTTTGCCAATTCGAATTGAGATCCCTTTAGATAAAGAAAGAACACACGTACCATTTACCTCTGAATCAAACGTTTAATCCTAGCATGTTCCGCAAAATTTGAAGACAGAAACTAATTAAGAAAACAATTTCAAACCACAGGCGCAGGTACATGCATACATCATTAATCAGAAGTTTTGTTTGCAGCGACAATAGTACTTATCATTTGCTTACTACTATTATTATAATGAAAATAATAATATTATTATTATCAACATAATAATAATTACTTACTATCATTATCATGAAAATAATAATAGTAATATTATCGTCGGAGCGGATTTGCATTTAAGAGGTAAAATAGAAGATAATTTGGGCTGAGTAGCAGTCATGTCTGCCTGCCTTCCGTGGCCTGCAGCGACGGCACAGATGAGCTGCGACGTGCGGCGAGTGTTCGGCATCGATCTGGCCCTCGTGGGACTTGGGACACTGCGGGACCTGCTCGAGTGGGGCGGATGTGGGACATGCACGCAGCTAGGGCGATGTGGGACACTACGAGGCCGGCTCGAGTGGGACGGATGGGGGACAAGCTGCTGCAACTAGGGGGTTATGTGCGTTGGGACACTGAGGGACAACCTGAAGTGGGACAGACGTAAGAGCGGCAGTTGTAGGCTCGACGATTTCTGAACAATGGACATAAATTCAGTCATTCGTTAACGAGAATTTCTTACTTGAATTTCTGAGAGGCTGAGCAGAGTAAAAGGAATGGCTATCAATCTCCACCTTGGATGTTCAAATTTTATTAAATGGCTGTTAGTACTTTATACAAAATATGGGAATAACTTTCGTCATCGTTAAGAGGAAAGAAACAGTTTTCTGCCATTGCAGTAGCATTATTTTTCGGAAGTAATAGCATTTTAATCAAATACTTAGGAATTCAACTCGAAAAGATGAGAGAATTTTGAGCCACTGCTCGCATCTCCCAAGCATCCTCTTCGCGTCAGCAAAAAAGACAGAGCAAGGGAAAGAACTAGAAGGCAAAATTAAGAGAATCAAATTATGCAGAGTGAGCACAGTACAATCAAAAGAGAAGTCAGAAGTTAGCTGCTCTCTCTGAGTCGCCGACTTATAAAGTTGGAGCAACAGAAATGTGGAGATTTTCATACAATCCGCGCTGTAGATATTACCAAAACCTTTAACAACTTCTCTCCTATTTAAATATCATATTTCACTATCTATCTTTTGGGCTATTTTCACATTAAAATAATGTTCATAAGATGAAACAAAGCCTAGAAATTGGGTGGGTCAACATAAGTGGATCTGCCTGGAGCAGAATTCTTTCCAGAGTAATTAAACGCACGAAATGCATCTTCATCATGTCAGTCTAAGACCTAATTTCCAGTTTTCTGTAAAGCTCAGAGATCTGAAAAATTAATACATGCTCATTAAATACACGAAATGTGAAGGCAACGAACAAGAGTATTTGCTTCTAAACAGTAAGAGAGACTTAGTTTTGATCTTTGTTACTTTAAACGAATTTTGGCGAAGACTTATTAAATTTTCATTGACTTTGAATGCATCCACGTGAGGATCTCAGATGATGAGAGTAAAATTTAATCTATTGACGCTCGATGACAAATTACAGAAACGTCATTCATCTCGTCTAGACTGTGAACAAAAGTTTTCTAAATTCTCTATTTTCGCGCCGCTAAAAGTCTCATAAATATTAAAGAAATATTGTTCATCTCTTGTGAACTGCAAATAAAAAATTCCCAAAAATTTCTTCTTCTGAACAAAGACTCAATGCACTAGATTGTGACCTCCAAAAAGCAAGAGTAAAGATTGACAAGAGCAATGAAGCCACCTCTACAAAAGACACGCCTCGGCTTCCAAATCGTAACTCTACATCTCCTGCAGCTGCTTCTGTGTGCACCAGTGCGAGGTGAGTACAAGGTTCTTGTGTTTTTTTTGAGTGCCTGGCAGGAAAAATTTCACTCGGAGGTATTTTGGATACCTGACTACGCGAACGAACATCGAGTTGTGTTGCCGAAAAACCTGTCACGGTTAGATGGATCAAACCCATGCAGGTCTTGGACATATTAGGTCTGATATTTTTAAAATTAGTCACCCACACTACGTCAAAGATGGTCGTAAATTTACTTCGAGATTATCACTTTTATGCAGATAAATCTATTGAAAATGAAGCGGGAATATAATTTTAGTTTTTTTCAATTTAGTGCTGACTAACAAAAATTTTGTGTAACTTTTAGGTACATTAAAAAATATGAAAGGGGTGGGTGACGATATTGATGAACTACATTTCTTTCTAATGAATTTATAATTTATTGAAATCTCGGGAGAAAACTTATGATTCACTATGCATCAATATTATGGTATTATAAAGTATTATAGTTGATGTCGCCTATTATGAGACTCAATTCTTTGCGTATTACTTTCTTTTCCTTGAACGTATAAGTGAAACGTTCCACAGTAGTGCTGTAAATAACTTCAGAAATTAAACTCTCGTGTTTTCAAACTTTCAACATCTTTCAATTCAACTATTTCGTACATATACCTAAAAAACACCTCAATCAGTAAGCTTTGTACACCGAAAGTAATCTTAGAATTTATGTTTTAAAATATCAGCTTTGTTATCATCATGGTGAATAAAATATTAATATGTACGCCTTGTTTCAAGTGCTTCATATGACGTTATTATAAAAGAACTTGACCAGCGTCGAAATGACGTCTCAAACGAACACCGAAATGTCACCGGGCGCACGTCGCTGTACAGACAGCATACAGCAGCATCAAAACCCAGAGGGTCATTGTCATAGCGTGTGTCTCGTTCCTATGCATCACTTTATTCCTTTCTCTCGAAGAATTGTTGTCATCATTCTTAATTTTTTGGTTGGCCTCAACGCAGTAAACAGACCAAAATTTTAGACTGTTATTTGGCGGAGAGGCCGAGCTTGTTTACGATCTGTGTTGTCGCCCCGCCGGCCATGCGAACACCAGCCGTTGTCTTCCTGTGTGAAGTGGTCACTTTAGAAAAATTATAAGCCGTACTTTCCTTTACGCGGGTGAAGTTGAAGTAGGAGTTACAAAACCAGTGTAAAAGCTTAAAAGTTAGAGCAAGTGTTTTAAAGCCGAAATTAAATTTCAGAGTTGCAGAAAGAACTGTAGAGCTGGGGTGATGACTCAGTTTCTTATGACACTTCGAACTCTTGACACGTCTTCTGCGAAGGGACTCACCTTTGGTCACTGAAGGGATTTCCATAATGCTGCTGACCGACCTGCAGTCGCTAACTCAATTTTTATAAATACTTAATGAAAGCTAAATGGAGGCAAGATCCAATTAATGTTTCCTATTTTTAAAATTGTTTACCACAATTGATTTAAAATTTGAATTTAATATGGAAATTCAGCTTAACTTATTGCAGTTAACATGTTATTGGAGTTGAAGGATAAGTTGTTGAGTCGGAATTACATTTGCACTGTTACTTTGAGAGTAATTGAAAAGGTGTGGGAGCAGGTAGTAAGGAAGGAAAAATGAAGCTAAAGTGAGAGCTTCAAAGTTACAGTGGAAGAAATAGAGTCGGAGAATGAGTGGTAGAGTTAGAGTAAGAGCAGTAGAATTGATGTAAAATTGTAAGTTGATGAAATAAAATATACCGCAGTAAAAGAGAGAGGTACAGAGTAAGATTAAGAGAATGGAAGTTGTAGGAAGATTTGATTTTGAGTAAAAGAAGTGGAATTACTGAAAAACAGAGGTTAGGGAAGAGTAATGAAATTGAAGTATGTGTAATGAAGTACTAGCAGAAGTAGTCTTTCTTCAGAATAGGAGAAAAATGGTTCAGGTAAACGTCAGGAAGCCGAAGGAAGTTTATTGCACGAAGAGACATCGCAGTGTGAGACCCATGTGACGTCAGAGTATGAGAAGTATACGCCCGTAGTAAGAGTTGCAGCCACAACAAGGTGGGCGATTTTTTTTTTGGCGTCAAAACAACTTCTAAAAACTTCACGAGTATTGCTGATCACAGCAACAATCTGTGAGCGTCTTTGACTTTTAAGTTATTTTGATTATCTAATATTTCTTAACTGAAATAACTCTTTGCGAAATTACTCTATGAATCGTGTCTCGAAAACACCAAAAAATATCGATTGTGTGACTTTTGAGAACTATTTGAAGAAATATCTTTCGTGCTTTGTGGAGTGTGCTGTCACTCAGTTTCTTTTTCTCTTCCGAAGACATAAGTCCTTTGGTGTCCTAGGAAAAGTACATAACATTCGTTCAACATGCTCTCGATGCATTAAATTATCCTATAGTTTACGGTAAGCGTAAAACAATTCAGGCAAAATTAAACACAAAGAAGTATCTGCTCGAGCAATTCACAGGACCCTGGTGAATAGGGAAAAGAATCCTGGTAGGAAAGAAACTATTCTTCTCCATTTTTAATCGATTGATGTTGAGTGACGTAGAAGAGTTAAGACTGGGGGGAGGAGTTGAATGAAGCCTACATTGTTGCAGCATTTCCCCACTTGGGAGATACTTATTACAGACACACCGCAATTGAACTCGAGACAATAGTAACACGTGAGCATTTGATGGTACTTCAACCAGCAAGATCACTTCTTCCAGACTTTTAAAGCGGTTTGCTCACGAATCACAGGAATCAGCTCGTTCACTGGGTGAAATTACGGGGTTACGATGTCTGGACACTTTTATGGATTGCGAAATAAATACAGTGAAGGTCACTGCAGTGCGTGTTGCAAAATGTACATAACTCGTAAAATGACACATTTGTGCTGCTCAAATTATTTCATGTAAACACAAACACAACATGCACGAACACTTTTTTTAAAACAAACATAACATGCACAAACACTTTATGTAAACACAAACACAACATGCACAAACACTTTATGTAAACACAAACACAACATGCACAAACATTTTGTGTAAACACAAACACAACATGCACAAACACTTTTTTTAAAACAAACATAACATGCACAAACACTTTATGTAAACACACACACAACATGCACAAGCACTTTGTGTAAACACACACACAACATGCACAAACACTTTATGTAAACACACACACAACATGCACAAGCACTTTGTGTAAACACAAACACAACATGCACGAACACTTTATGAAACAGAAACACAACATGCACAAACACTTTATGTAAACACAAACACGATATGGACAAGCATTTCATACAAACACAAACACAACATGGACAAACAGTTAATGTTAACAGAGAGCACAATCGAGTGAACATCGGGCAGACTTCACCAGCCGGCACCTGCACGAAACATAAACCTTCATTTTTATGCAAATGTCAGTCCAGGGTTGATCGGAATCGACGTTGTTGTTTTCCCCCACTCATAATTAGGCCCGCGCCCTCGGAGACTGGCTGCTTATAGCCCGTGCCGTGCAAATGTGAATGCCGAACAAAAGCGGAAACATTTTCCTAAGCTGATGAGCCTAACTGCGTACGTCCCAGTGACCGCCAGAGCTCCTGAGGCAGATAATGGATTAGAGAGGATGCAATTTTTCACCATGAACTTGGTTACTGAACGTTTGGGCGATGGTGCTCCGCTTAGTAATGTGTCGATGTGAATGAAATTCGATCAAATAGTTATTCACTACATTTTTGTGAGGTTGGGGTTTCATATTCTGTTTTGTTTGCATGAGCTGTATTTGGGGGTATCAAAGTCTGATATTACAGATTTTGAAACCAAATAGTTATTTTTCACGTGATTATTATAGTTTTTAAAATAATTTATTTCGGTAGATTCAGTTTGCTGTCTCGTCGTATGTCAAATTGTTAGGTGACAATATAATTTACGATGGTGCTAGATGGTACTCATTGTGGAAGGTTAACGTTATTTTGACTGCAAATTTTTCCATACTACTTTTGGTAGCGGTCAACAAGAAAATTACACAGGAAATGAAAGGTATCATTGTTTAAATGAAACCGACGCTGCGCACGAACAAACATCTCTTCTCTTAATTTTGAGCATGCCCTTTTCCCTGTACAAATAGCTTTCTCCTCACGTACTTCCACCGTATAAACTGGCACATTTCAAGCTTCTATAACAACTGGGATTCGTCCGATATTTTCGAAGTCCTGAGCTGAGCAAGGCGCATTAGACCATTGCCACACGTGCATAATAAACGACTAGCATTTAGTTCTGGAGCTGTTGACCTTTCCATAATACTGGCGCCTCGTTCTGGATTACTTTCTCCATCTCTCTCGCTCTCTAATCGTTTGTGTACCGAAATGTTGTGCGTGTTCTATAGCGTAGAGTAGATCGTTGCACGCTCCCAGCGCTAAAATGAAGTGTTACAGTTCCGAAGATATTTTATCCATGAAGCTTAAATCTCAAGTTATTGTAACTCGATAATACCTTAATAATCGTAACTCGTTAATAAATCTCTTAACTCGTTAAATTAATGCAAACCTTACCTCGAGTTCAAGGAGCTTGATCTTCAATATTGTGGAGAGCAATTCTTCCTGCCTCGTGTTTCAATGCGAACTGAACGAGTTGTCTCGTGCAAGGTTTACTTCCTCATGCTGAAATTCCAAATTTTCATAACTTTCTAGCGTGATCGTGTGTTTGTGCTTCAGTTCTCATAGGAGCCATTTCATAGTTTAGTGTTATTAGTGAATCCAAATTTTGATTATTGCAAGCGACCGCGTTCAGACCTTGGTTCACATGCTGAAAAAAAATCTGTTGGCTCTTAAGTATTCGAAATGAAGTCCTTTCAAACGATGCTCGAACTTCAACGTAGTTAGACTTGATTTGAAACATGTTGAGCAACGTATTCTGCTAGAGCGGGTCTCAACAATCCGAACAATAAAATTCTCACACTCGCTAGCGATCATATTTACAGCAAAAATTTCTGACTTTGAGGAACACTTCTGTAAGACATCATTCGGATGTCCGACACTGAACGCTATGTAATGTTAGAAATCGATCAATAGCAAGAAAAGATGTTTTCATAATTGAACACTCTTGAATGAAATCGTGAATTTTTCAGCAGGTTAAATTGACGAGTTGGCATTGCTGCCAACAGTCGACAAAGTCGAATTAAAATGTAGAGCTTTTTTTGTGTAATCGTTCAATATAAGTGCAAAGTAAAAGCTGAAACAATTGTTTAAAACTAATCTCAGTCACTTTCTTGAATTCAAACCAGCATTTACACCCCATAAAAATGATTTGTTAAGAAAAAGGAAATGGTTTGCTGACCAGCAAGCAATGCCTCGGTTGAATGGAACCTTACTAAACATAATCCACGTCCCTGCGTGTATTGAGCGCACCACCCCCTCACGAAGACGTAAATTTCCAGCCAGTAGTTTTCCGCTCTCAATTCCCTAGTTTCCGCAATCGGAGGCTTTGCGTGTCCGTGGAATTCCGGATCGCTGAGCCTCGGTATCCGCGCTCGGGAAATTTACTGACGTGTTTCATTTAAGAAAGTGCGCCGGGATCTCCTTGCGGCGAGACGAGATCATTTCTTCAGCTCACTTGCGACGGAGGCTGAGCTGCATCAGCCTGGTCAGTGCTACGCAGACTACACCGCCGGATCGATATGCTGATTTTTGCTATTGATTTGAAGTATTTAGTGTGTAAAAGTTTCGACCTCGATTGAGATCCGTGTTCAATGTGCTGAATATTGAAGCTGCCCAGCCTGATTACTGTCCGAAAAAATTAATGTGGACCACTTCTTTAAACAAAACCTGCTTGTACAACAAGTTTATCCAGATCAGCCTTAGCTTTAGATAGTCCACAAAAGTTGGGAAACATTTGCTTATTATGGAAAGTTTGATAATTCCTGGTATTATGAGTTACCTTTAATGGAATGTCTGTGTCGCACGCAGGTAAATCATTTTCAAAAGCTAGAACAACTAAAAGGGAGTTTCTTATACATCATTGCGTTAGTGGTCTCGTGTGAAAAGTCAAATATCATGTGAAGGGTTTGAACAAATAAGCACATATAATTTTTTTTACACGCCTTATGCAACTTTGTTGTACATAAGTCTGAATTATATTGAAATAAATGAATGAACAGTAAAACACTGATCCTACTCATTCCGTTTGTCGCTCCTATGGCGAAAAGTGCAACCCAAAATAAAGTTTTTCTTATCCACAAAATTGTCTCTAAGCTGCATAATGTACTAATTTTTATCCCAATGTCCCAATAAATCTCTAATTTTCACCTGTAATATGAGCTCATTCGAGTCCTACTTCAGTACTGTGCATATTTCTTCTTAAAACCAATGACAATACTTTTGTACCTGTATAGGTAGCACGTCTGACTAACCCGAACAATGTGGTCCCAGTTTCATTCCCATCTTGGATTCTCTCTCGCTTCCCTCCTAGTACTCCTACCCGAATACCAATATATCAAAGACTGCAATGGAAACCCCAATGCTGATCCCTACTATGCTTCCGTTCTACTTTCCTTCACTTCTCTTCACACCCTATCACTTGTGATTCCTTTCCTACATCCCACTTTCCTTCACTTCTCTTCACACCCTATCCCTCGGGACCCTTTTCTTCCGTCCTACTTTCCTTCACTTCTCTTCACACCTTATCACTTGTCCTGTTTTCCTTCACTCGTATCCCCACCAGCTCTCCGCCAGCCTCAGACCTAGCTCGCCGGCTAACCCACTTTGCACAAGTTTGTCCAGGGCCCAAAAAGCAAGGCTCCAGACTGTGATAGTCACGGACAAGCCTGGAAATAAGACAGTATTTAATTCAGGACTAAGGAAAGAAAGCGAGCAGTCCTTGGAGTCTCTCGAGGCAAAAGTCACGGAGCTACAAGTTGAGGCAAGTGATGCTCCCATGGCGGGGCTTTTTTGAGCCTGGCCTGCTGTCTTCGATGAAGTCGAGAACAGTTTTTAGCGCCCCTGAGAAACCTACTCAAGATATTTGTTCTACTGAGAGAAAAAGTTAACAGCCCTTATTTAATTAACATTCAAGATGTTCAGGAACCTTACTATTCATCACGTAGCTTAGCTTTTTTTAACTTATCTCTGAAAGGACAGAATGCAATTCTTTTTTAATTATTAGGAGAACTTTTTCGTCGATTGAAGTTTGAGAAATTCAAACGCTGGATCCATGTGTGCCGAAATATTAAGTAGCAAATATCATGAGATGCCAAAGCCCGATTTCTTTTGGATTTCTTGACCCGGAGCTAGATGTAAGTTTGGGCAATGGGATTCATATCCACCTCTTGGCACCCGCCACACAGTCTTAATACCTTGGGTTATTTTTTGATAATGAATTTAACTTTTCAATAACTTTGAAAAAGTTCCTCTACATCAAGTGAGAACTCGAAGACAACAAATAAAACAAAAAGGCTAATAAAAATAACATTCTGTAGTTCAAGCAGAACCCGTTGAAAGTTATGGAGGGTGTGTCGGTGTATGGCAATCCCAGCTTCCCAAAAAATTTCATCTAGCATCCGATTCTATGAATTAGCTATGTGGACGGCTGATTTGTATTGTAAGGATGTATTAATGCATGTATAACGTTTCATCTTACATCCCATTGATTCAATATTACTGTCCAGACAAGTATAAGTATTTTTGTCATGTTATAGTATCTACTCGAATAAAATATTTTTCCCATTCAAGTAGCTGAAGAATCGGTGCTTGACTTACTTCGTTCAGGATAACTCAGTAGAAAATGCTACGTGATAAGTTTGACACAAATCGCCCTGGTGGGAAAAGTTAATGAGAAACTGAGAAACAAGATAATTTACATTTTAAATCTAAAAAATTTAAGAACGGTGCTAAGAAAACCTAAGAATCAACTTTTTATGTTATTGATTGAGTTTTATTTTAATTACAATATAATATTCATATGCTTAAGCAAGTGTAGAAGTATCGAACCAAGCTTCTGCAAAAAATATTTAGACACTTAAAAGCACATCTTAGAACTTCAAATCCAAATTGGTTTTGCATAGATTTCATTAACAAATATTTGAATTGCATCATCATCGCTTTAAAATTTATATGGCTGTTATTTGGCAATTTAACCGAAAATAATTTCAGTTGCCGCCAAAAACCGTATTTTGGTTCCATCATGCATCCACAATATTTGTTATGCCCAAATTCAACGTAAAAGGCTGAGAAACTGAAAGCTCAAACTAAACTTCCCAAATTCGACACAAAAGTTTACACCCCGAGTAGTTTTTTTAAGCATTTCACGACGGAGTGTATACAGACGAGAAAATTCGTTCAATCTCTTCAACATTTCAACAAGCGAGACACAGCTCATTCGTCTGCTCAAGAAGGATTCAGCGCACACTTCGTGCATCGAGATCGGATTCGACGCAGGTGCGGCCAGATCACGCGTCCGTGTAACCGCGTTAGTGTCAATGCGCAGCCCAGGGCAACTCGTAACAAATGGAACACCAGAGACCGCGCTTGTCTGCGCTCCAGCTGCTTGATTCAGACATACGCCTCCTGACTTGCCTCGACCAGCTTACTAGCCTCGCAATACTCTTAAATAATACTCCGCAACAGTGCTGTACTGCAATACTCACCTGCAATGTCCGACGGTAACACACTAGCAATTCTGTGTTGCTCAGTTCTATGGTAATTCCGACCGTGGTCAGGTGGGAAGTAGCGCGGTGCTCTTACGTAATCTGAACTGATCCGTCGCTCCTCCCCTTTATTCGTGTATTCCAGCTTTCGATCTGCAGTAACAGGCCCACTCCTATTGGTTCCATAAAATTTCGAAAATACACATTTGAATCATTTCAAGATTGCAGTGGATAGATATGTCGGTGCGTAGATATTTTCGTCTCGATATTCACAAAGGGTAATCACCTATTTGACGATTAAATTATGCAAAAAGATGAAATTACGACTTGAATATTCTAAAATGATAAAAACTAAAAATTTCGATGGAAAGTTCCCAAGCAAGAGGTTTTGTGCGTTTTTTTTTGGAAGAACTGTCATTTTTCTCCTGATGTAGCCTTTTTCTGTTGGCACCTCCCTTGCTCTCTCTCAATCAGCATTATCGATGGAGCCAATACAGAGACAGTCACCCGCGCCGGAGTCAAGTTACACGCTTCTTCTCCGTCGCTCGTCATCCGTCTCTGAGTAGCATCCCTCGTCTCGTGTGTTATCATGTTTCTCATATCCCTAGTATTTTTAGTTCCTCTAACACCTACACTTAACATTTGAATCCTATTTTAATCTTCTTTATAGCTCACACTGATATAGAGTTCATGGTTGCATTTGTTCATACTTAGAGTTAGCCAAATTTTACGAAAAGATTACTGCTCGTGTTACAGAATGAACGTGTAGAGTATCATCCTCTTCATCACTGTCATTATTTGTCCCCGACTGAGACCCATCGATGTCAGGTTTCTCGTATCCGTACAGCCCGAGTGAGAACAGAATAAATATGGATAAGACTGTAGAGGCTGTTTTTATTGAGTGATTTCTTGTTAACAGGGGCTGAAATCGAGCAGTATCGATCAAACGAAGGGTGGGTTTTCAAGACTGTCAGAATTTGGAGTTATTAAAAATGATGAAAGTTTGAAATTTCATCAATACAGTTGTAACTTCATTGTACCGATCACCCATGAACCCGTCGTGTATCGCGTAATTTTTTAGGTGTGCAAAAAATTTGTGTTAGGGAACGTACAACAGTAATTTTTTTTCAGAGTTCAGAGTTAGATCTTACAACGAGTAAATTAATTGTTGGAGAGCACCATGGGAAAAATAGTATCATGCATCATTTGATAGTTTTTGGCCGTATTAGCTTTTATTAGAATCGTGTCGAAATATTTTTGGGCCATGCTGACACTATTATTGGATGAGGCATTATCAATGGAATCGTAATATATTGCATGAAGAATCGCACTTCTTGACAATGCCAAATTACAAATTAAACAAATATGGATTTGTTTTTTTCCAAATCTCTGTGAAATTTTGGTTAACCACTTTAGAATTCCGCGGATTTGCAAGCCCAGTCAGGGTCCGGACGATTTTTCAACGTATTTAATAATTGGTAGAAGGTTTTGAGATAGGTTGGGTCAAGGTAAAATAGGTCAAGTTAGAATCGCTCGCGATAGTTCCAGTTATTCCAGTTTAAAAATTTGAAAAAATCTTCACTGTTCATCTAGCACTAATTGCACGGAAATTGGAAGTCACATGTAGCTGATAATTAACACTTTCTCTGCGCCAAGTAAAACTGGAGTTTAATTGTAAATTCAAATGTAAAATCAATTGTAGTAAGCAATGTTGAAAATACCAAACATCGACGGAATCGTGATTTGATGTGGTTTTGATCAAGTATTTTTGAAAATTGAGCTTGTGACTACTGGTTGGTCAGCAGCATGATGAAAACTCTCTCAGTGACCAAAAATGGCTCACATCGTAATTAAAGTGACATACACTTTAATGTTATACACTCCTCAAATTACATCCTCGCAATTA
>JACJUY010000064.1:364850-405460 GCA_014220935.1 Platorchestia sp. MABIK
ACGGGATCATTTCCGAGCCGCCGGGACGGGCCGCGGCGCGAGTGTGTGCCGGGAAATGAGCAATCATCCCGCACGCCGGCCCCTCACTCGCCAGTGCCCACCGCAAACTGCTTCGAGAATTATTCCAGTGTCTCCAATGCTGTTTAGTTACTCCATGTTCAAAACATTTCCTTTTATCCCTTTAGCGTTCATCCACTTTTGTTATTTCCCAAATTCTGCTAGAATGCTTGGAATGTTATAGTCTTTCCAATACTGTTTAGTTACTTCAAGCTTATAACATATCCTTTTGTCTCTATAGCGTACATCCCCTTTTATTATTTCCCAAATTCTGCTAGAATGCTTGATATATTATAGTTTTCCCAATACTGTTTAGTTACTTCAAGCTTATAACATATCCTTTTGTCTCTTTAGGGTGCCTCCCCATTTATTATTTCCCAAATTCTGCTAGAATGTTTGAAGTGCTCCAGTGTTTTCAGTATTGTTTAGCTGCTCCATATTTATAACATATGTTGTCCCTCTATCGTACCTCCCCTTTTATTATTTCCCAAAATTCTGCTAGAATGCTTGAAATATTCCAGTGTCTCCAATGCTGTCTAGTTATTTCATGTTCATAACATATCCTCTTGTCCCTCTAGCGTACTTTCCCAGCAACAATTCTCTAATTATACTAGAATACTTGAAGTATTCCTGTGACTCCAAAACTGTCTAGTTACTTCTTGTTCATAACATATACATGTGTCCCTCTAGTGTACTTTCCTGCAACATTTCTGAAATTCATAGCCAACTTTTTGTACTAGTTCATGGTAAAATGGTTACATAACACAATAACTTTCTTGGCCCGTTCGAGGTCGATCAAGTTCTTAAGATACATAAAATTTAAAAGACTAAGTCGCTTTATTTGTCACCATTTTAATGTTATTTTCAGTAAAAGTTCTGCAAAAGTCACTTGAAATGCACTGTTGAAAAGCGCAATGAAGCTCAATATTCGGGTGAAGAGAAAGTAGAAGAAGCAAAAATCATTCCTATCCTAACCTAACCTATCCTAACCTAACCTATCCTAACCAATATTATCGTTAGGCTATGTGGACACGTGAAAAAATTCGGTCAAATTACGCAACAAATTCTAACATAACATATTCTAACCTAACCCCTCCTGACATAACATATACTAACCTGTCCTATCATAACCTATCCTAACCGAAGCTATCTTGATAATATGTCAAACATATAAAAACCCGTGGACTCCTGAAAAATTGTCATCAACATTACCTAACCTACGCTAATCAAATATATCCTAACCTAACTTAACCTATCCTAACCTAACCTATCTTAACCTAACTTAACCATTGTTATCGTTTAGCTAGGTGGACCCATGAAAAAATTCGATCAATACGTTGAGGAATTTGAAAGAACTCACAGTTTCATTCGTAGAGAGCCATGAGTGTCATTAACAGACCCTGAAATTCCGATTGTGTTTTCTTTCACTCGAACATCGTTTCACTGGAATGACAGTTATTATATTCATTTGTGTAAGCTTCAGCACCAGAACATATCAGTGGTTAATATCTGTACCCGGAACATGCACGTACGAGGCAACATGTTCATGATGGTGTATGTTGGGTATAGGAGGACATACTCATGTGAGGGTATCTGCAAGTGAAGAAAATAGAATGAAAAGAAAAATAGCGCATTTCCAATAAAGATACCGAGTATCATTTGTTTTTAAAAATAAACGTATGCTCATTCAAATACGTATGTGCATGAGAGTGTACATGCACGTGAGGATCAAATACGTGTATGCATACGCAGATGAAAATTTCACCGTGTGAGAATATGCAGCTATGTATGTACTCGAAAAACTGAGAATATGCTCAAAAACTGAGAATATACTCGAAAACTAGTAATACACTCGAAAACTAGTAATATACTCGAAAACTGGTCATATACTCGAAAACTCTGAATATACTCAAAAACTGGTAATATACTCAAAAACTAGTAATATACCCGATAACTGGGAACATACTCAAAAACTGTGAATATACTCAAAAACTAGTAATATACTCGAAAACTGGTAATATACTCGAAAACTGGTAACATACTCAAAAACGAGTAATATACTCGAAAACTGGTAATATACTCAAAAACTAGTAATACACTCGAAAACTGGTATTATACTCAAAAACTAGCAATATACTCGAAAACTGGTAATATACTCAAAAACTCGTAATATACCCGAAAACTGGGAATATACTTAAAAACTGTGAATATACTCAAAAACTACTAATATACTCGAAAACTGGTAGTACATTCGAAAACTGGTAATATACTCAAAAACTAGTAATATACTCGAAAACTGATAATATACTCAAAAACTAGTAATATACTCGAAAACTGGTAATATACTCAAAAACTAGTAATATACTCGACAACTGGTANTATACTCGAAAACTGGGAACATACTCAAAAACTAGGGATATAATCGAAAACTGAGAGTATACTCGAAAACTTGGAAATGTAATCGAAAACTGGGAATATACTCGAAAAACTGGGAATACGAGTATACTCAGAAACTGGGCTGCACCTTGAAAAGGTCGAAGTGAGGCAGGGTGCAGCGTTACGGCGATCAATGCACGAGGGGCCGGCAAGTGTGCCGTCAAGAGGGTCGGCCCGGACAAGTTGTCCCATCAGCCTCGCTGAGCCGACGCTGAGACTGTGATAAACTACAAGACTTTTGGTCGCTCCGGCCACCGCAGAATGCTTGCTCTTCCGCCGAATTATCTAATTTTTTATAATCTTCAATTTTTTAAACTTTTCTCAGGCACAGATTTTTTTATCTAAGAGTTTTTGAGTTTTTCTCGGTCATAGATTTTTCAATCTTCAATTTTTTCATTTTTTTTTCGTCATAGATATTTTAATCTCCAATTTTTCTGTTTTTCGCAGTCGTAGAGAATAATAGCAGCACAAATAAAAGAAATCCACTGAGCCTAAGAATTTATTTTGTTCTAAGTTGATACTCCTATGAACTTTTTTTTATTTTAACTGAACTGATGATGAGTTGCAGTGATTTGTTTCCTTTCCGAAAAAAACTTCTTGCATGAAAGTTCAAGTTGAGGATTTGTATCTATCTTTATTAGCAAATCGTAGTAGTCGAACTGACATTTTATACAATTTACCACCATGCAGAGGTAGTCACTGAGCAAAAAAAATGCCCAGAATGCGAAATTTTAATGAAATAGGAAAGACAAGGAATTCCATGAGTGATGAAGTTGACAGATTTTATCAGTCTCATCGCCTGCAGCAAATTTGAAAACAAGCTTTGAACTGGACCCTGAACTAAAATTCATTACAATGCGCTGAAAAATACTAACAACATGTTCCTATAATGCAAGAGAATCGGATTAATTAACATTTCACATAACCTTCCATTCAAACAAAGCTCACCAATTTTCAAGGATTTAAACTTTTCCACTTGGTCTTTGCATGCGATTAATTTTTTTTTTGTTCGTAGTCTTTCGACTGCATTGTAACTCTTAATACTATGGAAGCGTGTCTTCTCCATCTAGATATGTATTGTCGCCTAACCTTCATGTGCGCTACGTAATTTTTCATCTTATTTAATTTTAAATTCCCTCCTTCATTTTTGCAGGGAAATATAAAAGAAATCGACACTCGAAATAAGAAGAAAGGCACAGGCCATCGTCCTTCCACTGTTTCGTCGAAACGGTGTTCTGCAATGTGAAAAATTGATGCAGTCGTATGTGACTTCAAATTCGGACAGAGAGCAGAAAAGACCAATTGTAAACAACTTAAATGTACATTAGAACATCTAACTCGGCCGTGAGACTATAAATGCATGGAATGACTGCCCGACGCATGAAACGATGCCTTTCTCATTGACAAAAATGCACTCTTTGTAATGAATGCGCATTTTCAAAACATGCAGTCATCATTCAGAAATTTGGTGACTACTTCATAGTAAAATAACATGTCTGATGGAAGATCCATGCATGCACTTGGAACAAAATCTCCAAATCGCAAGCTCTCTACCTAGCGTTCCTCACAGTTTGTGTCTATGGATGACAATGAAAACGATACAGCCGAACAAGCGCGAGCTAAAGCCCTGCTGGACATCGCTGTGTCTGCTGCTCATCCAACTTGCATGGCTGAGTTTTATCTAGTACAGGCAGACGTACGAGGTGTGCGTTTGTCAGTCCCGTCTTTTTCAAGGCGCTTTCGTCAAGGCGATTCAAGCCTATCTCCTGCCAATGCGCTTTGTCTTTCGGTCTGTCTCATTGCCACGAGTGGTTCTACTCGGTATTGCTCTTCTGCCAAGTTTTATAATTTTTATAATCTTGAATTTTTTCAGTTTTTCCCAGTCATAGAGAATATTAGTAACAAAGGAATGAGGATCCAACGAGATTTGGAATTCATATCGTTTTAGTTGGAACTTGAATCAATTATATTATTTAAGTTTGAATATTCTCAGTCATAAAGAATATTAACAGCAAAGGAAAGAAGATCCAACAAGATTTAAAATCCACATCTTTTAAGTTTCAGTCTGTCTCGTTGCCTCGCGTGATTCTACAACAGACGCGATTTTGCCGCGTTTTCTTCTCGTGTTACTCCGCATCGTTGAACCATTGTATCTTGCACATTGTATTAGCTCTGCTTAATGTCCTATGCATGAGCGTTACTCTGCCTCATTGTTTCATATTGGTTTGGTTTCACCGCCTCAAAGCGATCGTGCATCTGAGGGTTACTAAGTGCGTGATTCGGTATTGCTCAATTTTTGGGTAGATTTATTTACTGCCTTACTTGTGGATCAATGGATCAACCCGACGTGAGCTTAGAGTAGACTTTGCCGCAAAGCTGTCCGGGTATGTTGGATCAAATAGTCTTCATGCCTGTCTTTATATATTACTAATACCTCGCTGAACTTCCTTTGACATTTTGTTTGAATATTTAAATTAAATGAAACGCACGTCTAATTCTTCTGAGCGCTTGCTATCATTTTTTAATCGATGGGCTTCACTCACGGAAAAATTTCGGCAAGCGTGAACAAAATTTGCGGCTGCAAAAACCCCTCCTGTGATCGAAATTTCCCACAGTTTTTTGTTTAAATCATTATAGTATTGGGGATTCTTGACATCAACGCAAAGTTCAGAAGGAATCTCCTTGTATTCATCTTTTAATGGAGTTGGATGTTTGAGTTTTATTTCATAATACTTTTAAAAGAGAGTATATCGATGAGCGCTATATCTAAAACCAACGAATGTGCCTTGCGTTGAATTATTCCTACTGCAGTTTATCACTTTTCACATCTTACTTAACTGCCTGATTTAAATTCCGGCGTCTTATGTCTATTTAATTGCATAAAGTTTAAAGAATTACAAAATATCTGATCATATATGTCCTCAAGTAAAAAAAGATGATTTCATTTGGGAAGAGATTCATGGTGACCCTACCTTAACATTCCCAAGTTTGCACAAACTATCGTAGAAGTAGGTTAGAAGTATCAGTTGAAATCTAGATTAGTTGTGTTCCGCGGTGTGCGTTATTTTCAACTATCTTGTTCGCATTTATTACCAGGCATTTTTCGATTTTAAATCTTCTACGCTACTTATACAACATGAGTTAATTTTGATACGTCACGCTGCTGTCCCATGCTGAGAGAGTCACAATCTCCCAATAACTTGAAATAGGAGCTTCTGTATGTTTATTTCTGGATTACTGACAGACAAACACTCAACGACCACTAAACGTCAATCACGACGCGGATCGAAACTGCAAGGAATACGTAAATGGCGAAAAAACTTCTCGTTTGTCATCTGTTGTCAAGCTGTCGTCAAGTGACTTTTTTCGGCCTGCTCTCCATGTCGTTCGCACTGCCTGCCTGGCAGACCGAAGCATTGCCTGACAGTCACACAACATTAGCTCGAGACGAAGACACGCGCACTTAACTCCTGGGAAGTACAATATTACTTGAATGTGGTGCTCTGCTGCAAATGGAGCTCTGACGCGTGATTGCGAATAGCGTTTCATCGAACTTCTAAGTTTAGAATAAACACTTCGTTTAAAAATAGTTTATGTTTTAAAGAATAATGCTGTGGATTTTGGCAAATTGCTTGAACGTACTGTATAAACTAACACACCTTGTGTATTACTTGAAGTCAGGACGTCGTACTGAAACTAGTCTCATTGTTTTTCATGAATGGTGGTATTTGATTTTTGCACTGTTCATGTCAATTCGCTCTTTCATATTCAAGTTCATGTTTCATTCCAAGGACTTCAATTAATTTCGATAAATTTCACTTGTAAAATTCAGGGAATGAGCCATATTTCAGGCTTAAAGTTGCTGTCAGTCGTTACAACAAGCGCCACTGAAATGAAATCTGACCGACGGTCAGTAGAAAAAGTTTCCCTTAAGTAAATGCAACGAACTTTCATTTTCTAAAGAATCGAAAAGCACTATTTATCGACTCGTTCACGTTATTTTGAAGACTAATAAAAATAATCTGGACATTTTTAAAGAACCTTTTTGACGACTTGGGGCTTTCCGTTCGACTTTTTGCTAGTGTTGGTTCACATGTTCATATACTCGTAATTACCAACGTTAATATTTTTGAGGAAAAATGTTTAACTAGATTCACAGCTTATCATAAGTCAGTTTCTATACTCTACTACTGGGAAAGTTTATTTTCGGACTTAAAGTAATGAAGAAAACGAATTTTTCCAAACACAGCAGTCCTTCTGAATTATTTTTTCAATGACCGCGCCTGGAACCACAATGGTGCCAACACTAGTAATTGAACTTGACTTTAATTTGCAATGGCTGTAGTAGTGAGACTCGGGGCAGCTCTGCACTGTATCACGTCATTTACATACCGGACACGGACTCGCGCATTGCTCTTTGAAGGCCGCCAGCAAACCGACAGAGATCGCCCCTGGAGTTAACGAACGCGCGGCCGAGAGATTTGTTGATTACTAAATCATAGGCTCGGTATATGAGGAAATCAACTCTCCGAGGCAGCTCCAGTTTGTTAATATCGCGGCATCTGAATGCGAGTCTAGCTTCACACATGTAATCTGTTTCAATGATGTAGCAGGGCATCGAGGACAAACGTAGGTGTAAATTGGAGTGCTTTTTAAAATCTCAAATAAGTGCAAGTAGTGGCATTGTGTAATATACGCTATATCGATAGGTGTGTCTTCTATTAGCTGGAACAAAGTTTGCTCAATGCTATGTAGATGATGATGAAACATGATGATGGAAAGAAACATGGAGCAAGTTAGTAAACGCCAAATTCTTGCGAACTGTAGCTCGACAAACTCACAGCTTTAAATCAAGTGAGCCCACTGAAATTAGTTGCCTGTCACCATTATGCGCACAACTTGAAAATAGCAGATAGAAGAAACATACGTCGTATTTTCTCTATACGCGAAACTTGGACCTCGCGTTCGTCAATGTATGAATTGGCGATGTCGCGACACCAGCGCGCTCGGACGAGTGGAAATGAAGAAGAACTTAGTTGCCTGTCACAACTTGAAAATTGCAGCAAGAAGAAACATACGTCGTATTTTCTCTATACGCGAAACTTGAACCACGCGTTCGTCAATGTATGAATTGGCGATGTCGCGACACCGGCGGCTCGGACAAGTGGAAATGAGGAGCAGAGCTTGTCTCTCAGGCCCGAAACTTCGCAGCGCTCCCGCCTGACTCAGCGGCTCGACACCGAGGCCGCTGAGGAGTCAGTGCATATTGCACTTTTCCCGTGAGGAGCAGAAGGCCTATTACGGATTCAAAAATTCGTGCAGCTTGCAGAAGCTTTTTCTTTGTGGTGGCGCGAGTGTTTTCAGTCAGCAGGATTTTGTGTAATGCGCGAAGCCGCGACCGCTTTTTAGGCTGAATTTTTTGCGTGTGCTTTGAAGTCGCAGTGCGCAAGGTGGTCGCGGGCCTCGGAGGCCTGACGTGCCTCCCTCCGGGGCTGCGGGCAAATTGATAACCGAGGACTCCTCGATGGACAAATGACACCAAAGCCATCGGATCTTCTTGCAACATTACGAGAATAATCTTGAGCGTGTCTCATCTCTGATCTAATATCGTAGATCGTAAAAGAAGAGTGCAGAATTAACATTTCAGTATATAATCGCCTAGTTTGCTTTAAGAAAAGGCTTCTACCGACAGGGTGGAGCAAAGCATACAGCAAGATTTTTCGAGAAGTTTAACACTTAATCTAAGTTAATCGTTGGTCTAATTTGATTTATTTGCAACAAATTTTCAGTTTTCGCATATTATACTATCTTCGGCTTGTTCTACGAGTAATTATACCAACCCATAACTGAAAACAATAGAAGCTTCCGCAGTATTTCGACATTCTATTATGTGGATCTGCAGTAAACGCCAAAAAAGTCTAACCTTCGCTCGATTGCTTCTGAGTTTGGATGCCAAATTTCGTTGCTTTCATTTCACTCATCATCAGTTTCCTAGCGCTACCTTTTTTATTCTTCTGCTGAATTAAGTCAATTAGGCTGGCCAGCGTAGTGTTGAAGACCTAAAGAGTTAGGTTAATTGAAAAGATAAAATTTTTCACGTTGGGTAATCTGTGAATAAACTTAAGCTAGAGTTAAATTAAATTCAACAGCTAATCCTTTTTTAGAGGCTTACTTTTTGCAGGAAAAGTCTCATTTCATCAAATATCAAAGGCTTCTTCGATCAAAATGATTCCGTATGAGAAATTTTATGCGTTAAAATAAATACTTAAATAATAATAACTTGAAGTCGAATAAATATCCTGTGAAAAATTAAAGCTGTTCCAAAGTTATGAGGTTTTACAAAACTTTCAGAAAGGTGATTTCAAGCTTCCAAGGTCGGGAAAAATGTTTAACGTTAAAACTGTAAGATTCAAATTTCAAGATGAAGGTTATCAAAGTAGGCAACTAGGCAAAATAAAGACTGAGTGAGTTTTCAAGCCTAAAAGGAAGTTAAAGCAACAGCTAAAATGAGCATGGTAATGACGACCATCAGGTAATGCTCGAATATTCATTTGAACTTTACTTTGACATCAAACTGTCAGCTTTAAGCTGATATTTCGAAAAGGTTTAAATGAACTTCCGGTTAAACTGTATATATTCCCACGCTCGTGGTGAATCCAGCAAGATAATTTTTAGATTTAAAACAAACCACAATTAAACTCGTAATATTCTTACTTTTTGAGTTTCATGTTATGCTCTTAAGCGGATATTTCGGAAAAGTTCAAGTTAATACACACAACCACTAGAATCTTCTTCAACGCACAATCAAAATCAATTCCTAAAATGTGAACAACATCTAATTGTAGGAAAAATTAATTATTTTATCCCTTACTTCCAAAAATCTTTAACAAATCAGGAAAGCGAACCCAAACAAACAATAAACAGCGCGCTTGAATATCCTCAGAGTGAGTGATGTCGCCATGAGATCCTTTATATGAGGACACAAACCAAAGTCCATCGTATGTAAATTACTATGAAAAAAGTCTGAGAACGAAAATACGAACTATTTCAAGACAAAATATAAATGACTGTGCTGGTAGAAAATGCCGCAACTCGCTGAGTGTCGCATCAGTTACCATTCCTTTTCATTCTACTCTAAAACATAAATTTCATTTTATTCTTGGAAGCAACGATTTCACGGAAGAGAAAGCTTGTGTATCTCAACTAATTTTGAGCATAAACATGAGACACGAGGGGGTCCAGAGCGGTGTTGTGATCCCCGCCCTCCCCACCGGGACGCAGAGGTGCAATAGCGGCGTGTTCGCCCCGTGGATTATTGCCTCAATCTGGACAGAGTGAGAGCGAGCGAGGCAATGTCAGCACTTGCGTAAAATATTGCTCTATCTTCTCTGCCAGCTGTGCAGTGACAACGCCTTATGAATACTCTAAACATTCCTGCGTGTCTCTTAAATACTGAGTTGCTCGACTGGGTCAAATCATTCAAATACTCCGGTATATTTCTTAAATACTGCTCTGCTCGACGTTGTAAACTGCTTCAAATACTCTAGTGTATCTCGTAAATACTGCTTTACTGAATGGGGTGGAAAGCTTCAAATGCTCTAACTTATCTCTTCCATGCTATGGTGCTCGACTTGATGGAATATTTCAAATAGTGTGGTTTGTTTCTCCCATACTGTGCAGTTTGTTGGGGTAGAATACTTCAAATACTCCCTCATGTCTCTCAAAAATTGTGCTGCTTGACTGGGTAGAAGACTACAAATACTGCCACATGTTTCAAAAACTAACCTGCTCTGTGAGATAGAATATTGCCAATACACCTAAGTATCTCTTGAGTGCTACAATGATAGGTGGTGTTGAATCTCCCGAACATTCAAGAATATCTCCTGAAAATACCACATCAGAAAGTGACTTTGAAAGTGGAAGCCCTCAGAGGACTGCTTTTACGGAATGTGTTTGTATTCCGCATAAATGTAACAGCCAAGTGACGGTTTGAAGGAAAGCTTTACTTAATTGTTCTGGTCGCATATCATTAGATAATTTTACGAATACTACATTACTTATAATATTGCTACAATGCTGAAAATAATGCTAGAATGCTGATAATAATGCTATAATGCTGATAATAATGATAGAATGCTAATGATAAAGCTAGAATGCTTATAATAATGCTAGAAATGTCTTTGACAGCTTAAAGTGTTGGTCTTCCGGTTAGGTAGCAGCGTTAGAGAAAGGATTTAAGAGTTTTTCAAATGTTGCAGTGCTTTCCGTAAGCACCACAGCATGAGTGTGAAATTTCAGTGACCCGGCAGGATTATAAATCCCAAGCTATAATATAAAAAGTATTCAACTAAAAACAAAATTCGACGTGAAATATTCGACCTAGTTCTGTAAAAAGCGTCATAAAAGACTGAGAGCTCCACCACTTCAGTTTGCCCTTTGAGCACAACATTATTTCCATGATTTCGAGAACTCAGCACTTAAGATTCACTTGATATGCTGAACGCAAGAGTTCAAAGCTGCTATCACAACGAGGCCTTGCACAGGCGAAAATGTAAGCAAGATTATTTTTGAGATTTAAAGGGAAATTTACAGTAAATATTCCCGCGCTCATGGCGAAAATAGCAAAATTACATTTGAGATTTAAAAGCAAACCTCAATTGAACTGAAAATATTTTCTTTCATTTTGGGCGACCTGTCATGCTCTAAAACTTGCTAAGAATTTCTATACGCGTGGAGTACGGGGAAGAGAAACTCCACGGTATGCATTCCATGGTATTATAAATACAGTAAAATTTCACCGTATTTGAAAAGAAATTCACAAATAATTTCACGGTATTTGAGAAATAATTAAAGAAGCAAGGAACAAATGCGGACCTGCATTACTTTGGAGTTTGTTATGAATAACACACTAGAATTCTGTTAAATTTGGCTCATAGCATGTTTGTTAAATTTGAACTTGAATAGCTCAGCGTATGATCATGGTAACCGCATTTGGCATAATTCCACGCGTTAGACCCAGTAAACGGCGAGTATGTGCGTCCCTCAGCTCTTATTTCTATTATTTACTAATCTTCTATTTATACCCATTTTTGTGTATCTACTGAAAATTTCGATGCTCTATAGATGCGGATTATAAACTACAAGCATATTAAATATTTTAGCTTAACGTAACTTAGCAATAGAGAAAACGTTTTCAATATTTCTACAAGTTCATTTGAAATTGAAGGAACCGTTCTTCATTAGTGGGTGTCTTGAAAAGATTTCGTTTTGCTGAGGCAGCGCATTTGCATTATATTGAGACACCATATTCGATCGCCACTTTTCCTGTGACTCTAAGACCATAATACATTTCTATCCTACTTGATTTACAAAGAACCCCCCAAAATGTGGTAAACTATAGCCTTTGGTGAGCCCGAAGTATCAGCCTGTACTGGTGCTGGACTCCCATAACCTTGAACTAACACAACAATCAAAGCATAAACATGCTGTAGATGCGTATAACTTGCTGCAGCAACTTGCTTGTATTTCAGAATTCATGTTTGTTCTTCGTGCCAGGAAGGAAATGTTACTCGAGGCAAAGAATTTGAGTTTTAGTTGCAGCGTACATTTTCCTTTCACTACTTTTTGATGGAAGAAATTTCTAGTCTTCTGAGAGTCTCCTCAAGTAATATTATTCAATACCTCGCTCACACCAAAACGTAATTTTCAATGAACAAGTATATTGTGAACAATCACTGAATTTTCGAAAAAAGAGTTTTCTTTAAAATGTATTGGAATTTGAGGGCGTTGCATAATTCAGATTAGAAGTTTGAATACCTCAAATGGGTCCAGGAACGACGCAAAGCAAGTCGAAGTCTTTGATTTATTTGACTCACTATGCCATCCATTAAGATTTCTCCTCTCAGTCCCGTGTTTCGAATCATTTAGAGCCTTTCATCAGACTGGCACTTCACATAATCTCTATGCTCCCTCACTTACCTGTTTTGCTCGGCAAACAGAAATATAAAGTGTCAGTAACATGAATGTGATAAATTGGTTTGTCATGCTCAAATATCCAGCTCTGAACATAACTTTAGCACTGCTGCTTTAACTTTAAGTACTAAGTGGCTGACACCTTCTCTGAAAGATATGATGATTATTCACCTCAGGCTTCATATAGAAAAAAAAATTCATATGAAAGGAAATTGCGCGATATCGAAACAGTTTAGAGGATGGAATTTTTTACTTTATATTTCTTCCTTGTGTTATCACTTTTATTCACTATTCACTGGTCTACTGCTGCAGCAGAGCAGACGAGCACCAGCTGTTGACGCTGCAGCAGCAGAGCAGACAAGCACCAGCTGTTGACGCTGCAGCAGCAGAGCAGACAAGCACCAGCTGTTGACGCTGCAGCAGCAGAGCAGACAAGCACCAGCTGTTGACGCTGCAGCAGCAGAGCAGACAAGCACCAGCTGTTGACGTTGCAGCAGCAGAGCAGACAAGCAGCAGTTGTTGACGCTGCAGCAGCAGAGCAGACAAGCACGAGCTGTTGACGCTGCAGCAGCAGCAGAGCAGGCAAGCTCGAGCTGTTGACGCTGCACCAGCAGAGCAGACAAGCGCCGATGCAGCCCCAGATCGCTGTGCAAAAAAGCATCAATGTCACTCGTTCTGTTCGTTCATCCCAGCGCACATCATATTTTATTGTCACTATTAAAGCACGAGATGCATGCATGAACGTAAAATATTGATAACTTTTGCAAGTAACTGCCATGGCATTTTGCGACGAATTTATCGTCTGAATAGTACACGAACGGTCTTATTACACTGAGCTAGAGTTTCCCCTGAAATGAATCTCTGGGCGATTTTTCCATGATATTTGTGACGATATTCTCGTCGTTTGAATGGACATTTCCCTGCGTTAGGCCATGTCGACGCGGTTTTTAATCTTCAGTAATTTGTCACTGCAGATCGTGTAGACGCTATGTGTCATCTTTTTAGTTGCAGCTTAGCAGAAATGTCGTCAATGGCACAAGAATACAAATTAGCTGTACTTCCATTTTGACATATTAATCATTGAATTCGTGAATGCTAATGTAACTATTAAATAAATTGAATGATAAAAATAAGTATTATCCAACACTTTTTTCTTCGTTATAGCTACCAACCTACTCTTGTCTCGATACTTCTCTCATTTCAAAATACTCTGAACGTCACACACGTCATGCTTGCTCTGAAAATATCCTCGGCTTGCACGCAAAGTCTGAAAAATATTCCTGTTGAATTATTTATCATCACTTCATACTCATATTTAAACACCAACACCGCCTTAAATTTGGCTTTTTAAAAAGTTATAAATTTTGCGCCGTGTTCATCCACTTTAAACTCGGAGCAATTCAGTCAAATGCTCAGTCTTAATCCACCCTGTGATGGGCTAATTTTACGCATCAAGTAGAATCAAGTGTACGTATTAAGTAAAGTTAATTTCACAAGTTTTGTGAACCAAATGTGTTATTATAGTCCACTTGAGACAACAATTCATGTTGCAAGTAAAATTTTCGTTTTACTCTACAATTGAATTGTCCTGTACGATATAAATGGCGAATGGAGTGGAGATCGACAAAATGCACCACGGCCATCGAAGAAAGAAGTCGTTTGGTTAACAACGGCCCTGAATGAGCTCAATATTGCCGCTCCTCTTCAATGACAGGGTGAAAGTCGACTGAAATAAAGTTGTTTTGCGATGTCATACCAATTAATTTACAATTTACCAAATAACAGACAATAAATTAAATGACATTTAATATCGATGGTTTGTTAACGACGAGACATCTGTTAGCCAACGTTCGAAGCTGTTTTAAATACCGAAGCGATTGATCATTGTTGCTGATATTTGCATAAGATCTTTCGTTAGCAAAAAAATTACAGTGCAGACAAGCCTGTCGTAGACCAGCTTACATGTGTCGACAAGTTGCTCAGGGTAGTTAATTAGGAACTCCGGAAACTCAAGAAAATACACCGTACAGACAAGCATATGACAGACCCCCCACCAATGCAAGTTGCGCAGCATAGCTGTATAGCAACCCTCGACAACCAAGAAAATATACCGCGCAGACAAGCATATGACAGACGAGCTCATACGAGTTTCACAGCATAGCTGCTCAGCAGCCCTCGACAACCCAGAAAATGCACCGTGCAAAGCATATGACAGACCTGTCCATACAAGTTGCACAGCATAGCAGCCCTCGACAACCCAGAAAATGCACCGTGCAAAGCATATGACAGACCTGTCCATACAAGTTGCACAGCATAGCAACCCTGGACAACCCAGAAAATTTACAACGCATACAAACATATGACAGACGAGTTCGTGTGTGTTGACAAGTTGCACAGAGCTACAGCAGTGTGTAGAGCGTGGCTGCAGCTGCGCGATGCCGCTAAAATCGACCCAATTCAAACAGGGCTGACGTGGGCCGCCCTACTTCAAAGAAGAGGCCATGCAATAATGCCGGCACAACTTGCTGCGTCGCTCGGACTGTTCTGCTATGAAGACACGAACTCTTTGATGAATCAATTGATGCAGATTCTAATAATCCATGTACAGCATTTTATTGAGTTCATTTTCATTTAAATCGCTTAAATTGTTTCATTTTGAGAGACATAATTGCAATCGGAGCTCTCGTTTTTGAATGGAATTAATTCTGAGATTATTCATTGAAAGTAACGGTAGGTATTCGGAGGTATTTAAAGAATTAATACCTACTGTATTATTTCTTCAAGTATCAATACCTACTGTATTATTTCTTCAAGTATCAATACGTACTGTATTATTACTTTAAGTATTAATACCTACTGTATTATTTCTTTAAGTATTAATACCTACCGTGTTATTAATCCCTTCTGTATTAATACTTTAAATTCCCGTAGAGAAAACTGTTGATGCTCCATACCATGCATTTTAAAAATGAATGAGCAAATTTTATTGAAAGGAAGTTTGGGATGGAAATACAGGATGGAATAAGTTTAATTTATCATTTAAAATTAATTCGAACAACCTCTCCAACACTCGACTCTTAAATCACACAAGATTGTTGTAGGTTTCACATCGAAGATAAAATCGTGAAAAAGAGCCACTGATTTCATATCGTAGTACGTATATGCCCAACCACGACATTGTTTTCTTACTTCGTAGATTGCATCGTACACTAAATGATCCTTCCTTTTATGCCGTATGAGCTACGTATGAGGTACGTACGTATGAGCTACGGAATTGTGTGCAGTTGCGAACATTTAAGATGAAAATCTTAATTTTATTTTCGATTAATCGTTTTTTGACATCTGTCCTTCGATGTTCTCTGAAATACATTCATTTTTGCCGGAAGTAACCTCTTTTTTTTTACAGTAGCTGAATTTGGATTTGAAGCCTGAAACGCTCAAGCAAAGCTGTGAATCTTTCATTTGTGGTCTATTGTGAGTGACGCTGAGTTATAGGTGCAAGTTTGAGATGATGGCTCGGTGAAAAGTTAAATAAGCTTAAAGCTGATCTGTAAAGCAATGTTGTGGGAGTAAAAAAAGAACAGAAGAAAACTAGGCACGTCGGTGCTGAGTTTGAATAAGGTCCCTGAACCGAGTTTGGAGCACAGGAGAAAATCCCGAAGTGCGGAGGAAAATGCAAAGTGGAAATATCGAACACGTTTTAAGACTTGAATCAATTCTTTTGCCTTCGACATGAAGAAGACGAATCCAGTGTTAAAGCAGCAGAATCTTTCACACAAACATACAAATTTAAACTGAGCGTCAGAAACGAGATGTAGGCGCGAGCATGTGAAGCATTAGCTCTTAGCGACCGAAGTTTAAAGGTTTACTTAATATTTGCGTGTGAGCTCATGTCCACCTTCCATGAGCCCGAAAAGCGAAAACATAGCTGCTTCCAAAAAAAAAATATTAGCAAGAGGCGATGCTGTGAGGATGTGAAGTGTTAGAGGGCAAGCTGGGACTATCCTTTAAAGAAGAGAGGCGAGGAGAAGTGGTGGCAGTGAAGAGAGGATTGACATGTTCTGCTGGTGTATAGAGCAGCTGTGCAGCTGCTGCCTTGGTGCTGCTCTGCAGCTGCTGCATTGGTGCTGTTGTTGCTCAACCTGCTGCTGCATTGGTGCTGTTGTTACTCATGCTGCTGCTGCTGCTGCATTGGTGCTGTTGTCGATCAACCTGCTGCTGCATTGGTGCTGTTTTTACTCATGCTGCTGCTGCTGCTGCATTGGTGCTGTTGTCGATCAACCTGCTGCTGCATTGGTGCTGTTGTTTATCAACCTGCTGCTGCATTGGTGCTGTTGTCGATCAACCTGCTGCTGCATTGGTGCTGTTGTCGATCAACCTGCTGCTGCATTGGTGCTGTTGTTACTCATGCTGCTGCTGCTGCATTGGTGCTGCTCTGCAGCTGCTGCATTGGTGATGTTATCGCTCATGCTGCTGCTATTGCGACTGCGGTTACTGTTGGCGCTACTGCTCGTGTTACTGATCCAATTGTGCTATTGTGGTAATTAAAATAGATACACTGGAGCTTGTGCGTGAAATTTATGACCATAAATCTGATTGATATGTTATTTTTCCTACTTATATGCTGGTACCTGTGCGTGGTTGTTATCTAACGGTACTAGGGAAATGACCCAAAAATGGATTTGGACTCGACTAATTTCAGAGACCTATTCATGTATTTTTTGCTTTATTCTTCATCACTGCTACTTATATTACTGCTATTGCAACTGCCTTCGATGGAACTAAGATGGAGGTTCCCTCGTTACTCACTTTCAAACACGGAAATCAGATTCTTCGCTACATATCTTCTTTATTCAATATTGTGAAATTATGAAAATATCCTTGGATTGATGTGTGGCACAGCGTCGAAGTATGTCAGCAGTTACACGAAACTGCATCACTCTAGCGACATCTTGGGGTATTTTTGTATTTCTAATGCTCTTGCCTCATCTGCTAAAGTTGCGTTTGTGCCAGTAAGCAGCCGGGGTAACGCTGCTTCATCTGCTACTGCAGTTCTCGGTCAAAAGTTGTCTCAGCTGGAGTACAGAAGGACGTTTGAGTGGCCGTGCGTTGTGACTTGACTTGCCGAGATCTCTGTGTTCATTAGGTGCTCTTTCAAAACGTCTGGTAGAAGGCGTCATTCCTACCATTGATGTTCTTTTGTTAAATGAAATCCACAAGATGATTGCTGACAGCTTGCAATAAGAAGGAAAAAACAAATTGCTTCGTGATGTAGAACACGAATTTCGTTAGCCTTCACGTCTTACTCGTTGATTTCAAATAGAGCGCTTTAGTTCATTTTGTTTCACATCACCTACGAAGTTCTGAAAACTGCTGTCGAAAATTTTTGAAATTGACATGACACAGTGTGTTGGCAAATTTCAAAGTTTTTCTTCAGTTATATCAGTAACTTTTGATTAAAGACTCACCTCACGCTTTCTAGACTTTTACGTAACGCTTAATTTTCTTCATTTCTCAGATTTATTGACATCGTAAAGTGCATATTGACCAGCTTTGATGAAAGTGATTTTAAGTGGTAATTTTTCAGGATTTTCTTATGTGGAGCTCCGGGAGCGCATGATAGAAGCACAGTAGCCTGGAATGAACGAACTCTTTTGCGCCTGGAATGAACGGACCGTAAGTGGTGATCGCACCACAGCCCTGATGGTCGTACAGTCCTGGGTACGGTGGTGTGGTTGTTGTGGTGTGGTTGCTGTGATGTGGTTGTTGTGGTGTGGTTGTTGTGACGCTTTTGTTGTGGTGTGGTTGTTTGTGGCGCTGTTGTTGTGGTGTGGTTGTTGTGGTGTGCTTGTTTCGGTGTCGTTGTTGTTGTGTGTTTGTTTCGGTGTGGTTGTTGAAGTGTGGTTGTTCCAGTGTGGTTGTTGTGTGGCAAATTTAGCACTGTTGTTGTGATGTGGTTGTTGCAGTCAATGCGGATGCTTGATCATGTCAAATGTAGAAAAAGACATTAAGCGTTCAGATGTAGTGCAGAGAGAAGTTTTATCTCGAAGATAATGTAAACGTCAAAATACGCCATATATATTCTTTGCATTCACATTTGTGCCTTCATTCTCCTAAATAAGTAACGACATAGTGAATCGTCAATCGATGAAACTCTGCTGATTCAAACTGGCACTTTACAGATCTATTCATATTATTGTTGTTGTGCCAGTGATCTGCGAAGCACGAACGTCAGCAAGAGATGCTTTCTTATTTTTCTCGTACAAATACTTTGTTGGATATCACAAAAAGCAAAATCTATTTGTACCAAAAATGTTTTTATCGCTTTTATCACTAGAAATTTGAAACGAAGAATTAACTTCGAGATGTTCGCGAAGCTTCAAAAATTTCTGCTTCACAAATATTCGTTATTCTGCTGAAATAGATGCTGGTGGAAACACACAACTAATTCTATTACACTACGAACATTTTCTTGCGTTGGGATAATTCTGTGACTGCTTTCGTACATCATGGTGACTTGTTGCTTTAAACATGAAACGCTGACTCGAGTCCTCACTGAAACTCTGACTTGAAACAACACTCGTTTTCCCAATCCGGTACGAAAATAATAAAGCCGAAAGAGCTGCATCTGTGAAAATCATGTGTGAACGACATTGAGATATCAATATGATACAAGGTATGCACCCAGTCTATCTTTTTCGCCCCGTGCATGCATGTTTTCGCCGCCTAAACGATTTAAGCGATTTAATCGCTTAGGCGTAGGAAAACATGCATGCACGCGGTGAAAAAGTTAGACTGGCCAGTTAAACAGTACCTGGGAATGGAATATAATTCCATGACTCAAATTAAATACTGCGTTATTGCAGTATTTTATCTGCTTAATGTATCCAATTTGTTCTTACTTCATAGATGAACATCGACTTTAACTCAATCCTCAATCTTTGTTTGCAAAACAGACTCAGATGATAGCTCACGGGAGAAAAGTGCCCTTCTCGATTTGGAAATGAACTGAACTTTTATTTTTGAAGTTTTCATGAACTTCTCGATGAAGTTCCGTCCTAAGTTCCGTCCTAAGGTCCGACTTCGAGTAATAAAAGCGATAAAAATACATTTCGAGTTAATACATTTTTTGCGCTTGGTAACATCTAATGAAGTATTTGTGCCAGACAACTAAGAATAAAAAATTTTCTTGTGCTGACGATAAAAATTTCTATTGACTGTTTCTCATGCATAAAATTTTCAAAAGGATATCTATTTTCACCAGAGGTCCAATGCGATTACATCGTAGTTTCTAAGTCTCAAACTGGGAAATTCATTCTCTAAAAACATTCACGAATTTTTGAATCCCGTATGAAAGAAAATAAATTCACCTCCAAAAGCGTAAGAAATCTCTGGACTGAGATAGTTTCTTGACGTATTTAGGAAATACGGTAATACTCCATTAGATATTCACTCGAAATTACGATGAGGGGAGCCAAGCTCTCACGCAGATTGCTACTTTGGTCGATTCCGGCGTCGTGACCCGAATTTAAAACACGGAATTGGCACTGCTGTTCGGACCCTCTAACTGCCGCCCAATCCTTTAGCAATGGCAATTCGTGGCAATTTTGCATTGCTCTGAATAGTAAAATGTGCTTATGATTTGCGTTCGTTTTCGTAATGAAAATGCCATACATGATTCACGTTCGCAGGAGAAAGAGACAGTTTTCTTGACTACCTTCAAGCTTACTCATGTTTTTTATTTTAGAAATAAGAGAAAAACATGTTTTTGAGTTGTGAGTTGGAGCGAGGAAGAGACGGGTTTTTTGACTACCTTTTCACTTACGCATGTTGCTTATTTTAAAAATGAAAAAACTTGCTTCTGAAAAGTGAGTTAGATTGCGGTTTCACGGAAAGAAAAAAATTATTCAAACTCAGCATTTAATTTTTAGGCAATTTACTATTGCAGATGATGCGTCGACGATATTTCCTGGAATTTAGAAGTGACTTTCTCATCACACAGAATACACTAATATTCAATGATATTCAAGAAAATGTGTCAACTATTTCGTGGGCCTAAAAACTTGTAATTTAAACTAATGTCCTTGTATCACAAGTCTAAAATAAAAAACACATTAATTGTCAAGAAGAAGACTGACAAATGGAATAATTATGAAGTGATAATATAAGAAAGCCGGATTTGAATGTGAACTGGCAGGACTCTTGCGAATGAGATGTTAGTGTGCTGGTGGAATGGCAGCTACGTTTTCGAAAGAAACTTCTTTCATACCTAACACAACATACTGTATAGTCCGCATAAATAACACACAACTCAAACAAATATTATTATTTAGGATAAAGTATAACTATGAGTTTTCCTAATCGGAAAACATGTTTATTGTGTTAATAATTCATGAAATCCCTCACTTTCCCCCGATAAATAATAGATTCGTTGACTCTTTACTTATAACTCATAAATTTGTTGACTTGTAACTTATAACTCACAAGTTTGTTGACTTCCTACTTACCACTCATAAATTAGTTTACTTTCGACTCATGTCTGATAAGCTTTTTGACTTCCCACGCACACCTCCTAAATTTGTTGATTTTCTACTTATAACTCATAAATTCGCTGAATTTCTCATGGTAATGCTTAACTGGTTGAATGTTTAGTGATAAGTTGTGAGCTCTGACTTTCTTTTGATAACTTATGAGTGTGCCTTTTTTTCTTACTTGCTATATAAGTGTTACATGAAGTAAATTTATTCGAATCTGCACTCTACTTCTAGTCTGTAGAGTCAGAGAAACACAGCATGAACACTCAGTTATTGAACTCAAAGTTATACATATAGGCGTGAATGTGGGAGAGAAGGGTGGGAAAGTGGACACTAAAGTTCCATGTGGTGATGTCGCTAAAGAGAAGTACGGAGAGAGAGCATCGGCGTCTGTCCATACGTAATCTGCAGCAATAACAGAGGGAATCTAACATAATATTATATTCCCAAATATAATACAATATCATATTCCCTAATATGATATAATGTTATGTTCCCTAATATTTCCTAATAATTGTATTAATATAATTAAAATCGGGTGATTAACACAAAAATACACGAGACACAAAATTATAAGAAACCTTAAGACATGACGTGCCATACATCAGCACAACACATAGGTTTCCAAAGTCTATAAATAGAATACACATCTCCGGTGAGTGTTCCGATCTGGCTCAAGAGGATCAGACACCAGGGAATTCTAGAGGACAGAGTTCAGATTTCCTTAGCTTTCATTCTACGTGGTCAGGTTTTTTAGTAAGTTTACTGTTCACCACAATAAGTCAGCAGACTTTTTTACTTGAGTGACTTCAAATTATTGGTAATAAAATCAACAAAATCAGCGCTAACAATTGTTTATCCGATGGAACAACATTTGTCCTGATCGCCGTCAAAAACTTATAGAAATAACAAATGCAAATGAGATAAATGAGATCTACCCGGCCTTAGTTCTTTATAAGATGATTGAGTTCTTTTGATAACAACGTAGTTGCCGTCACAGGGAGATTACTCTGGCTAAGCCTTCTGCGGAAATCCGTGCTATATTCCATCCTGATTTTTGCATTTCTTTTCATTTTTTTGTTTAATAACGCACAGAACTTTTTGGTTACCTTGTAACATCTATTAAGCTCTAAATATCATCTATTAAGCTCTAAATATCATCTCCTAAGCTCTAATACATCATCTATTAAGTTCTAATATATCATCTATTACGCTCTAATATATTATCTATTAAGCTCTAATATGTCATCTTCTACATCATGCCCGGAATAAAATATTTCCTTGGAAACAAAATAACATGGTGGGAGTCACTGTATTTAGAGTTATTTCATTCTTATTTCGGATGCTATTGTCAAATTTTGAACCTCTAACCTACATTTAATGGAGTAAAAAATAACTTACACACGGAGAAATGCAAAGTTATTCAAATGAGCGAAAATTTTCATTAGATGAAAACCTTAAACATATATTAAAATCAGACATAAATAGAAAATGATTTCAATAAAATTATCCTCTGAGAATTCCCTGTAAAACATGTTATTCACTATATTTCAGCACTATATTCACTATATATCATGTTATTGTTATGTTTTCACTATATTTCAGAGATGATTTCAGCACATGTGGTCGCATTGCGGGAACTCCTGAGTTTGACTGACATCCGAAAATATGTCAAAAAAGGCAGCAAGAAATTTTCCCCGACGTTGGAATGAATTATCCACCCAGGAGTGCTCCACAACACTTCGCAAGTGTCTCTCAACGTTACCAATTACTTGGGTAAATAAACTCAATTTTTACAGTGAAATAATACGAGGGAAGACGATAGCATTATTGGCGGTGGCTGCAATTGACGGCAGCGAGATAATGTCATCGGCAGGCAGCGTCCTCCGGACCTCCGGGGGTGGGGGACGACAGAAAAACGGGAAATGCTTTCACTCTCCAGTGGAACTCGAAAAACAGTCAGCGTGCGAATGGATTCGTGGCTTGCAAAAACATGCAAATAACCTGCTCTCAAATGGTGAAGATATGCTGAAAGAAACTCAAAATTCGCCGCTACTGGATGAAAAAAGTTCAAGTTGTAGTGGGATAACTTTGAGACTTTTTTTTTCGTTTGATTTACGGTAAATTGAGTGAAATTGAATATTTTTGATGAAACGGATACGTTGTTAGGTTACAAAAAGTTTTCTCCATGAAGGGAAAGTCATCGATATATCAATCAAAAAATTATAACTCAATATCACTGTTGATCCAGGTAATCGTACAAGTGACACAGATTAGCGGTATAATTATCGGTTTCGGTTGCAAAAAGATACTGCTGAATTATTACGCGTAAAAACCCTAATGTCACCCATAATTGAAAGCTTTTTCTCTCAGCTATTTCGAAAATTCCACAATCAATTCCACCTCAGTTTTTTGTATAAGTTTCAGTCTAGAACTGACCCGTGAACCAGAATTAGCTAACCCACAAATGCATTACACATTTCCAGAGTTTCACAGCTCTTTGGATGGTCATTGCGTCCTTTACTTTTCTGTTAAAACAGGCCTTAAGTCTTGATGGTTTTGTATTTTATTTGAGAAAAACAAATATACTCGTACTAATTGATTTTAGTTTTGCTTTCTCCATCATTGCAACAGCTGTGACATCAATCCTTATTGCAAATTAACAAATCCTGAAAAAAACTATCAGCTTCAACTACTTGACATAAGCAGTTGATATTTTTCTCAGGATGTCTCATTGAATTCTCGCCACCTTCAGGAAGTAAGCTCTCAGCCTGGCTGAGACTTCCATCAAGAAAAAAAAAAACGCACTGAATTTTAGTTGGGTCAGGGCTGCTGTTACCATTGCTGTGTGCTGCAGAGCCCGCTCTGTGCTGCAAGGCGATGTAAAGTTATAGGGAGCTGCGAAATCTACCAAGGATCTGCACCAATAAATGTTCTCTATAACGTTGTTTTTTTAAACGAAAATAAGATTCCTTAAGAATCGCCGTATAATACTACCAAGGATTACAGTGAGTGGGCTGTAAGGTTCATAAGAGTTGCAGTTACTGTAGTGCGAGGCTCAGTGGGGCAGCAGTGGCTGTACGGAAAGGTTTACAAGGGCTACATTGACTGCACTGCTGAGTCTAAACCGAGAAATTCATTTCCAAAAGCAATAATAGCAGCCTGATCCGAGGGTCACGAGGGCGGCGAGGGGAAGTGACCGCTTCCCTCATCTCCTCAGAGGTCGAGGTTCTCTTTAGCTTAAACCTCAAGGGCCTCTAACTCGTATTGAAGAAGGCGCTTTACTGACCTGCGGATGGCAACACTGCTGCAATAAAATAAACATGTTCCTAAGAGGAACTTTTAGATCACGGTTGCGTGCCCCATATTGTTCTCCTGAGCACCTTAGAGATCCTCTCGACGATTCCCGCTGATCAAAACTGCGTTCTGAACAACGCTGTCCGGGACACTGCAACTGATGCAGGTGCATAGCCGGAGGACTCCCTAGCGCCTTTTTCGGAAATTAATTACTGCACTTTAACGGGGCTGCCTAGAACTGGTCGTGTTTTTCTTCACGTGATCGTTCAGAGTGGCAGCGGCCGTGGATTTTTGGAAGTGAGTGGAATTTTTTGCTGGAGAGTTTAGGTACTTACATTATCTCCTCAATGTTTAATGAATCCTAGCGAACGATTTGAGGGGAATTTTAATTTTTTGAGAACATGGTTTTCATGCGCAAGATTCCCGTTAACTTATTTAGCAAACCATAAATACATCATAGCCACAAAGTTTATACGAAGATCTCATCATGCTACTAAGAATAAATAAATCAATCTGAGGGCATCAATCTCAATAAAACGTCAAGCTAGATGAAAAAAAATTAATTTTTCCGAGCTCCCGTCAAGCTATACAAAAAAGAACAATTGACTTCTCCGAGCCCTTTCAATGTTTAGATGAAATTAGAATATTTGACCGCAGCCTGTCCATGGCATAACAAATTGTCGCGTCGATGCGGTGCGCTGGTCTCCGATATTACTGGTAAATTTAACCTACTGAAGGGCTGTTTATAAACTACACGAGTTAAATCTAATCAGTCTCCTACCGAAGGTTGCATTTTGCTTGTGCTACAATGAGCGTTTCATTGAAGTGCCAATGTTATACATAAATTTCAAAAAGAACTTGAAAATAAAATACTTTCACGAATGCCTTCCGGCTTACAATAAGCGCACGTACTCGACTTCATGTCAAACACTGGCACCTAAATATTTTTAAATATATTTCACTCTGTACGTTCGAAAATAATTCCGAAATTTTTACTCAAGGGATAAGGCTGTAAAATAGCACGCGGAGTTGACCATCACGTTTTATTTGAACGGGAATCCTAAATTAAGAAAAACAGGAAATATTATTCAAAATTTTTACTTAGCTATTAGTTCCTGTAATTAACTGCAGAGAGAAAAGTGATGCTCTATTATACAAATGATGGGATGAAAATGGCGAGAAAGATGTTTAAAGGCGTCATTGACCAATACATTTTGTTGAACATTTCAGTACGTACATCATCCTGCCACAAAGCATTGATGTTTCCCTGCATTGTCTTTCACGTCCTCCGTAATTTCGCACGGCCGTCAAAGCTGCATCAATTAACTCTAAAAAATGAACATGAGGCCCCGACCATTGAGCTGCAGCCACGGCAGCCCGCCTAGCTACGCTCAACGCAGCGTTGAACGTCACATCCATTCACCAATTAAATACTCGTGTTCAGACCTGGGATTCTAACTCACCAAAGGACAAAGCATATCATGCTAAACGAAAAATACTCGTGTTTTGTGCTGGCATTCACGCAAAAACTAGGGCAAAATATTAATAAGAGGAAGATAGTTGTTTTTAGTGCAGGGGTTCATAAAAACTTAGGGACAAAGTTTATCGCGATGCGCAAAAAGATACTCGTGTTCAGTGCAGGGGGTCCTACACGCTAAAAAACAAAGTATGAATATCACGCTAAGTAAAAATGTACTCGTGTTTCAAGAAGGAATTCACGCCTACGCAACGAAAAAATATACAATGATAAGAGAAAAATACTCGTGTTTAATGCAGGAATTCACGCCAAAACAAGAAACTGGTACATCATGGTGTGCGAGGTGGTTTCCAAATTTTTTTTATCATGCATAAGAAAAGCTGCAGACGATGATCGTTGACCATGACCAGCAAGACAAGCATGATCCTCATCCGGTGCTGGAAATGTCGTGTCTATTTCTCTCGTGCCTCACGTACATGTGTGTTACGAAGTGTACATGTACCGGGCAAACTTAATGGTCTGTTACATGAAATAGCGCTCCGGAATTAGGTCTTGAGAGAGTTAGAAAATGAGACAAGCTCATTGTTGACATTTTCATGCAAAATTGATTCATCTACATAGAAGTTGACTAATGGGGTGTTTGGATAGGCGAACATTTCTCACATTAGTGAAGCCTGCAAGACAAAAATAGAACCGAAAGAACATTTTGAGCGTAGGCAGAAAACAAGTTTAAAAAATGAGTCACTTCAAAAAACTTACACATGATTAAACTGCTGTTGATTATCTGTAGGTTAATACAGCATTTGAGTATTTTTGTTTTAATAGGCACTGGGATTGGGAGTATATCATACACCGACAAAAAAATAGAGACCAGATTGATGCACTCTAATCTATAGTTCATCGTTGTGCCTCTCAAACGTATAGCCCTTGTCGTACGCTAGAGCTTTATTCGATGCCGTAGCACTGTTACTGATGCTTTCTTTTACCATTGAAGTGTACGATACACAATCATTTCAGATGTATAAAAAATAAATAGTGTAAGAAATGACTGATACACAATCGTTTATTAAATCTCTCCAAGATTGATACTTTAAAAACTATAATGAGAGAGCAACTTTTAGTAATAATGTTACTCCCGTATTGTGTCCTATATTTCCACTACTGTGACCCATTTATGTCATGAAACTCCAGTAAAATTTAACAATTTCTTTTAACTTTCATTCGCAGGATTTGTGAAGCAATTATCTCAACAACACTCATATTCTAGTAAACCATGACTCATCCTCGACTCCTGTTTTTGACTTTAAAATTCTGGAGAGGCTTGTTCATTCAAAGCGGACGAATAAGTGACAATTGGCAATGATTTTTCGTGAGATGAAAAAAGCTCACAAGGCAAGCGACATCAGTCTTGTTTGTGTATGTTTGTCTAGAGCTCCGCTGTGTGCTCCAGGTTTCTTTCCCCCCTACAATGTTGAAAGAAATTAACACGCGTGACGTGCAAGAGTTCCTAAGCTCGGCCAGTTTTGATGCTCGGCTTCAAGGCTGTTAAAACCAACAGCTCGGCAAAGTTGCCGCTTTTTGCGCGCTACAGCATCCCAGTTTTGGACGGCGCGAAGCGAAGTTTGGACGTTGGTACTTCTGAAGTTTTCCCCGAGTTTGACCACCGTCAAGTCCAGCAGCTTTGTTTTTAATTCAACCCGAGGTTCTCGCCGTACCGTTGTAATACGAGTTTAGTTTGTAAGAAAAACAATATATTAGATCAAGATCGAACTAGATCAAGATCTAACAAGAGTTAATACACAGCTCCCAATGAGTTAAATCCCCGGTTTTTAAACCGTACGTGGGTATTTAGTTCAAAAGTGACAGAAAATAAATTTTTGATATAAAATACTTTTTTTTACCAGCTTCATGAATTAGAAAGTGAGTTACCCGCTCACGTGACGTCCAGCTCAGGCATAAAAGCTGCCCTTCAAATTTCTCGGGTGCTGCGGCGTCCTGTGCTTCGTTAGCCTCACGCGCTCGATAAAAGTAACTTCAGTACGTCCGACATCTGCTTCCTTCAATCAGGTGACGACGACTGTAGGCATCTCAGCTCCTACTTGTGAAGTTCACTAGTATTGTAATTTGCACAATTTTTTGTTGAATTCAAAATTTCTGAACGCTTTCTCCAAATTAAAAGTATTGCGTTAATTCATAGTTTATGGCACTTTTTTAACATTTTAAATAATCAATTACCTCCCTTTTAAATTGAATTTTCTTAAAAATAAATAGCTTTCCATAGCTTCAAATACTTAAAAACCAAACTGATATATCATTCGTATAAACATAGATGTTTCCATCAATAAATCTATCGTGGTCTCGAAAAGGGAAGGTAGTTCATTCGTATTCGGTTCAAAATTTGCTTTGATTTTTAAACATAAAGATCATGAATGCATTTGATATATTGAAATTCTGCAATTGGCTATTATTGTCGCTACGATTATGTCACCTGAAGCAAAGTTAACGCAAGTGAGCAGGTTTTCTGAGCAGTAACTAATTCTTAGATGTTCTTAGACCCTGTAAGGCATTTTAAGAGTCAGAGTATCTACTCTTGCTGAAAATCAGCACAAATAATTTATTATCGGAAAGTAACGCAAGCAAACCTAAGCTTTGTGAAAATTTATGATTTGTATGCTAATTTTAGATTTTGGCGACATACCACAGGAAATGTAGCTCACTTTTTTCCCCGCTACCAGCTGGTTGGCTAATTTACTCCCCTGAAAAGTCCACTTGAAATACGAAGACGAATTCTGTGAGCCTTAAAATAACTGATTAGTCGAATTGTGATCTTCACTGGGCTGCTCGGACGATCGATGTTTATTATCAGTACTTGCAAAGCATTTCAAATGCTTCGGTTGAATATTTCCTAAAGAAAAAACATATTTAGTTTTCTGAAAGCAAATACTTTTCTTGTCCTTATTCATTAGAGGACAGAGACGACTTATGCTTTCCCTCCTTACGTACATTACATTATGGATAAGTTCCAAAAATTTGGGGGACAGAGACTCTACCAATCTGTTCCTCACTACAAATTCCTTCACACTCAATTTCGCACATCCTCAGAGCCTATTGCTGCTCGAGTTACCCTCATAAGAACATCCTCTAAGAACCAAAGTTAATTCCCTCATCTCCCTCACAAGGATAACGAGTTCCCGTAAGCCACCTCACCTCCACCTAATGCTATTTTTTGGTCCGCTTCCTTTATTTTTTGGGGTCCCTACGAGAATTGGGGTTCCCGTCTAGACATGATGACGCTTTTTCAACACTTTTTTTACTGGTTATATTGTGATAAATTGATGATGAATTTCCAGTGACACTTTTCATGCTTACTTTGTAGTTCATTTTAGGAAATTTTCTGCTGGCTGCATCTGTTCCTGGTCAATAAGGGAAAAATGCAAGACCTCGACATTTATGGATAATATCAATTTTCAATTTTTTTGCATGATAACGGGCTTTCTGACACGCATTCATCTCAGCATCGGCAAGGTAATAAATCAATTTATAGATCAATGCCTTTTCGAAAAGTGCATTCTTTCCTCATCATAACTATTATAATTATTTTGTTTCGATTTTTCCTGCGTGTTTTGAGGTTATCGAAGACTCCGTTGAAACTTTAGAACTTACAAGTAGGATCCAAATTAGGGTTACATTTCCAGTTAAATCGATCTGTCGAAATTTGTAAGCAGTGAGCTCGGATATTCTTTCTAAAGAATTTAGTGCAAATTCACATGCTAGATATAGGTGCTAAAAATAAAACTCTGACTCTGATTGTGAACTAGTAACGTACGATCAAGAACTGTTTTTAATTGAATTTCTAGTCAGTCCTTGCTTTTTAATCGAAGATTTTGGTCTAAAATTCTTCCGAGCTAAATTCAAAACATTTTTCAAAACAATATATAAAACACTATTGCTAAACATGAAAGAACATTGTCAGAAGTCACATGCTCAATCTTTCAAACTGTTTAAATGTCGAGATGATATGATACATAAACTGATGTGAATCTCATACACATTTCTTAGTCTTCTACGGTCTTCACTTGGATTTAACTTCTATTCTCATAATAAAACTCTCAAATAAAAAATTCCTATCCACAACACCAAAAGATCTCTTTCGAGCTGATATCGCATCTGCAAATTAGGTCTTCTTTTCTTGAAATATTTAGCCAAAACTGCAAACCCTCTAGGCATTCGATAATTTCTACCTATTCTGGTGCATTAAGACCGGTTTCCTTCTCCAATTTTTACCGGTGTGATCTTCTATCTGAAAATTGCTCATCATCTTGATCCCAGAGAGGTTTCTGTCTCATTTTTGACGCGTACGAGCCGGTGAGACACGCTCGTCTCCCCGTCATTGGACATAATTGACAGTTATGCCAGTCGGCCTCCTCTGCTCCCTGTCTCGAGATGTGCTGCCCCTCGAGGGTGGAAACTTGCTGTGGAAACCTGGATCATGATGGCAGTGGATTTCATTATATTCACGATCGACCGATGTAATAGTTTAGTTTACTTCAAGAACGCTTCTGTGGAACTTCAGAGATGATTTTCCCCATTTTTTGATTCTTTAGTTTTGTAGGAACAACAGTACGGTAGGAAATGATTCGAGGGTTGAAACTTGTGGTGGAAACCTGGTTTGTGATGGCAGGGGATTTTATTTTGTTCACCATCGACTGATGTTGTAGTTTTGAAGACTTCAAGCACACTATCATAAAACTACAAAAACGTTTTTTCGTATTTTTTTTAGTTTTGTGGGAACAAAAGAACGGCAGGAAATGAGTTAGCGAAAAATTTGAACCCACATTTCATCGAGGCATGAAAAAACATCCTAAAACAATCATATGTTGATAAAAATGTTATCGAGAATAAGCAAGCGCACTTAAAGAAGTATCGAAGGGGTATTAAATCAAGAAATGATAAAGAAATAACCGTTTTTCCGTCTCTGAGTTACCAAATGGAGAATTCAGGCAAGTTTCAATTTTGCGTTAACTGTGATTTAAATTAACATCACTTACATTCATTGTGGTGAACTGCTCTGTTAAGGATAGTAGTGACGTTTGCTAGAAGAGAACAAGAAAAGAACGAAGAGAAGATACAAGCTGTGAAATAGAATAAGCAAGCAGCAAAATAGTATAAACGAACAAACAAGAACGTCGATTAAAAAAGCAGATAAATAAAATAAACAAGTAGGTAGATAGAATTAACAGGCAGTAAAACAGGACAAACAAACAAACCAATAGAATAAGAAGCAGCAAAACAGAATTACAATTCGGGAAAATAGAATTTAGGAAAAGCAAATACTGCCTTCTGGCGTTCCGGTGTTTGACGGTCAATACCGTCACTAGAATTCTACGTACGTGAAGAAACTCTCACGCTTCGTGTAAAAACTTCCATGTTTTCTCCGTGGTTCACATAAAATTTTCAAAGAAGATGATGAAGCTTTACGTTTCCAAAGGCTCTGATAAACTGCAATCTCATTGTGTAAGAGTTTCCTTCCTCAAATGCAAAGTTATTTTCTAAACAGAGAAGATAGCACATGTACTTTGGATCTAATAGCTATTTTGCCCCATACCAGAAAATCATCTTTTCTAATACGTTAAACCGCAATGGTAGAAAGACTTAGGGGATCAGATATTACGCTTCTGGACTGGACTTGTGTTTCCGATTGAAGTGGATGTAAACCCTTGAGAACGACTGAACCGTTCTTGCCTGCTCGACTATTTCTGGAAATGGCATGCTTGTGGATGTTCGAGTACATTCTACATAACTGAGTGTACTGAACGTGTCACTCAGAAGGAGAGGTATAATGACGCAGAGTTTATAACTAATAATGATAGGATCATAGCATTTGTGCTTGATTGACCCTTTTAAATGTACCGAAACTTCTAGCAATATATAACCACCTTTTAAACTGTTTCAAATTATCTGTTCTGGGTTCGCGGAATAAAATCTACGGAAAGTACTACCAATATTTCATTATCTCGATGCTTTACATACATATTATTGGGCTACTTGTATTCGGACAATGTAAATTTACGGATACTGCTACCAATATTTTGTTACATTGCATGACTAAATAAAATACAGATACGGTGATTGTATTCGACTGACAGATTCAAATCTACAGCAGCTACTACCAATTTTTCAAACCTTCCATGTAATTTTAAAAAATAAAAATACGGTGATTATGTGTTTTCTTATTTCAGAAAAAATTGTTTTGATCCTCCAGTTAATAGTTGGCCTTCTAGTTGAGCATGCCAGTATGCACCACAGAAATAATCTATGGTTTCGATCAGGAGCATATACCTGTTTTACATTGTTGTAATAAAATGAAATTTTTAAGAGATCATTTCAAAAAAATCGAAGTCTTTTAAACAATATTCATATTGTTCCGTAAATCCTCTTTTGAACAACTGTCAGTGAATTAACATATTGCACATGAATTATAGCGCTTTAGATAGAAATAGACTCACAGCCTAAGTTCAAATAATACACACTTATTTCATACCTCATCGTTGCTTTAAAAATAAAAAAAAGGAATGTGCCTAGATATTTATATTTGTGAAACATTAATGAGGTATATCGGTCTTCATTTAGTAATCAGTACACTGTTTCTACTAGCTTTCTGAGGTTCACTGAAGCAAATGTAAATTACAATGTAATCATGAAAACAATCGGTACACTGTCTCTACTAGATTTCTGAAGATCACTGAAGCAAATGTAAATTACAATGTAATCATTGAATAACAGAAGATCGCAGTCTAAATTTTCTTGATTCGCCTTACGTGCTCTCCTGAATCATGACTTAAGTTTATCACCGTCTACTTTCTTACCGTTTTGTTATTTTCACAAAATCAAATCAAATTAAATGTAATAAAGGATTATGCTAATGTGTAGTTCTAGTTCTAGTTAATCGAACAGTGTAACTTACTGTCTAATGCAAAAAAAACCGGCTGTAATGCTTGTCCGGATGGTAAAAGCTTCCTCCGTTTTTTCCCAGTGCTTAAATCATAACATAAAAACAAATGTTTTTTCAATCACTCAGAGCTTCTTACTAACGTTTTAGTTATGTTCCAAGTTTTAATTGAAAATTTTTTCAACCATTTTTTCCTAATAGTTTTTGGTTATGTCCCAGATTTTCACCAAAAATGAACTCAGTCATTTTTTTTCTCTTAATGTTTTAACTCTGTTCGTAATGCTTCCACTTTCCATTCATAATTTGTTTATAATATGTTTTTCGGATGACTCGATTTTCTTACTAGCTGGAGATTTACGAGCACTCGAAACGTCTTGTTTTCATTTTAAATCTTCGTTACACTTTTATGTAAAAGGATTAAATACTTCACAGTGATTTTTTGCTCCTTTCCTTTTTACAGAAAGTTCATGAGCGTCCAACCGAAGCGTTGATAAGTAAATAAAATAGTCAAAGTAAAGCTTGAAGAAAAGTTGAGCTAGAGTCTGGTTTGTTCTACCCACATCGATGCCAGAACTTAACTTACGTACTTCTTGCTCATAAAATGCGTATCCAAGTTACTGCCGCTCAAGGATTCACCTTCATAAAATAAAATTTTTGTGTGCGTTGAAGAATTTAGAGTAGGCATTTTTTAACAGAGTCATCATTGATGAAGTAAGTTCCTGCAAGTCAAACGCAGTACTACGTCAAAGTTCTACAAAATTTTGATCTTTGTATCCGACAGCGAAGCGCTCCCACAGTACGGGATCGATGCAAATGGAACCGATTTTGCACTAAGGTGTTCTGTTAAAGTACAACTTAGTGTCCGAGTTAGAGTCATTCATTATTGGAAGTTATGATAATCAACGAGCACGAAAAAAGTCTTGGCATTGGAAAATTTTCGCTCATCAACTGATAATACTGATTAGCTAACTCCAATTTCTACTACTGATGCAATCGGAAAGAGGAGAGAACTCTTTCGTTTGTTCTAGATCCCCAACAAAAAGCTTCAGATGTATGTTTCGAGATATAAATCGAATTTGCATAAAAATTGTTAAACTAGATCTAACTCTAATGCAATACGCTAACAATGTACTTTTTATTCTTCAAATCAGATTTTTTACGCTAGTGAGCTATTTTGAAGTACCACATGATTTTCATGGCCTTCATGTATTTTCCCTTTTTCGGGGTAATTAAATCGTAAAATTAAACTTCGAATATACCTTTTTCTTGATAATTAAATTCAACCAATGTAATTAAGAAATTAAATTCTTCATGCTCTACTTTCAGGTACACTGTTTAAGCATGCTATCGACTTAACTCCCCTGGCAAACTTGTATTGTATTTCCTAGGCTTCAATAAAAACGTTGAAAGAATGTAAATTTCACGTGTTTATTTTCAGGCATCAGGAGCTCTGTTCAGCACCCAAAGTTTTTGGAGACAATTCCGAACGTCAACGTCACAGCCGGGCGGGATGTTGAACTTCCTTGCGTTGTGGACAACATCGGCAACTACAAGGTGAGTCGAGTTGCTGCATCTACAGTTGCAAAGGCAACAACGGTAACTACAAGTGGAGTCGAGTTGCTGCATCTGCAGTTGTAAAGGCAACAACGGTAACGACAAGGGGATTCGAGTTGGTGCATCTACAGTTGTAGAGGCAACAACAGTAACTACAAGGGCTGCAAAAACGCTACTGCAACCCAGTTGTAACGAAAATATCGGTAACTACAAGGTAAGTTATGCTGCGGTATCAATAGTTGTTAAGACAACATAGACATGATTTGATGAGTTGCGCTGCGGCCTCAAAAGTTGTAAAGTAATATCGGCAACAACATGGTGGGTTGCATCTATAGTTGTAAGGCATGTTGCCTTTATTGCTACGTCGGCAGGTGTTGCTAAAGTTATTAACAGCGTTAGCCATTTCAAAATAAGTTACAGTGAGGCAGGAGCAGACGTGAGGTTGGTTCCTGCAAATATTGCAACGGTAGCTTTAAAGTTAATTTTAGCATTGCATCGGCAGCTTTAAGGCAAGTTTCAGCGTTGCAGTGACAACTTTGAAACCATGCGGTTTTAGCATTGCATTTGATACTTTGAGGCCACTTTCAGCATTGCATCGGCAGCTTTGAGGCCACTTTCAGCATTGCATCGGCAGCTTTGAGGCCACTTTCAGCATTGCATTAGCAGCTTTGAGGCCCTTTTCAGCATTGCATCGGCAGCTTTGAGGCCACTTTCAGCATTGCATTAGCAGCTTTGAGGCCACTTTCAGCATTGCATCAGCAGCTTTGAGGCCAGTTTCAGAATTGCATCGGCAGCGTAGGAGCGTTTCTCCATTACATTGGCAGTTGTACCAATTCCAAAGGTACGTTCATAACTTCAATTCCGGTTATACATTTTCCGCTGCAAGATGAGACCTAGAATTATACCCGTGAGGTAAGCGGTAGCGTTAGGCCGGCAGCAGTTCGCAAGTTAGATGTCCGCGGAACACGTCACAGAGCAACGCATGGCCGCCACAGCACGAAGAGAATCACGACGTCGTTTCACAGTACAGCCGCTGGTGTGTGACTCCATAATTCCTTTGCTGAAAATAGCTGAGGAGTGTCGTGTTCTCGTTGTCTTTACAGGCGCAGAGAGTGCACGAGGAAATGAGGAGTAGCAATGAAGAATTAGAGACCTATGAGGATGAGCAATGAAAAATCAGAGGCCCATTGAAAAGATTTCTATCGAGAAAAGTTGGTTTGCAGACTTCCACTTCGGCCTACCAGACATTTGAGCTAAAATTTGGCAATCTTTATAGCTTCTCGAAAGTTTGTTTACCAAAAGACAAACTACAGTTCATGTTTTGGAATCTTCGGTAAATTTCGTGCTCGAGAGAAAATTTTTTTGCCAACATCTAGAAATATAATTTTTCATTTGTTCTAACTCTATTAATTTTTTCTGCTAATCAAAACTGGCTGGAACTTTAATTTGAAAATAATAAGCGATGCAATTTATTTTAACTAAAGCCTCATACTTGGCCCTGACAACGCTCTAGCCAAGACGATTGAAATGTGCAGTGAACGGCCATTCTCATTAACGCACTACCTTGATGTTCTTAAGTTATGAATCGAAATTAATTCCCTAAGACATCCTGTATCATTAATTATCCTGAATCTTCCATGTACCCATCTATTCTCGCAATAGATTACATCCTGCTACACTTAGACATTTTTTTTTAAGAGTAGGATGAGCTTCTAGTGTAGTTAAAACATACAATTAAAAGTGCAATAAACTTACACATTTATTCCACCCTAATATGTCAAGACACTGTTATATGTTCTCAATATCTACGTTCAAACTTTATAATTGCGTTCTTTGGGGCTTCGGGGCTTGATACTACACATGATAACGCACATTCACGCTTGCTAAAGAGACTTTTAGTATCGCTGGAGTATGGAAAAAAGAATCCTTCCGACCATGCTTGAGAAACTGTAATGAGAGATCCTAGTCAAGTGTTTATCAAAGTCATCGCTCTTTTCAGACCTGCATTATTGTCATCGTTCAATATGCACTCAGCACCTTTTCCTCAAACGTTGTCAAAACGCAGCGACCAATTTATTGGAGTGCGTCTTCATGGTTATTTATGATGAGCCAAGTTCCTGCAAGTGTTGATGCTCATTGTGCGGGTGTTGTGACGAATTTATAGGAGTGTTGGGGCCAATATATTGAAGTGTGGGCACAATTCACGCGAGATGTAAGCCATCCAATAATTGGTTCAGCAGCCCAATCAAACAAACGCTAATGGGCGCGAGACTAATTGGCGTCTTATGCCTGCCTTGTGATCACCCAAAGCACCTCGACGTGATCAAAGGCATGCTGGCTTGCGGGGTGACGCTCCATCCTTGAGGCCCTCGCAGCCTTTGAGGTAAGTTTACGCCGCAATTTGAATTGATTAAATCCCTGGCCAAAATTTGATAGGCAAATCGGTTTCATGGAGAGCGTTTTTCATGACACTCGGCTTGGCTGTCAATTGTGTCAACTCCTCCGCATGCAAAGTTACAGTGCCAGACGCACTGTAACTTTGACAATGAGTGCTAGCGACGTTCTGTTTGTGAATTGAAATAGGATTTAGCTAGTTTGACTCAAGCAATTAACGCTTTTTCAAAGAAGAATTTAAGAAGCCTATTTCAAATGAGTTACAACTTAACTCTAGGATTTCATACCGTCTGGTGTATATGAAATTTTAAACGATTTCAAAGTGTGAAGCGCAGAGAAAATGTAAAGCTAGATTTTGCCCTTGATTTTCAGTAAAAGCTAAGATTGCATGACGCTCGCTGGCTTAGTTACTCGCAACTCGACATCCAATAGCAGGCACAGAAAGTTAGAACTCGCTACGTCCTCTTCCACTTCTTCATTTATTTTAGGTTTTTGAAATCAAAGGAAATTTCCCAGAAAACCCTTGCTGCGGTGTTGAAATTTCTCAAATTTTTCTTGCTTTATCGATGAACTAGAAAAGAGCAAATCCTCGAGACGCGCTCGTCTTCAAGGACCTCTTGGCGTCAGGGGCTGGCAGCGTCATGGCTACGCCTGCAACCGCACCCACCTCTGGGGTGGACATTACGGCCTCGTGATCAGGTGGTGCGGTTGTGCATGAAGTGGCAACCACACACTGGTTTTTAAACCTTGAGCGAAAGCAAAACATTTAAATTCGAAGGTAAAAAACATTCCCCGTCGAAAGTAAAACATCTCCAGGCAAAACTAAAACGTTTCCCGTCAAAATCAAAACATTTCCAGTCAAAATCAAAGTTTTTTTGAAAAATCAAGACATTTCGAAGCACAATCATAATGTTTCCTCTCAAAAGCGAAACATTACTCGTCAAAGTCAAAACACTTTCCGTCAAAGTCAAAATATTTTCCGTTAAAATTAAAGCACTTCCCGTCAAAATCAAAACATTTGGTCTAGAATTCTTTAATAAATACTTTAGACTGGATTAGTCTAAGTTGATCTGCCAGCTCCATATTCCTGACTAGAACCAGAAAAGTATGCCATTTTGCTTGGAGTTTTCAGTCCCAGTCTTCACGAGGTCTTTATCTCGTGTTAATTTGGTGATTTATTTTGTTGATTGCATGTAGAAAATAAGCTGCAGAATATTTCCGCAGTAAAACATGATGATAAATAGAACGAAACAATTTACAAATAAAATCTAACGATTGAAATGAGCATTGAATGTATCCCAAGCTTATTTAATCAAAAATTCATCATCCATTTCGAAGTGTTTCTCACAATGGCAGGGGCTAGATATGAGTCCAAAATTCTATTGTGTATAAATTTTACGCACAGTAATGTTGCATTTACATACCTCAAAAATTCCTTGAAGAATCTAACGGATAAGCTGTAAGTCTATCAAGTACGTACATAGATCTTAGTCTATTAAGTAAATGTAGGGCGATCAGGCAGATGTTGGGCCATCAAATAGATTTATTTATCAAGTAGATCGTTAATCTGTCGTGTAGATGCTGGTCTATTTAACAGGCATGAGACGTCGTGAAACGTGGGCAGTGGATGCTTCACTTACGTATAATAAGCAATAGCACTAGAAAACTGGACTAGAAATTCAGCACTAGAAAACTGGACTAGAAATTCAGCACTAGAAAACTGGACTAGAAATTCAGCACTAGAAAACTGGATTCATTATACTCTAATTGCGCTAGTCAAAATAGAGTTGAATGTATTTGAGTTTCTGATCCCAATGTATGTAAATAAACTCAGTGCTTTCTTTTCTTCGTCGCTCGATGCATTGCAGATAGAGAGCCGTAACGTAAACCAACAGATTTTACATTTCACTACACGCCTTCATATTCGTCTGTTACTACATTTATGTCAGAAATTCCTCGTATTACACGTTCATTTTTACAATAAATGTTTGAGATAGATTTTGCATTAGGAAGGGAATGAGTGGTGTAGTCTGGCATGCAGTAAATCATGTGTTAAAAATTGTGGAAAAATTTAAAATGTAAATTGCAGCTGGGTACCTTGCGGTACAATGCCTATTATCACATAGTAAGTTGCAGCAGGGTACTTTGCAGTACAATTCCTATTATCGCATAGTAAGTAGACTACCAATGTGTATCTGGACATAGCTAGACAGGTTGAGAGGAGTGGTCGGTGTGGTACAACTCCAGTGCAATGCGCTGTGGGAAGACTAGAAAAGATACTTAAATCTTAGTTTGAATATCCGTAGACTTTTTTCAACACCTAACGAGTAGTTTTCTTTTCCAGTTAACGGTCTCAAGGACGTGTTAATCTCGTTACGGGAAAAATTTCTTAAATTAAGTTTCTGCTGTAAATATTTTTGGCTCATTAAATAAATTAGACAAAAATTCTTTTCATAAAAGTATTCGTTTACAGCTATTTGTCGAATACTTTATCTATGTCCATTTTTCATGCTGGTTAAACTTTTATTCACCATGGACAGATACTGCTACCTTCCATAATATTGCTACCTTTTTCGTCAAGTTTTACAGGACCGGCTTCCATGCGACTCTTCCTTCATTTGCACACATGATTTTATACAAGTTTGTCTTTTACAATCACAACAGATCCACGTAGGTTATTTGACTCCCTACTTTCCCCAATCCCTTCTTCCCCCTCCCCTCCAACCTCCACCTCCTCCAAATGTAACCTCCCCGCAGAGGTCTCCCTCAAACCTCCCTCTGTACCGCTACCAAGCTCCCTCCGTACCGCAACTTGTCGCATGTACAGAGTGAGGCAAAACCGATTCAGAAGTGTTCTAGATTCAATGTCCCGATGCAAGAGAGAGGAGGCTAATGCACGTGGTCTCCTTCTGTTGTGTTAATATTTCCATTTTATAAAAAATTAACGGTAAACAGGAGCAAATCGCGGCTCAACATTTGTTGCGCGCGCATTTTACGAACAACCAATCTGTGTTTACGGGGCAAAGAGCTTTTCAACTTTCCGCGCGACAATTCAGTTCCTCAGGTGAGCGCAAATCGGTCTCGCGTTAGACAGATGGAAGTAACTGGTGACGTGTAGACCCCGTATGCAGCCTCCCGTATATCCCCCATTCCCCCGTATGCAGCCCCACCACGTCCGTATGTAGCCCCCCGTATACCCCCCATTACCCCCGTATACAGCCCCCCGTATACCCCCCGGGTTCAGCACCGCCACGCACGTCAAAGCCGCCGTAATGAGGCGCTGAGGCTGCATTAGAGTCGTCCATTAGAGGCTGCATGCACCTCACTGACCTGCTGACCTGCTCACTGACCCGCTCACTGACCAGCGTCACTGACCAGTGCCAGTCAATCGGTCACTGACGCCTGTCAGTTTCTCATGTGTGTTAGCCAAAGCCGCAGTTTAGTCGTTCACGTAGGGCATTTACTGACGTTGGTCAGTCTCTGACTCAAAACGTCTCAAATATATATATTGATGACTCAGAACGTCTCACATGTGTATTAATAACAGTACAATTTAAAAGTCGTCTGCGAAAAAAAAATCTTTCCTAAAACAGATACAGGTACTGTATGCTTCAGAATGAAAGAACTTCTTGACCAGAAGTGACATTCTCTTTCGACGTGTACTGTCATCTATGTTTTCAAAAACATGCAATGTGTAGCCAAATTATCACGACATCTAAACTAAGGCTTTACAGAAAAAAAGACATCATGACAACAGACATTCCAAAGCATGTTGCTTTTTTCATTTTTTATGAACGGTAAAACATTTTCTGTGGCGCAGCTGGTTCAACTGTAGCACCTGTGCAGCTGGTTACAGGCGGGTGGTACAGCTGGTGCACTTAGTGCAGCTGGTTCAACTGTAGCAGCTGTGCAGCTGGTTACAGGCGGGTGGTACAGCTGG